>CM074725.1:220251132-220343632 GCA_037306005.1 Rhinophrynus dorsalis
AAACAGCTGGAGAGCCAAAGCTTACCTAGCATTAACTATTTAAGTACTATACGTTGGACCCCTGTCTGGAACTCAAAGTCTTTATTGATCAAAGTTCAAACAAGGAATTTATACCTCCTAAAAATATACCTTCACTTTCCTTAATCTGAGTAGAAAATACAAATGGCTGCTGTTAACCATTTGACTGCCAGAGAGGTATGCGTACCTCTCTGGCGCTCAAAGGGCTAATTAATTCTGTGTGGACAATTTCCTGAAAATGAATTTTTAATTGGTGTTGGATATTGTGTACACAGAGGTTGATATGGGTGTTTTAGTTGTCAGAATCCAGGACCTCGAACTCCTCCCATGGAATTGTTTCTTGGAATCTGTTTGTGGGTGAGGTCTGGAGTTCTGGAATCCTGTAAGAGAACCATGTCTGCCTCTGTGTACATGACATCCAAAGCTAATAAAGATTAATTTGGGAGAACCAATCCACGCAGAATTGATTCATTAGTAGTGGCCATTTGGATTTTCTGCCCAGATTAAAGCGGAACTGTCACCTCTATACTTCCTGATCTCATATGAAAAAGGAAGTAAAAACAACCAGAAGTGATGATGTTATTTTCTTTTTTAAGATTGCTCTGTTTCTGAATAAAATTACTTGCAAAGTTTAGTTGTGACGTCAGTGTGGAGCTGGTCTGTGGAACAAGCTTTAATTGCAGTGCTGGATGTCCCCCTGTGGTGGTGTATGGCCGCCCAACCACCTTCCAGTATTTCCATGGAGTGTGTTTAAAGACCTGCCGGCCAGCAACAACAACATGAAGGAACGAGCCAGACGACTAATACAGAGTTAACTGCAATGTTCTGCACTGATCAGTTATCTGAAACTATCAGTGCAGAACGTTCAGCAGTGTGTGCATGCACGCCCCTGATATAGTCATTAAAGGGGAACTCTCACCTCCTTTAAAGTGATCCTTATTCAACTGAACATGTATTGCGAACAAACAATCTTTTTTAATCGTTCTGGTTAAGGAGAAAATAGCCTCTATGATGTTCCCTCTTGACATCACTTCGCAGCTCTCTGCGGTACATGTGACCTGGTGCGCTCTCTTGCCAATGAGTGCGCCAGGTCACATGCAGGATTCCACCATCAGAGGAGGAGGCGGGAACAAGGCACAGCTGAGGAAGGGAAGAGGTGAAGACTGACAGCCTGCGGTGCAGAGCTGTACTACAGCGTGACGTCATGAAGGAATATTACATACCTCACAACATTTCAAATTGCCAAAGAGGGATGCTTGTATTTTAGGGGGTGTTGCCAGGGGCGTGGCTGGTAGGCGGGGCACTACCGAGAATTTTTATGCTATTTCATGACCTATTGACTCCTCCTTGTGTAAATTAATAAATGACTTATAACAAGACCAAAGTATTTTATTTACATATACTAATTTGTAAACACATATACTGACATTTAAACAAACAGTAATGTGAGTTTTATTGCTGTAGAGCAGTATGATACACTTGTATACACTTCACACAATCTGATCTCCTAAAAAGAGGGACATCAGGGTGGGAAAGAGGGACAGAGGGATTTGGGCCTAAAAGAGGGACTGTCCCTCCAAAAGAGGGACACTTGGGAGGTATGATATTATAGAGGCTAATTTCTCATTAACCAGAGCGAAAAAAAACAAAAAAGTTCATTTGTTGCCAATACATGTGCAGTCAAATAAGGATCACTTTAAAGGAGGTGAGAGTTCTCCTTTAATGTTTAGGACTACCATACGGTAGGTGACAGTTCCACATTAAGCTAAGTGGGGTGTGGAGTTAGTAATACTTTAACCCCTTGAATGCTTAGCAGTGTGTTGGACACCCCTCTGACACTCAGATGATTAAATAATACGTACAGTTAGCGGTTGTTTTTTGCGAGTACTTTTCATGTAATCTCCCAGCGCTCTGCATTACTAGAGCGCAGGAGGGAGATTGCGGGCGCCAGGTGGAGGGGTCGCAGTGGGAGGCCAGGCCCCTTGAGTGACGGGCCCGGTCACAGGGTGCGACCCCTATAATTACACCACTGGGTGCCCACGTGGACTTTCCATCTCACTGCCCCACCTCTCCTTTTAGCGTGCTGCTGCAGTTCTCTTGCCCCTGTGAAAGAGCACCAAATAACTTACACAGAAAGCTGTAATACACAATAATTGGTCACAAGTGGCTTTTATGATCACACTACAATTTTTTTTTTTTTTTTGCTGTTAAGAAAAACAAAACAAATAATTTAACACGGTGTTATTGAAATAAATTATTCACTCACCATGTTATTCCAATTTTGGAAAATAGAACATTCCAAAAATAGGAGCATCTAGATGGAGACCAGCCTTGTGGAGTTGCCAATAAAACATTCTGTGCAGTCTGTCTTGTAGTCTTAAAGGGGAACTAACACCTCTTAACATTAAGGTAAACAGAGCTTATTAATTAGGAGGTGGTAGTTTTTTCTTTACTTCTTAAAGCGGAACTACCACCGCATAACAAGTTTATCTTAAATAATTCCCCATCTGGCGACTAGCTGCTTAGTAGTGCTAGTCTCCAGAACTATTACCTTATTAATAGCTGCTTAGTAGTGCTAGCCGCCAGAATTATTACCTTATTAATAGCTGCTTAGTACTGCTAGTCTCCAGAACTATTACCTTATTAATAGCTGCTTAGTAGTGCTAGCCGCCAGAATTATTACCTTATTAATAGCTGCTTAGTAGTGCTAGTCGCCAGAACTATTACCTTATTAATAGCTGCTTAGTAGTGCTAGTCTCCAGAATTATTACCTTATTAATAGCTGCTTAGTAGTGCTAGTCTCCAGAACTATTACCTTATTAATAGCTGCTTAGCTAGTCTCCAGAACTATTACCTTATTAATAGCTGCTTAGTAGTGCTAGCCGCCAGAATTATTACCTTATTAATAGCTGCTTAGTAGTGCTAGTCGCCAGAACTATTACCTTATTAATAGCTGCTTAGTAGTGCTAGTCTCCAGAACTATTACCTTATTAATAGCTGCTTAGTAGTGCTAGTCTCCAGAACTATTACCTTATTAATAGCTGCTTAGTAGTGCTAGTCTCCAGAATTATTACCTTATTAATAGCTGCTTAGTACTGCTAGTCTCCAGAACTATTACCTTATTAATAGCTGCTTAGTAGTGCTAGTCGCCAGAATTATTACCTTATTAATAGCTGCTTAGTAGTGCTAGTCTCCAGAACTATTACCTTGTTAATAGCTGCTTAGTAGTGCTAGCCGCCAGAATTATTACCTTATTAATAGCTGCTTAGTACTGCTAGTCTCCAGAACTATTACCTTATTAATAGCTGCTTAGTAGTGCTAGCCGCCAGAATTATTACCTTATTAATAGCTGCTTAGTAGTGCTAGTCTCCAGAACTATTACCTTATTAATAGCTGCTTAGTAGTGCTAGTCTCCAGAACTATTACCTTATTAATAGCTGCTTAGTAGTGCTAGTCTCCAGAACTATTACCTTATTAATAGCTGCTTAGTAGTGCTAGTCGCCAGAATTATTACCTTATTAATAGCTGCTTAGTAGTGCTAGTCTCCAGAATTATTACCTTATTAATAGCTGCTTAGTACTGCTAGTCCCCAGAACTATTACCTTATTAATAGCTGCTTAGTACTGCTAGTCGCCAGAATTATTACCTTATTAATAGCTGCTTAGTACTGCTAGTCGCCAGAATTATTACCTTATTAATAGCTGCTTAGTAGTGCTAGTCTCCAGAATTATTACTTTATTAATAGCTGCTTAGTAGTGCTAGTCGCCAGAACTATTACCTTATTAATAGCTGCTTAGTAGTGCTAGTCTCCAGAATTATTACCTTATTAATAGCTGCTTAGTACTGCTAGTCCCCAGAACTATTACCTTATTAATAGCTGCTTAGTACTGCTAGTCGCCAGAATTATTACCTTATTAATAGCTGCTTAGTACTGCTAGTCGCCAGAATTATTACCTTATTAATAGCTACTTAGTAGTGCTAGTCGCCAGAACTATTACCTTATTAATAGCTGCTTAGTAGTGCTAGTCGCCAGAACTATTACCTTATTAATAGCTGCTTAGTACTGCTAGTCGCCAGAATTATTACTTTATTAATAGCTGCTTAGTAGTGCTAGTCGCCAGAACTATTACCTTATTAATAGCTGCTTAGCAGTGCTAGTCGCCAGAATTATTACCTTATTAATAGCTACTTAGTAGTGCTAGTCGCCAGAATTATTACCTTGTTAATAGCTGCTTAGTAGCGATAGTCGCCAGAATTATTACCTTATTAAATAGATTTCTAATTTCTTCCCCGGCTGACACTCAGGACGGGGTGCGGACATCTTGCCACAGTGACGACCGCGCGCCTGCGCTGTCAGTCCCAGACGGCTGTAGGAGGCATTCCTAGGAGCCGTTCGGCTCCGGAAGGGACTGACAGCACAGACGCGCGGATGTCACTATGGCAAGATGTCCACGCTCCGTCCTGCCTGTCTGTCTTGGAATAATAGCGATTTCTCTTTAATCAGGTAATAATTCTGGCAACTATCGCTACAGAGCAGCTAGTCGCCAGATGTGCAATTATGCGGGGCAATATACTTATTGGGTGGTAGTTCCGCTTTAAAGGAGGATGAGAGTTCCCCTTTAAATGGTGCTTTTTACCACTTCAGTGCTGAAAAGGTCTCCGATGCAGAGCTAGTTAGCAATAAAGGTGTGAAAATCCCCTTTTAAGTCAGTGTGAATTTGGTTTATTTTTATTGCCCATGATGCAGTTGGTATGCATCAGTATTGCGTTATTGGGATATATGTATAAAGACAACGGTGTAGCAATTCTGGGGCAAATCAGCGGCACCACTGGGAAATTTCCAAAATCCCCTTTTATTTAAATTATAATTTGAATGTTTGAGCAGTCCCAAAACATTGCAAAGCAAGGAGCTGGAGACCTCTAATGCATTAAGTGGTTAAACACCCTATTTTAACCTCTCCCCTAAGGTACAACTGGCCTGCCTCCAAATTCTCCACTTTTTTGAGTGCATATAACCCTGTTGTTTTTGGTGACTTGCTTGGAATGTACTCCCACATATATTTATCAACCCATTAACCCTTTGAGTGCCAGAGGGGTATGCAACACATTGCTTTTCAATGCGTTGCCTACCCCTCTGGCACTCAAAAGGGTTAAGGACCATAAGGATACCCAATGCAATTCTTTGCACACCCCTCATCTTTAAAGGGTTAAACAACGGATAGGTGTGCGCCCCACGTATAGTGGTTCTTTTAGCACGACTGTGTTGCTAGAGGAAACATTTGGAACTTTAAATCTTCTTAGAAAGTCAGTTTATCAAAACCAGATGTGCCAAGTGGAACATTTTACATAAATTTATAACATTACTTACCTGTAAGTTATAAGCTGAGTTTAACTGCTCAAACCCATTGCCAGAACTAACTGCCAATAAACTGCCAAACATAGGTTGCTGGCAAAACATTACCATGGCTCGTTTATCCGCGCACAGAACGTTACAGTATCGATTCAGGAGAAAGTCTACCGCAAACTCTTTGATGGTCGGTTCAGTGCAACATATAATTACATACTGCAGATATGTGTTTAGCAGTCTGTATGGATTATGTATTTTTGCACAAGGAATGTGTGCATTATATGATACAATGGAGCCTGTTTGCACTGTAGTATCTGCACGGATCCTGGTGGGCTCAGTGTGCTTGGAATGTGTTCCACTCTAGCAGTGAGAGGGCAAGCTATTCCTCTCCCTCACAGCCATTGACCTGTTAAGGATGATTGGATTTGTAGTCCAATGATAGCTATTAACCCCTTAAGGACCAGATGACCGTCAGGGTCCTTATACCCTTAAAGGGATAGTAATACTTCAAATGTAAAAACAAATATGTTGTAGGGTTTATCCCCCTGAGTAAAACAAGAGTACTCCCACTGCTGAAAGGTGCTTCATTCAAAAGTTATTAATTTTCAAAGTTGAATTTTTTAGGTGCAATATCACAGTGGCCTGAAATTGTACAGTGGCGCTGTTGCTACACCATCCTATGGAGATTTATGGTCCCGGGACCAGAGCTGTCCATAGGATCGTGTAGCAACAGCGCCACTGTACAATTTCAGGCCACTGTGATATTGCACCTAAAAAATTCAACTTTGAAAATTAATAACTTTTGAATGAAACACCTTTCAGCAGTGGGAGTACTCTTGTTTTACTCAGGGGGATAAACCCTACAACATATTTTTTTTTTACATTTTAAGTATTACTATCCCTTTAAGGGGCTAAAGGGATAATAATACCTTAAGTATAAAACACAGCTCCGATTGACCCTCCGCGTTACAATATTTTGCATTTAGTAGTTCAACAGTAATTCAGTGCTAAAGGATCTCCCTCCCTTTGCTTTCACTGACGTCACACTGCCTCTCTCAGCCAGCAGGTTTTAGTGCAGCGAGGGAAAATCTTCACTGAGCATAAGGAAAATCCTGCACTTCTTCGTCAAGGGGGCAGAGTTTTCCTTATACTCAGTGGATGAAGATTGTCCCTCGCTGCATGCTGTCCTCTCCCAGGACCGGATTCCACATCTGAGGGGAGGTGGCTTAATCTAGGTAAAAGGGGGAGGAAGGGGGATCCTTTAGAATTGAATTACTCTTGAACTACTAAATGGAAATATTTAAAGGGATAGTAATACTTTGTTTTAGCTTTATTTTATTTTGTAGGCATTAAAAAAACATGAAGAACGATATAAGTCTTATTTATTAAACCTTTATGGGTTAAGAGATATTCACAAGCAAAGCTTCCCCTCCCCGCTCCTTTTTCCTAGTGTAAGCCATTTCTTCTCAGATGTGAATCTGGTTGTAAGACCAGACAGATAACAGCAGGGGACAATCTTATTCCTATGAGAACAATGAAATCCCTGCCCCCCCTTGACAAGTTTTTCAGCTTTTTCCCTTATCTTAATTGAAGATTGTCCCTCTCTGCAGTCTACCTGGGCACCTCCCTTCTGATCTGGCTGAGCAGTGTTACATCAGTAAAAGGGGCGGGAGGGGGACACTTTGTCATTGAATTACTCTTGAACTACAACTCTAACAGAACTGAAATAACACTCTCCAAAGTCCAAATACTATGATGATTAATTAGAGCTGTTTTTATTATGAAACATTACTATCCCTTTAAACACCGAGTTACATGTCCAGCATTATAGGATGATCAATAGCAGCTACATTTTTTTTAAGGTATTTCTATCCTGTTAAGAAACAGTTTACCTGTCCCTGCTTAAGATAGTCAGAAGTAGGAGAAATCTTGCATTGGCTCCATAGAATAACATAGGAACTGGAGAACTGATATCACTGGAGAGTTATCTTTCCACGTTATCACTTCTTTATCACACCTAGCGCATCTCTCCCATAGTGTCACACTGATAAAAGGTGAAAGAATCACTGCATACTCACATGGAAAGAAAACTAGCTGATATGACTCAAACTATTATAATGATTCAGAGTACAGTAACCCACCCTGCTTGGTGGAACACTCCAAGAGGAGTGTTGTCAATATAAATAATTCATTTTAAAATGTTAAAACATATACACAAACAGTACGTGCCAATAACGCTATGCTTTTCAGGGCTCCCGGACTACAGTTCAAGAGAAAAAAATGGGAAATTGAGTCATATCATCTGGTTCTTCTTTCCATGTTGAGTATCCAGTCATTCGTACACCTTTTATCTGTATGACACTATATGTAGTGTGGTCTACATCTTCAGGATCCTGGAGGTCTACTGAGTGAGGGCAGTGTGAATCCCCCATGTGCCAAATTGACTGCTATGTAGTGATCTTTTTTATAGTGTGAGTATGATGGTGTGTTTGGTGAAGGGCACAGATTGCATTTTAAATGCACTAGTAGCTCCCCTCTGTTTTGTGTCTGCTTCACATTCTGCATCCAGCTGCAGTAAGACATCTCCAATCTTGAAAAAACGAGTAGCTGCTTTGTTTTCACTGACTTCCTTTATAAAATACTAGTTGAAGAGCCTGTAACACGGGCCACAGTGCCACTGCCAGCTGGTTGCGGGGCAATCAAGCACAGTAGAGACTGCCCGCGCCACAGCTGATACAGTGCCAGCCGGTTGCAGTGCAGTCATGCTTCAGAGCGCCCCGCTCTGTATCAGCCTCATCACTGGCAGTCTCTACTGCGCATGACTGCGTCGTTACACACGTTTTAGCGAATTGTTATATAGGATTATGTTTCTTAAATGAGAAGTAATACCTTGCAATAATAAACACCCACTTACTGTCACCAGAAAATCCTAATTTCACCATTCTGCTTTGTATACCCCTTTAATGACCAGAGAGGCGTGCAGTGTTGTTAAATGGTTACAAGGTAACATCTTCAGTCAATACTGAATGTCCTGTCCATGTAGGCAGACATGATTGTTGCTGGAAGGTCCACAAACTTTGCTTACTGCACATGTAATCTTACCTGCGGCCTTCTGCTTAAATGGATAATTTGGTAATATTAACCACATCCCTCTGCACAACCCTCTGCCACTTAAAGGGATAGTAATGTTTCATAATAAAAGCAGCTCCAATTAATCATCATAGTATTTGGACTTTGGAGAGTGTTATTCAATTCTGTCAGAGTTGTAGTTCAAGAGTAATTCAATGATAAAGTATCCCCCTCCCTCCCCTTTTACTGATGTAACACTGTTCAGCCAGATCAGAAGGGAGGTGCCCAGGTAGACTGCTGAGAGGAACAATCTTCAATTAAGATAAGGGAAAAACCTGAAAAACTTGTCAAGGGGGGCAGGGCTTTCATTCTTCTCATAGGAAGAAGATTGCCCCCTACTGTTATCTGTCTGGTCTATGGACTGCATTCCACATCTGAGAAGAAATGGCTTACACTAGGTAAAAGGGGTGGGAGGGGAAACTTTGCTTGTGAATATCTCTCAAACCATAAAGGCTTGAGAGATAAGACTTATATCGTTCTTCATGTTTTTTTAATGCCTACAAAATGAAATAAAGATAAAATGAAGTATTACTATCCCTTTAAGGGGTTAAGTAGGCTCATTTTAAGTAGGATAATTCAGTCGGCCTGCATCAGTTTGAGAAGGCTTCATTCACACCAGCATAGTGGGATGCTCTGAAATTGCATACAAGATCTCATAAAATTTTTATCTGATTTATATTCATTGTGTCTGTGCTGCCGGAAGGTATGATCAGTGAACCTTAGCATTTCCAACAGGTAAGCTACAAAAACAAGCATCCAACCAGCTGAGGTTGCAGTCTGGTCTCAGTGGTCTTGTGTAAAGAAAGTGAGATGCATGTTTTGCTCCCATTATCTCTCAATGTATCACTAATTCAGTATGGTAGCCTAGACCGAGCTATCCCTTTTCCAGCCATAACAAATGTTAAAGAATCTTGTGAGGCAGCATTGGTCAAATTTCATTTTGAATTAGGGGAAATAGGTAGGCTTAAGCTGTATCACGGTCACCTTCATAATGATTAGCCACTAGCTGATAGTAGTGTGGGAATGGATATAGTGGATCTTCTCCATTCAGTGCCATTTTATGGAACGTCTAAAGCTTTGTTTCTTGGGCCAAAGGTGACATAGAGGAACCCCTATAAATGTCTCTTGCTCATATCAGTTAAGAGCAGGTGGATTTTCCTAGAACACTGGCAATACAAGGCTTATGCTGCTGACCTAAATGCATTACACACAAGCGTCTCTGGGCTTCTTGGTTCTTATCTGCTGTAAATTCGTTAGGTTTTATTTTTCTAGCAAAGAACACAATTCACTCATTAATGACATAGCCTACTGCTGTCTACAGCAATCCAATATGTTAAACTTCAGTCAGATTTATTAGTGAAGGAAATAAAATAGCAACCACCACAAGATTCAGTTACCATAAACAGGGGTTGTGGATAATGTAACATAGACATCTCCAGCTGTGGTCCGGTTCTTTCTCAGATCATGTTTCCAGTGTAAGCTCTACATTCAGATGTATTTATCAGTGAAGGGCACAGACCTGCTCAGTGGTGCATGAAGATATGTCGCTGGTACTGCAGAGATGGTGGAGTCAAGTGGATCAATTCTATTGCATCATAGAGGAGATATATAAATGCTAATTGGTTTAGAGCTGGGCTATCACCCCAAACAAAGCTCCATCCCCCAATAATTAGTCATATAGCTATAAGCTTAGAAATAGTACTATTATCCAGGGTAAGTACCACGTTATTAAGAAATCCTACTTCTTCTGAGACTGACGGCCAGGCATCAGCACAGACATCTTGACTTAGAGACATCTGCGCGCCTGCGCTGTCCGTCCAGGTCTCCTGTAGGAAGTGTTGCATTAACCCATTCGCGGCCTGTGATGTACCCGGACCGTCACGCTGGTCCGGTACTTAAGGACCAGTGACGATCCTGGTACGTCAGATACAGGAGCAGGAGCGCGGTGAGTAATACTGTGGACTGAAATTGATCCAAGACCGGAGCAATCTCTTTCAGTCCTCCTTTCGATGTGCCGCCCCACGTGATCAGTCACGTGGGACGGCACGTTGAACACGTCTATCTGGTCCTTAAAGGACCAGACACCGCGGGATCGTCGGACCCTAAGGGGTTAAGGTAACAGGAAAGAATGACGGCGCAAGCGAGCAGATGCCTTTAAAACAGCAAGCCTGCCTGTCAGTCTCAGATCAAGCAGGATTTCTTAATAACGCTGGATAATACTATTTCTAAGCTTATCGCTATATCGCTATATTACTAATTATTGGGGGGACTTTATTTGGGGTGATCGGCTTTAAATGGCACTTTTAACCTCTTGAATGCTGGAGAAGTATCCCAGAGACCTCCCACAACCAAAAGTTTAACAGTCCAAGGTAAGTCAATGGGAATTTTTATTTTTCCCCTATAATGCAGTTTGTTTGCCCCAAGATTGCTCCAATGGCTTTCTGCATATAGCCCTATTCTTGTTTCCTCAATCTGTCTGCCTTAACTCTTCTTTCTCTCTCTCTCTCACCTTCTTTTATCTCTTCTCTCTTCCTGATATCTTTCCTTCCTCTATCTCTCCTTACCGCTCTTACTCGCTCTATGTCTTCTTCCTTGCCTTACACATTTCCTAGCATTCCTCCAATCAGGACAGCCAAATAGCCTTCCAATCCAGATAGCCAAGCAGCATTCAGATTAGAATAGCATGACAGCCATGTAGAAACTGATAAATAAGGTAAAACTAATGTATGCCCTGCATTGAATCGTAATGATGGGGTTAAAATTGCAGCTTTGGAGTCTATAAGTGTACACAGAGGCGTAACTAGAAGCCACCGGCCCCTGGTGCAAAAATTGCCATGGGCCCTCCCCCCCCACTGTGCCCCCCCATTGCCCCCAATAGCCACAGTTACCCCCACATTGCCCCAATAGCCACAGTTGCCCTCACATTGCCCCCAATAGCCACAATTGCCCCTGAATTGCCACAATTGCCCCTGCATTGCCTCTAATAGCCACAATTGCCCCCAATTGTGCCACAATTGCCCCCAAAAGCCACAGTTGCCCTCAGTTGCCACTATATTGCCCCAACATTGCCACAGTTGCCCCCACATTGCCCCCAATCACCACATTGCCTCCACTGTGGTGCTGACACCCCCCGTGCCCATCTCCTACCTCCCTGGTGGTCTGGCGGCTGGCATGGCAGGAGAGGTCTTCTGCACAGACCTCTTTAGCCGGAGCTCCCGCTCTGTCCTTCAGTAATGCAGAGCGCTCTGCATTACTACTACAGTGCTGACGGAGCGCGCAGATCTCGTCCTCAGCTGCTTGCTGCTCAGTGGCACAGGGCGGGGGTCGCTGGGGGCGACCGGGCCCATGGAGTGGCAGGCCCGGTCGCAGATGCAACCCTTATTTTTGCACCACTGAGTGCACATACAATTAGGGTTGCCACCTGGCCGTTTTTTTACCAGTAATTAGCGCACTGGAGCTGACAATTGAAAAGCCGGTATTTAAATAGAGCTGGGTGACCTTTAGCCCGTGCTTTACAGATAATATACAATACCCCCCCAAAAAATAAGAGAAAGCAAAACGAGTTGTTTAGTATGTTTGTATGCCATAAAGGAAGGCTAGTTAGGTGCTGAAGTGTTAGGTGTATATAAAAGTGTAAGCAATTTCCCTAAAATGTAACTTTTATTCAAACTACTAAAAGCTCTGTGCTACCTTTTATTTGTACACAGTTTTGGGTTGCATGTAAAAGGTACTGAAGAGCTTTTAGCAGTTTGAATTCAAGTTTCATTTTAGGACATTGCTACCACTTTTATATACACATGGCTCTACGGTACCAAACTAACCCTCCCTTATTGCATACATACACAGAGTGGTGCAACTGGTAAGTAGAGGGCCACCTGCAAGAAAAATAACCCCCTCCCCCCCAACAAAAAGTGCATGTGTCTGATCCTATTATGTGGGTTTGTCTCTGTGGTTTTTTGCATTTCTGTATGTGTGTGAGAAGTGAAGTTGGAAAGAAATGAGGGGAAGAGAGGAATTGAAAGGCGTGAAGGTACAGAGAAATGGGAGATACATGAAAGGGAAAGAAAATTATGGGGGTAGAAGAAAGATAGTGGAAGGGACCCTATGATGAAGTGTTTTTTAATACACACGAAACGCGTTAGGCGTATGTGTCTTGGACTTTGTATCCCTGTGAGGGGAACATTGTTGCTTGTTTGATGTTCTTAAGGTAGTATTTCCAATAAATTTACAGATTTTACGATTTGCAACTGGTGATATCGTTCTTGGGTGGTCCCGTGAGCACACCCGCCCGGTGGTCCTCCTTTCCTCTCACATCCATACTTTCTAGCAATGATGAACCACTACTGACACATAGCAAAAAGCACATTTATTTTGATTTCTCTTATTCCTGTTTGGGCAAGTGTTAGGTACCTATAGGAGAGGGACTTGGGAGAGTCACTCCTTTTCATGTTTTGCACTATTTTGCTGCAGCAGTAATTCACTGCTCCAACTCTCCACACCACGTGAGAATATACTATTTCCCAGCCCACCCCACATCACACACTGATTTGGTGGGGTTTGAGAGATACTCGCAACTAAAGTTCCCCCTTTCCCTGACGTCAGCACTGTAGCTGACTGCAGAAGAATCTGGTCCCGGGACCGGCGGAGGCTCTTCAGCTGAGCCGAAATATCAATATTTAAAAAGAAATATTTCATTGGAACGGTCTACAAAGTGTGCCTGGTTGAGTGTCTATTTTATTTCTAGACCTTAAGAAGTAATGAATAAGTATGGTTCAAACCACTGTTTAGGCTACTACTGTGTTTCAGGATATCCACAGTACTTTATAAGAACTGAGCTTCTGGCACCCTGTACCTGTAACGAGGAGCCTGAAGCTCAATATTGTAGGGTCATGCAACACTGAGTGGTTCTGCCCCTTTTGCGGCTCCTCCCTTTTGCGGCTCCTCCCTTTTGTGGCTCTACCCTCACTGACCCACATCTATGGCTGGTATTTTTTTTGAGGAAAAGGTGGCAACCCTACATACAATTCACTGTTCGGCCATAAGGAATCGGTGTGATCAGATATTACAAAAACTTGGACACACTGGCTTTTATAATTTCCACTGTAATGTCTGTCCCTATGTGAAGTATACAATAAAGAGTTTAATGCATATTATCATAAAAAAAATAATGGCCAAAATTAGCCATTTTTCTCTTATGTCCTTTGTGGAACACAGAAACCATGGGGTAAAGTTCCCTCCTCCAAGAGGACAGGCCACTTGATCGAAAGAGCTCTCTGATGCAGAGACTTCCTCCTTTATCCAAATTACCCCTGCTTAGATATGCCCGGTTTAAAAGTGACCCTACTCCGGCTGGATACAGGGCAAAAATTATCTGTTAGCTAGCTTTCGATTTTGTCTTTTCATTGTAGGCATGTGTTCACCTTTAGAGGGGCTGCTATCTATCTCTTGCCGGCAGTACTGGTTTGAACCAGAGCATAGGCTTCAGGGGAATAAGTCTGGTGGAGGATGGCTTGCTTAGGCTGTCTTATCCTCATGTCTTTCTCAGAGCACCTCTTTGCTTGCTCATATAGAAGACTGAGGATCGTTATGTCCCAGTTTCCTTGTCTGGCAGCCACATTTTCCCACTGTGGATCTGAGCCCTATCTAGCACTCTATTCTATGAAACAGCACATAAGTTTGGGAAATGTTCTGATTTTCCTCTTTTATTTTCTACTGCCTATTTGTAATTTAACCCTTTCTCTGACTTTCTGCTTTTACTTGCTACCTGGGTTTCTTGACTTCTTAGTAACTTTTATTCACTTTGTTTGCCTTTTTAAAGTACATTTCTATTCTTTTTTGTACTTTATGGGGTCTCAGTGCCTTTAAGAATGAACACTCGTGGCGGTCATATTGAATGGAACATGTGATAGTATTTTGGTGGCTGTAAAGGGGCTGGGGGTGATTCTTTTACTGCACACTCTTTACACATAACCCTGGGGGACCTCCCCCCCCCCCCCCCGATATCAGGTTGGCGAGCATTAATGAGAGCTGGAGAGCCAAACTGAAGCAGGCAGAGTATATGAGCCCACATTGTGAAGCAATGCTTTGCCACCTGCCTGGTCCTTAACCCTTTGAGTGCCAGAGAGGCATGCAACGCATTGCATACCCCTCTGGCACTCAAAGGGTTAAAGAGTTATGATCATTGGGGGGTGGAGTTTATGTCCTGTGATCTTGGTAGAAACTGTCATGTCTGCCTGGCTGGGAGTGAAATCCAGGACTGAATGAAGATATCCGGCCCTGTTACCAGCCGTCATGTCCGCCTCCATAAACATGACATTCAGGACCGATTGAAGATGCTGTCTCTTAATCAAAGGCTCACGAGCAAAATTCATACAGGCCATTAGAATTTTCTGAAGATAATAAGTTAACTCTATGAGTTCCAGAGGGGTTGGATACCTCTCTGGTATTCAAAGGGTTAAGGGTGATTCATTATTAGGAGGTGTTACTTCTCCTTTAAGGACTGCAAGCCCACAAATGCCTCTACAGTACCATGATTAGGAAAATGAATTAAAGTTACAATATTTGCGCCTGATTGGTTCAGAACATTAAAGGGATAGTAATACTTGTATTAAAGTGGAGGTCCGACTCTTCTTTGCTTATTTTTTATTTTTTTTTTATTAACCCCATAGCGCAATATTTCAATTCTTACAGTTCTGTAGTCCAAGCGCTATTCATTCTAAAAGGATCCCCCCCCTCTTTTGGCCATCTCCCATCAGATCTGGAATCTGGTCGTGTGGTCATGGGACCAGACAGTTACAGCGAGGGACATTCATCACCCATTAAGTATAAAGAAAACCCTTCTCCTCTTGACGAAGGGGGGCAGGATTTTACTTTTGCTTACTGAATATTGTTCCTCACCGCGCTCCATACGGACCTGCCGAGAGGTAGAGTCATGCAAGAGAAAGGGGCGGGCTGGGATCCTTTTGGATTCAATTGCGCTTAAACTACAAGCCTGTTAGTATTGAAATATAGTGCTGTGTGTTAAAAAAAAAAATAAAGAAGAATTGCGTCTCAACTTCAATACAAGTATTACTATCCCTTTAAATAAGGAGTATAGGAAAAGAACAGCCCAAAAAGTCTTTACATTTTTCTGTCCCTTCCCTTTGGCAAACACAACTTTAAGGTTCAGTGAAAGTAGCTTAGTAAATTGGACTTCGCAATCACAGAACTAAGGATTCTGTTCCAGAGAATGTATCACACAGAATTGTATTAGTGCATCCCCCCAATGTCTGCTGTGCAGAATACACTCTCACTGTCTTTTAATACCTTATATAATTGGCTGTACAACTGAGAATATATAAATATTCTGAACCATACAGTGAAAATATTTAGTTGTTGAAGTTTCTTGGTTTTGTTTTCAACAATTTATAAGTCGCATTTACATCCAAGTATCATTTTAAGGGTAGAGAAAAGAAATAATAGAGGCTTGGGGGAAACATAATATTACGATAATGTTCTTTTGTGTGGTTTGGAAGGTTTAGAAAACATTTGGAAGCGTTTTTCTTATAAAGTCACTTAACTATTAAAGTGTTATGATAGCATTTCCTTCTACTTTCGTTAACGGCGCATCCACGCCTGGGAAAAAAGCCTGATTAGAAGGATTTTCATAAAAAAACAGGAAATGGCATTCTTTAGTGTTCTTGCATTAATTTAATAAAATAAAGATGCAACAAAATAATGAGGAGGTGAATTAAGGTACAGTATCATTTTTCAGCTAATGCCCTTAAATGCTAGCCATTAACCAGTTCCCAGTGACGCTTCGTGGAAAGAGATCTGTGATCTTTGCTACTTTGAACATATTTTATGTTTCACAGAGCTATCGCTTGAGAGGAACTTAGTAATATCACTATTTTAATGGAAATATGTCATTACTAATGTACATCTGCTAGGATATAAGGTAATATGAATCACTCGTCGGGGCCGATTTACTAGTGATTTACAGTCTTTAACACTGTTGCATACCCAATCACTCCGGGCAAATGAACTTCTCGTTTATCAAGTAACTGCTGGAGACTGTGGCGGCCATTTTTTTTTTTCATGTTTACTGACCAATTTCTTATATTTTAATGAAAGGAAAAAGATAAAATACTTTGAAAAAGAAGATATAAACAATCTATTTGGCTGTGGCACAGCTGAGATCATTACTGCTCGTTTAGTCGTATTTTATTTGTTGATATACAAATATTCTTCACGTAAGTATGTAGAAGTTTTGTGACTGTAGTCGAATTTGGAGCTACAAGACGCATTCAGGAATTTAAAGAGGAACAATTCTGGGGGAAAAAATTGCACTGTAGGAGACAAAAAAACCCCAAATTCAAGCCAGTTTAAATGGGGCTTTTAACTCTTTGAATGTTAAAGTTGTCTCTAATTCATTGTTTCAAACGTATTGCCTCTATGTAAGTGGATTTTAATTTGTTTAATAGAAGGACTTGCTTAGCAGTGTGTACTAAGCAGTTAATTATGTCTACTGTTTTATTTATTTTGTATTTAGAACTCTGATATAGTCTGTAACAAAACAACAACTTGTTACTACCTTGAGAAGGTTTCCATGGCCCTTTAGAATTGTGGGTGGGGCTTTATACAGCTATTATAAGAGTAATTATATGGATATGCGTGATTGCTAAGGACTCCTGCCTAAGTAAGTCCTTCTGTTACACACAGTAATTATATAGATATACCTAACTGCTGTGTGATGGACTCCTACCTAGGTAAGTCCTTCTGTTACACACAGTAATTATATAGATACACCTGACTGCTGTGTGATGGACTCCTACCTAGGTAAGTCCTTCTGTTACACACAGTAATTATATAGATATACCTAACTGCTGTGTGATGGACTCCTACCTAGGTAAGTCCTTCTGTTACACACAGTAATTATATAGATACACCTGACTGCTGTGTGATGGACTCCTACCTAGGTAAGTCCTTCTGTTACATACAGTAATTATATATAGATACACCTGACAGCTGTGTGATGGACTCCTACCTAGGTAAGTCCTTCTGTTACACACAGTAATTATATAGATATATCTGACTGCTGTGTGATGGACTCCTACCTAGGTAAGTCCTTCTGTTACACACAGTAATTATATAGATACACCTGACAGCTGTGTGATGGACTCCTACCTAGGTAAGTCCTTCTGTTACACACTTTTCAATATCCTACCCACTACAAACATTTTAAATGCTTCAGATTTGTATTTGTATTATATTAACTCAGAAAGGTCATCTTTGAAGCTTGCATGTAATACAGGGGATGCACTAATGTGATTCCATGGTGAAATGTATTTACTAGTGCTAATTTTAATGCTGGTGGTGTGCGTGATCAGTTTAAACTAAAGCAATCGTAGGCATTACTACATAACTTGCATACCTGGGAACGTTCAAATCTTGAGCCCTCAGAGAGGGCTCATGTGCTCCTGACTAGGGGATGTCAATTACGGGTTTTGTGTCTTTAAGGGGTGTGGCTTAATTGGTGGGTGTGACTTAATTGGCTTTGTGTTATGAAGTGGGTGGGAAGGAGGGGAAGTGGGAGGAACAGGTTGGGGAGGAGATGGAACTGAATACGCCTCTGTCACAGAAGACTCGTTAATTCAGTCTGACAAGCACAATCTCTGGGGCAGATCCAGACAGTTCAGTGTGATAACTTGTAGTGCAGATGTAGGACTTTTCTGCTAAGGTCCAAGCTTATTAAACGAGTTGTGTTGAATTAACTCATTGCGTGCTAAAGAGGACTGTATTGCATTGTTCTTCAATGCATTGGAATTGTCTCAGGCATTCAAGGGGTGAATATTTTTTGCTATATACCTGTACTGAGTTCTGCTGTCTAATATCCAATGCTCCACTTATGTCATCAGTATAACAAAAAAAACTTTGAATATTTTTATTCTGTCAACAATTAATGTGAGTTAAGTGATCTGCTGGAGGATTTTCTTTCTGATTTTGTGTTTTGTATTTGGAAAGCAACATCAGGATTCTAAACTCCGTGTGCCACACAATCCAGCGTTTCTCTCATCATAATTCACTGTAACGTAAAACAGAACCAGCAATCGCCTTTAATGTGGTTTCTGTTCGTTTTACAATGACATCAGTGTCTTTCCACTATTTCTTTTGTTATTCTTACTTTTTTTTTGTTCAAAAATGGTTCATAGATTGACTGTACCAATAAAAGAAACACAATCCCACGAGTACATTTTCATCAGATTAAATGAGGTGTTGTGTATAAACAACTAGAACATAACACACTATGACAACAGTTCCTCAGCTGATTCCATGACTGTAATGCTCACATGTGCGTGAACTTTCTGTGTTGCAGTTTGAAGTAGTGAAAAAAATCAACACAAATTAGCGAAGACATGTAAACAGGATAGATGAAGGACCGAGTGCTGAGATAGGCATTGTGAGAATCGGATCAGTCTAAGTGAATGTGTGTGACTTTTGCCAAAAAATACTACTATGGAGTTGTTTGGAGCAACCAAATGGTTAACCCTTTGTACACTTGGCTGGCATTCCAAGGGATAAAGGAGAATGAGCACCTCCTAATAATAACCACCAACACTTGCCTTACTATGCCCAGAAAACCTTTATCCCTTAAGAACTGGGGGTTTTGTATGCCAGAGGCCAGATAGAGTACATTCTATGAGCCAGCATATGGGAGTAATCACAATAGCTGGGAACTTTTCGGGTTTTGCCCTTTTTGTAGCTGATTACCAGGTCTCTGGTGCAGAGAGGCTGATTCCCTGGTGTTGGGGAGTTTATAATGAAACTCTACCCACTCCTGCCCCTTCCCAGCTTGTTCCTCACACTCCCCACCCACTTTTTCTCCTTCCCCAGTCTTTTCCTTTTTCTGATTAAGCCCCGCCCCACCCATGATTAAGCCCCACCCTTTTTTGGCATGAATCACATCCTTTATCTCCCCCAGAAGCACCACTGTACTCCCCTTCAGGGAGCCCACAAGAAAAAGTTCCTAGGTATGGTAATCACATGTACCATCCTTGTAACTGCAAAGTTAGAGTGCAACACCATGAAGAAAGGGACAGAGGATTCAACTTAGCAGATTCTTTCTTCTTGTTGTTGTGCCCTAACTTTGCAGATTTGATTTTTCCTTGGGGTGGACAAGGACACCCTTGATTTGAGCTGCACCAGGACTGATTGGGGTCATTGAAGGACACATTAACTTATTAACAAGATTCATCCATCCATCATCATCCTCTCATCCTCGTGTATTTTACTATATGAACACTCATTCCTTTTATTCATCTATTATCCATTTCATGCTGACTACTAACATTGATTGACTGCGTCTGAATCATATTTAAGGACATATCTGATACTTTTGGGACTGGTGGGATTGCTGCATGGCTGGTGCAAGTATTTTTGCCACCCTAGGAAAAACCTAATTTTGCCACCCCCTTGACTACGCCCATTGTGTCCCACTCTATTTTGCCCAGGTACATATGGCTCTTAGGGTCACCACATTTCCTGTCTGCCCTTCAGGGACACTGCCAAGGCAAGAGTGGCAGAGTACTTCTCACTGGCTCCTGTGCAGCTGTGAGGCCAGGGTCACATGACATTATGTGAACCTGCTCTGGTGTCCCTGGAAGTCCCAGCATTGTGTGTGTTTGAGCAGTCTCTACTGAGCATGACGGCTTCTGACAGACATTCTAGCGAATTATTATATAGGATTACTCTTGACCTACAACTCTCACAGTAATGAAATAACACACTATATGGCTCAAACACTATGAAGATTAATTGGTGCTGCTGTTTTTCTGAAACATTACTATCACTTTAACACTTTTGGGATTAATGGGGTGTACAAAATGCTGCAAAGCAGTTCATTGCATGCCCCTCTGGTCTTTAACCCCTTGAGTGCCAGAGGAGTAAGCAATAAATAGCATACTCCTCTGGCACTCAGGGGGTTAAAAAATTAAGATTCCCATGTGCACTGAGGAGCGTTTGAGGACCTGTTATCAACTATCATGTCCTCCATGGAATGATTGATGGAATATTTTATCTCTTGGAGCAAGAGAAAACATCTTAAGGGCCATTACGATTTTCTGGACTCAGTGAGGCAAGTGGGGAGATATTATTAGGAGATGTTAGTTCTCTTTAAAGGGAAATTACGATTGCAATTTACTATAATACTATTTACTTACTGTATCTATGCTACCTTGAAGGAACAGTACACCTTTCTTATGAAATAAATGCGTTATGGGTTCCTGTTGAGAAAATTACTAACAGGGAGAACTTTCATTCAAATGTTAAAACAGTTCAGACTTATAATCTTTTTTAATCAGCAGCGCTAATCAGTGTCCAAACAGCAATTTTTTAAAAAAGCAAGTGATTGGAGACCATGAGTCACTCACTGACTGCGGCACCCCATTGTAAGTGATAGCAACAGCACAACCTGGGGACCAGAATAAGAAATTGCAGATTAATTAGAAAAACAAAAAGCAAAACAAATTTGAGCTGTATTACTATTTAAACATTCCCAGCAGTCAGAGTGGCCTTGTATTACTCAGCAAGAAAATGCCTATAGCTCATTTATTCAGAAAAAGGTTTACTGATCCTTTAAAGCAGATATAGAGCTTTAACCCCTTAGTGACAAATGACTTACCAGGTAAGTCATGAAAAAATGTCAGTTAGTGACAGACGACTTACCTGGTAAGTCCAGGAAGTCATTCACTATAATGGAAAAAAAAAAACCCATTGTCATTAAGTGCCGGCCACGTGCGCACGCGGCCGGTCACTAAGGGGTTAATGCACCTTTACATGTTAATTACAATGAAAAATTAACTTTACATTATTATTTTATTTTGTTTGGTGTCAAAATATCTTAACTGCTGATCATATCTCTCAACTCCTAAGATTTTCAAATGGTTCATATACTATCAATTTGTCCCTTGATAAATCATATCTGTTAGTCTCTGCTCTTAGGGAGAATGATTGAACTATTATCTCATTATTTCATGATTATATGTTTGGTTTTCCAGGTTCTTACCGGACCATAAACGCCTTTCCCAGAAGAAGGGTAATTACAAACCACCTGAAGACTTTCAGTTCCTTCCACGATCTTCAAATGAATCCACGGATCCCTGTATTCAGTCTTGCCTTGATAATCCACAAATAGAACAGACAAGAGAGCCGGCCCCCGAGGAACTAAATGAACCTAAATCATCAATGAGAGAAAATATGAATGCTTGTGAAAAAGAACATAATATGATTATCAATCTACCCACTGCAAAAATGCAAAGACCTCTACATATTGTGTGGCCTCACAGATGGTAAGTATTTTTTTTTTTTTTTTTTTTTTTTTTTTTTTTTAATGAACATGCATTTTTATAGGTAGGTCCGAATGAAAATTTGGATTAGTGTATACTTTTATTAAAAACTAATTTAGGATTTATTTTTATTTTTTTAATCTTTCAGCTCCAGATGGATGTGCAATACATTGTAGTGCAATTAGTTTCACGCCTTTCTGGCTCTGAAAGAGTTACATCTTTGGGTGCCAGAAATGCTCACTGCCTATTGCTTTATGGGCCCTGTCTGGTTCCCAAAGAGGAAAATATAGACAATTACCAAAAATTAAAATTATTTTATTACAACAGGTAAGGTTAATGTACTGTATTCAGAAAGGCTTGTAGCCCAGTTCATTTACAGACAATTTGTTATTATCACTTTTGAGACACCCTATCAAGATTTCTTTAGTAATAAAGTCAGGGGGGTACTGCAAAAAAGGCGTGAATGGACACCCTCATATATGTAGCACTAGAGTTTAGGTCTCGGTAAACAAACAGCATTTTTATAGGTATTTGATATATACAGGATATTTAAATGTATAACACAAGTTCATTTTTTAGATATTAGAGGTGTTTTAACATTGTAAGGATGAAGGATGTGCAAAGCATTGTGAGGTATTGTTCCATAAAGAGTTAATATGAACATTTCTAATTCTACTCGGTAGTTGCTCTTCAAAATTAGACATTACATTACATTATTAGTTTACTAAATTCTACACCGAATTTACATGCAGGTTTTCATCATTATTAATCTTTTACTGTGCGGCATATTTCCTGCATTTCACCACTGCATCAGTGGCCATTGTATGCTAAGCTTGCCACCACACCAAGGTGCCCCATTATAGGCAAGTCCTAATCTTAATGCTTTATTTATACAGAATATATATCCTATATAAAAATTCGCTAAAACGTGTGTAACGGCGCAGTCATGCGCAGTAGAGACTGCCTGCGCCGCGGTTGATACAGAGCTGGACGCTCCGGTGTGGGCAGTCTGTACTGCGCGTGACTGCCCAGCGACCGGCTGGCAGTGGAACTAGGATATATATATATATATATATATATATATATATATATATATATATATATATATGTATGTATATATTTGTTTTGTTTGTTTTGCCCATTAACTTGTTCCTTCCCAATACCTGATCATATAATCCCCAGTGAGCTGTGGGGATTGTAAACATGCCATGTAATCTCCACAGATATACACATCTAAACTTCATTTTGCCTAAGGAAAAAAAAAGGCTTTAAAGAGGTAAAATGACCTGATAATCTTCCGGTATTGGGCATGAACATTTTAATCTAGTTTTTATTCCTCGCAGTTTGTTTAATCTGCATGTGGCCTGATTAGAGCTCCCTTCATCCACAGATTATAGACTGTTTATTGCAGAGATGCTGGGCTGATCAGTAGGTCAGATTTTCTCAGAGCGACTGTTTGCAGGTGAAGCAATAAATATACAACACCGACAGCGCAAATCGCCTTTGCAGAGAGGATTTGACTTCCAGCACATAAACTGCACACGCTCACCCAGCTGATCTGTAGCATCTGGTACCTAAAGAGATTTTCATGTTTCGACTCGAAGGGCCTTATGTGTTAGTGCAAACTGGAGCTATTCTGGGGCAAACCAACTGCTGTATAGTGGACAAATGAAAATTCATGTTGAGTGAAACGGGGATTTTAACCCCTTGAATGCTAGAGAGGTCTCCAAGGCATTTCTTCACAATGCCTTGGAGACCTCTATAGCTTTAAAGAGGTTAAAATACCCTGTATTCTTTGAAAATGTTGCACACAAAAGAGTGTGTGATATAAAGGCACAATAATAATGTTGCTGTGATGAAAAGGGCGACCACAGAATCTCGCGCTGCATCAAAAGCTCGAGATTCTCATGTTGCCTCATTAAACGTCACTTAAACCCTTCAGGCTGAATCCTCTACCTTTAGCTTCCAGCTGACTACAACTCCCATCATCCCCAGTAAAATATTACAACTCTCAATTAATCTTCTCACATTTGTGCTGACATCTTCTGCTCTGGGTTGAAGGGTTTAAGTGATTTTTAATGCGGCAGAATGAGAGTCTCGCACTTTTGATGCAGGGCGAGATTCTCATGTCTCCCTTTATGTCACAGCAACATGATTATTGTGCCTTTATGTTGCACGTTCTTTTGTATGCGACATTTTCAAAGTGAACCAAAATACCCATTGCAGTCAATGGAAATTTTAGGAATCATTATTTCTGTTCTACAATGCAGTTTTTTGTTCTTCAATTGTTCCAGTGTAATCGATACATAAGGCACTAAGGTCGAGGTGTTAAAAAAGTCATCATAATGAAAAGATTGTCGGATCATGAGTTGGTGGTAAAAGAAGGACAATATGTTTAGAATTAAATCCATCATGTCTGGAAAATGTGTCCAACAGAATGAAAAATGACATTAAGAAGATCTTGACGGATATTGCCCTTTAAAAATTCTGAAGTTAACCCAGGGCACTCAAAGGGTTAAAACGTCTTTGATTTTGTCTTTGAAACGAAAAATTTCAAAGAAACAAAGATAATATGACGGTAGGTTAAACCACACCTACTTGTAGAACTGCTTTTTCCTTTTGATGAAGACTGTGGAATTGGATGCAAAAATTGACGGTAATATGTCTGAGAACTGAGGACCGTGGCGTAAGAACTTTTTTATTCTGATTACAGACAGTTTCATTTATTACCACTTTTTTCACATCTCGCCCTAAATGTCTGCACAGAGAATGTAGGCGTTGTATGTCTGTAGGAGCACATGTATAAAGTTAAAAAAAAAATTGAGCAATTCTATTGCAAGCCAGGGGAGGAATACACGAGGTATTTCCATTGTGAAAACCGCTAGGGAATAGATTTGAACATGATTTTGTTGAATTGCGCGTGAAAAATCAAGATTAGCTGAAAGCTGAGCATTTTTTTCTTGTGGGCACGGTCAGGATTAACGAATCTGTCTGAGAGGAATAGCGAATGCGCCTAATGCAGAAAGTGCTATTGCAAACAATTTTATATATCTGTGTACTGTTGTTGTAAAACTTAATTTTTTTAATACGAATTTCAAGAAGCTTTTCTTAAAAGGCTTCTTGTATTAGAACATGAGCAATATCTATCTGCGCAGGAAAAATTCTTTCAGCGCATGCGCACTTTTCTTGCATTCCGCCCCAAGTGTCCTATAGGGAATAAATGAAAATAAATAGAATCCCAAAATTTAGAGCACCATTTAAATCATTATGAATTTGTGGAATTTGTAATTATTGGTTTGTGCCTGTGGTCCAATCAAGGGGTTAAAGTGATCATTTATATCAAAGGGAACTTTTATTTACTCCGTTTAGTACACGTTTGTTTTTTCCCTCCCAGAATACATCTTCCTTAAAGGGATAGTAAGTTTAGAAATTTTTAAACATCAGTATTACTATCCCTTTAATACATCAGCCTCACAGTGTGTGTGTGTGTGTGTATATATATATATATATATATATATATATATATATATATATATATATATAAAACATATGCACCTATCATCGGTTAAAAGCCCTTTTCATGTCAAAAGATAATGTTTCGAAATTGACTTCACCATAGGGGACAATTACAGGGCTGGATTTACATCTCAGATGCCACTAGACAAGGCACTCTAGGTGCATTTAGCTCCACCCATTTCCACACCCCCACTCCTCACATGACCCCACCCCCAGTCCAATCCTGTCACAGTAAATATCCTTGGCGTATAACAAGCAGGGACAAAAAATATACTTTAACCCCCTTGGATGTTAGAGAGATCTCAAACGCCTTGCAAAGCAGGACTTTGGAGATCTCACCGGCATCCAAGGGGTTAAATAGCCAGTAAAAGAGTATATAAACTGGTGCAGGAGCAATGAGATTGCACTGGCCACACCCACAGCCTAGAATGTTGGTGTTTTCTAGCACAACTGAGCTGAAGGCAGTTGCCTACTCTGCCTACTGGGAAATCATGCCCTGGAGACAAATGAAAATTCCTATAGATTATAATATTTCTTTTTACCCCTAGAATGCTAGCATTCAAGGAAGTAAAATTCCCATTTAACAGATGGGAATTTCTATTTGTCCATTATGGTGTTGTTGATTGGCCCCAGAACTGCTCAGCTTTGTCTTCATACACACTTCCACACTTCATGCAGAAATATGTAAAGGATATATTTTAAAATAATGTTCTTTTTATTGCTAACTCCCAACCACATCCATGGATTGTGCTGGATTACTGGAATATTTGATGTAGTGACATGAGATTAGGTTGTTCTCCAGACATTTCTAGATGGGGTGTGCATACCTCCCAAGTGTCCCTCTTTAGGAGGGACAGTCCATCTTTGAGACCAAAATCCCCCGGCCACTCTTTTCTACCCTGGTGTCCCTCTTTTTAAGAGATGAGGCTGTGTGGTGTATATATAATTGTATCACATTGCTCCACAGCAATAAAACTCACATTAATGTTTAGTTAATCTTCAGTATGTGTATTTGTAAATTAATCTGTGTAACTAAAATATTTTGGTCCTGCTCTATATCCTTTATTCAGTATCAATAGGTCACAAAGTAACCTAAAAATTCTCAGCAATGCCCCGCCCACCAGCCACGCCCCCAGAAACACCACCTAAATCACAAGTGTCCCTCTTTGGCCATTTGAAATGTTGGGAGGTGTGGAAGTGGGAAGGGACATGAATCCACCTGTGCAGCTGATTTGCTGTTCTGAGATGTTGGCTTCTGTTGCATTTTGGGATATAGATACTATAGTATATACTGGTGTAGACACTCCATTTTGCATATAATGAACAACCTACAAACTCCCCTACCCCCTTCCCAATAGCAGGCACACAAAAGTATATTGATGTTACTTGAATTTCTTCTGCTCCATTTTGAATATATGGCGTTGAACAAGGCACCGAAGGTCTGAATACCTGGAAATGCCCATAGCCTTTTGCACTGCCTCCCCTTTTCCCCCCGCCTGAGTGACATTAACCCCGGATAATTGTATCCATGCATAATAATACACACACACACACACATATAAAAATATATACACATATACATAAACATGCACATAGACACATATATATATGTTACACAACACAAACACACACACAAAGAATAAACAAAAGGCAATGGCACACACTAGAGAAACAAATTAAGTATAAAGATAACAATTTAAATTGTTGCACGTCCCATGGAATTATATACATAAGCCTGGGAGAGAGAGACACACACACACACACACACACGTCAGAAAATCCTTCTTGCTCCTGTGACTTTTGCCCTTGTGCCTTTAATGTAAGAGATAACATCTTCAGTCCGTCCCGGATGTCATTTCCATGGAAGCAGACATGACAGTTACTACGAGGACCACAAACTCTGCCCACTGCACACAGTAATCTTAACTCACTGAGGGCCAGCGTGGTGTGTAGTGCATTATTTTCCTGTGTCAGTTTGAAAAAACTACCAGCAATTATCATGTCTGCCTCCATGGACCTGACAATATCCGCCTACATGGTCCAGACATCCAGGACCGATTGAATGTTATCTGTTTAACCCCTTAAGGACTGGGAGTTCCAGGGGAGGAGCACACTGGAGGACCAACACAATTTTTGTTTTGTTTTTGTTTGAAGAGCAATCACATGTACCGGCTCTCCTCTGGAGAGGCTGATACTGATTACTCCAATCTCGGAGCAGTCACTTTTAGGCTGTCCTAGTGATCACAGCGATCTGTAGACAATCTTGGATACAAAAAAGTCATGATGTGCCACAGCAGACACCGGTCTTTGATGCAGGGACCGGCGTGACGGTTCTGGCACATCACTGGGTGTTAAGGTGTTAACAAAAGCACAAGGAGAAAATTAATTGGGACTATTAGGAGTTCTGGGCTAACTAAAGTCATTGTGGGGCTATTATTAAGAGGTTCTACTTCCCCTAGTGCTAGTGAGGTCTCCAAGCCATTTCTAGTCAGCCTTCTTGCGCCTAGCAGCCTTTGATTGCAAAGCAATGCGTCGGATACCACTCTGGCACTCAAAGGGTTAAAAGTTACACGCTTTTGACCTTAACTCATTGGATGCTAGGGAGCTCTTAAGTGCGCTGCAAAGCGGCGTATTGGAAATTTTACCATCATCTCGTGGGTTAACCCTTTGAGTGTCAGAGGGGTGTGCAAGCATTGCTTTGCAATACGTTGTGCAGTCCTCTGGCACTCAAAGGGTTAAACGCCATGCCAAAGAATTATTTGCTTTGTTTTTTTTTTTCATCATTAATAATTTGCAGGAAACAAGACAAATCTCATTTAATAAAATTAACAATATTAAATTGAATAATTCCTTGCCTATATTTCTTTGCAGTAATTTAGTTTTGTCGCCTTAAGTTAGTCGCTCAAAGAAAAGCAACATTGTGTCGGCGCTCATCATTATTGTTTAAGCTAAATTATTTTTAATTTGAAGAACGAGATTGGGGGGGGGGGAGAGAAAGAGCTTGCATCAGCAATAGTAAATGCCAAAATATAAAAGTAACACATTCATCCTTTCGGGTAATATAGTAGCACATTGGAAACTTGGAGGTTGCCAGCCACACAAACTAACATTAAGGCTAATTTTGAAAATCTAGCGTGCAGTCAATTTTACTTATGCCTGGGGACATACAAGGTAGAAGCTGACAAGAGAACTAATTTTGTTTGGATTATTTACTGCTATGCATCATCGATGGGTTTCTCTGTGACACTCGGCTATATAAAAGGAGAATATTATCACACAGTAAAAATTTATGTTGACATTGGATATTTGTTCAATATGTCAGCAAGTATTACTTTCATAATCAAAACAGTAAGAAAGGAGAAAAAGCAAAGTGCCGAATGCTCATATAGATATATCTTTTTAATAACAGTCTATAAGGTTAATATAGTTTACCTTTGAGAGTATACAATGAAAACAAGCAGGGTTAGCAGGAAAAATGACAGAAAGCATCAACCCGAGCCGTTTGTTTGCCATTACCTAAGTGAACCATGTCAGCTCTCTGGCCCGCGTCTGATAGCTATTTGTTGTACAGAGAGCACAGCATTAAAAAAAAAATATCAAACTCTTAATACTATTGTGTGCCCATAACCATCTGTCACTGCTAGCCTGGAGATGAGAGGAAGATTACGAGGAATAAACACTGAGCTGCCGAGCATTGGTAAAGCCTTCAGGCAAAAAACTCTTGTGGGGACATCAAAGACATTCTAATTCCGAGGCAGTCAAGGATTACTGTGTGTAACCTGTGCTGACAACAGATAAATGACTGGCAATATTGTGCCAGAGCTGTTGGGTCCTGCATCGAGTTCTCATGATGATGCTGATGACGATGATGATGTTATCTCGCAGAATGGACTCTGCTGGGATAATTTTATGATAAAACACTTTTTTTTCCTCTCCTTTCAGATGCCACCGGGTTTAGCAAGACATTTACTAGCTACAGGGGTAGCAATCAGTTTCTTTAAAATTCACTGTTTTAAGCCCATTAGAGTTCTAACACAGCAAGGCTCTTCAATGAAAATCCGAGCGCTTGTATTTTCTTCAGGGGAGTCTATGCAAATCGGACGAATTGAACTCCTGCCCTTTAGTGTTAGGATGCTTTGTCAATTGATTTATGTAAATTCACTCATAAAAATACAGTTTATTTTTAATTGGTGAATATAAATTAGAAAATAAAGATTCTTGTCTGTATTCATAAAAAGCTTCCCTGCTCTTCTCTCAGGTTTGCATATAGGCCTGATTGTACCCGTATAATGCGTATAATGGAATGTGCCAGTCAATATTTATGATGTTCCTGTTAAAATGGAAAGGAAAAGCTAAGAGCTAGGGCTGTGGATCTCCTCTGAAACAGCAGGGTTCCATGAAGAAGTACAGGGAGTTCCATGGAACAAATGAAGAATGGACAGGGAACAAGGCAGAGGTGACAGACACTTTGTGTGGTTCTGAGGACACGTGGACATTTCAACCATTTTAATCAATGAGGCTGCTGTAGTAAAAATAACTGGAGCAATTGTGGAGTAAACAAACTGCACCATACAGGATAAATTAAAGTCCCAAAATGCCCATTGATTTAAAGGGGGCTTTTCACTTGGGATGTGCAGAATGTTCTTCCCCAGGACAAAAAAGGCATAAAACAGGGCCTTGCACCTCCCGATGGAGTTCCCTCCTAAGGCCTTTTCTACTGACATCATTTGTGTTTGGGGGCTGGAATGAATGCATGTGTTTGTGTGATGCTGTGTGGGTGTATCGTACATGCATTGTGACATATTTGCGGGAACATCAAAATCGCCCAAGAACATTGAAACAGCACAAGAACATAAAAGTCCATGCAGACTCAGTGTATCTTTTTTTTTTTCTTACATTAAGGGTCGACTCAGCCTTTAGTCCGTCCGAGGTAGATAAAATTAGCACCATTAAACTGGATAATAACATCTATACTCTAGGACATACTTGAAATGAGAGACAATATCCATGTAACTTTCCTGGAAAAATACTTTGATATTATTATTATTATTTTATGGAAACAAGGACTATAAGATAGCCCTGTCTAAATGTGTGTCTGATACATTTTATTTAGGGACGGGTGAATAGTTAACTTTAATTTCCTTGGGTATTTCTGTGGAATGGACAAGTTAATTTTCTTCCCACGAAAATTTGATTAAAGAGATGTGCTGTTGATTTATGTTGGCTTATACTTCTCGCACTTTAGAACAACTATCATCATGCCAAAGGTTCGTCATCATGTATTTATGCTCACACATATGCATGCACACTCCTACGTCATTCACCTTGCAAAAGATATTGTGAGAAAGAACCTTTTCATAGATTTCCAATAGAAAATGGACGGTCCTAGTTTTCACCAATCTCTTCCCTGCCACAAACATTTTCTGCCATTTTAGCCAAATAGTTTAGCTTTTAAAACCTGGGTGGCTAGAAAGGACTCCAAGTGGCTAACAGATTTGAATGTTTGATTAAAAAGGGATTTTATTTGATTATAAACGTTTCTACCACTACAAACATTTAGAGGACCATTGTGTTAGACTAATGAACCAAAATAGATTAGTTTGCACTGTACAAAACAAGATACATAGATAGCTGCTGCCAATGTCAGATGTTTGCTGTTACAACATAATGAAAACTTAATGACACCTTGCAATAGTATCACAGTATTCTTCCACTATGACCTATAGGGCCTTTGTGCTAATGGCTACATGCGAGAGGTTGTCACAAAAGTTCACACCCAAGTCAACCTCTGGAGAGCAGCCCAAGATCTCATCCAGCCACAAGCTCACGGTATCCCCCATCCCACCACCAGTACAACTGCACAGGCCACATTTCAATAGATACAATGGTTGCAATAGTCTGGAGCCAAATGGTTGTACGATGCTATCACAGTCTCCCTTTGAGGCCTAAAGCGAGCCTGTGCTCATACCCCTGTATGACCGCCAGCCAGCATGGCCTCTGGCCACTTCCTCATGGCTTAGTCATGTTTCAGGCACTGGCACGGACACGTGTATGGGCCTATAGTGTTGGGCCTAATTGGGTCCTCCTCCTTCTGCAGCTTTACAAACCTCATTGAGGCTAGGACTTGTTGCCCTTTCATGGTGTTCCTGTGCGCATCTAGTTTGTTTCTCTGACCCTTGCTTGGCTTATGATGTCTCCTGGTGTTCAATCCGGTTGTGACCTTGGCTGTGGCTGACTTCCTGATCCGTGTATGACTTTGGCTTGTCCGACTACCCGCTCTGTGCTGACCTTTGCTGTGGCTGACTACCTGATCTGGTTTCTGATCGTGGCCTGTCTGACTGACACTCCGTTTGTGGCTCATTCCTGTCTGACTACCACTAGGCCGATCCAGGGAGCGCTCCTTTACCAAGTAGCTCAGCCACCAGCTGGTCGCTTGCAGGTTGCCTCCACTTGGTGCCTTCGGTTTGCCTCCGGGCAGCTAGTGCAACTTAGTCTCGCTCCTGGGAACTCGCCTCTTACGCTTACCTGTTGCCTGGCTTAGCACTTGCGGTGCTACCTACTCTCTGTGCCTCCTAGTTGCCTTCGGTAAGATAGAGTGCAGCTTGTCTCGCTCCTTGCCTCAGTAGTGCGCTCCTATCTGGCTGCATCTATCTAAGCACCTACTTTCCTGCCTCGAGTGGTGCTACCAGTTATGCTATTGGTATCGGTGGTCTATTCGCTCTGTGCCTCTGCTAGGTATGCTCCTGTACTAGTCTTGTTGTTCCTTCCTGTTGTGGTAGAGCCAAGTCTGGTTCTAAGACTCAGTACCATAGACCTACGGTGGTTCAGTGTCAGCTCCTGGGTAATGGACTAGACACTGTCCTCACATCTATCTCCCCTCTGACTGAGGAAGTGTTCATTATTACTACTAGTATCCTTGTTTTCTATTGCTCAATAAACTGGTTTAACCCTTTGAGTGCCAGAGGGGTATGGAACGCATTGCTTTGCAATGCGTTCCGTACCCCTCTGGCACTCAAAGGGTTAAATTCACTTGTACTGTTTTGTGTGTTTCTTTACTGAGAATCCGTGACAGTTGGTGAGCATGTTTTCAACCTGTTGGGTTCTAGAGAGCTATCTTATGAATTCCTCCAGTTCCAGAATTGCTCCACCTTTTGTATGTACATAATACCTAAAGTTCTGTATTTTTATACTTTGTTTTAATCATTGAAGTCATCTAGTATATTTAATTGCCTGTCATTGTCCTTACTGACTTAAATACTTGGAGTGGACACTCACTGTTCAGTTAATACATCCATACTTGGGATCTAGTCATGTGAAAACAACCCATGGTAATCTTGATAAACTTTCTCCTTTGACTTCACTGAGAGTGAGTCAGCCCTGATGTGAATACAGTAGAACAGGGATGGTTCTAAAACACATCGGCTAAAAACATCACTTATAGACATGTTGCTTTTTTCCTTTTTTTATACACAAGAGGTGTACATAATGATACTCTCACATAAAATGGCACCCACTGTGGTTAATGTGTTAATGGAACAGTACACTTTTTCATGAAAAACTATCTGTTGTAAGACTCTTTGTACTGAGTAAGACAAGGGTACACACATTGCTGTCAGTTGTATAATTCAATAGTTATAACAGTTCAAAGCTGTTCTACTTTCTGCAAACAGACATCCAGCATGATTACTTCCTGGAAGGTCAAATTGACATTAAGTATTAAAGCTGTCACTGTAACAATCTATATCATTGGAGAAGTCATCTCCTCTTTATCATGCCTTAGTGAATCTCCCCCTATGGCTATCATGTCCTCATCTGCAATAAGGTTGCTCTTTAAGTACTTTCCCAAATCCTCAGCTGGGAGGGGCAATTCAGCCACTTTTCACTGTAATAGAGGAAATCCATCTGAGATGAATGGGTGTTTCAGGTAATTTCTTGAGGTTACCAAATCCAATTCTACTCTTTGCCTGTAACAAGATTCTTCATGTCAAGAGTTCTGAAGAGCAGGTGAAGGCAGCTTCCTTCTGACAGGCAATTAGTCTCATCTAGCATCAAGACTAATTACCAGTTTACCCAGGGAACAACAGTTCAGAGGGTTTTATTCCAATATTTGTGTTGTTCCTAAATGGAGGGAGACCTGTTTTGGATCTCAAAATATTGAACAGTCTGTAGGTCCACAAGTTCAAGATGGAGTCCATGAGATCTGTGATAGCTGTCGTGGAACCGGCAGGATTCCTCTCCTCTCTGGACATAAAGGATGCATATCTTCACATTCCCATCTGAAATGGGCATTACCAGCACCTATGGGTTGCCTTCCAGAATCTCCACTACTGATTTGTGGTTCTCCTGTTTGGCCTCACAACAGCACACAGTTTTTAAGACAGTAATAGCTCATCTAGCTGTTTGTCTTCACACACAGGGCATTAATCTCACACCTTATGATCAAGTCCAGATCTGCTAAGGCACTTCAGGAACACTTACAGAGCACAATACAATTTTTTAGTGATCATGAATGGATCCTCAGTGTTGACAAGTCACATCTGCTTGCCACTCAGCATTGGTTATTTCTGTGTCTGGGATTCAACACCTCTCTTCAGAAGTTGTTAATTTCTCTGGAAAAGGTATCCAATATTCAACACAGAGTTCAGCATCTTTTATGTCTTCCACGACCAAAGCTCCAGGATTGTATACAGGTAGTGAGAGCCAATTGTCTCCACAATGGAAGCGGTTCTTTTCTCTCAATTCCACTTAACTGTTGCAACAGGATCTATGTGGCAGTTGAACAAAGACCAATGACAACTACACATCACCATTTATCTATCTCATTTGGCTCAGCAGTCTGTGGTATGGTAGCTGATCTGCCAAATCCTTGTGTACTCTGCTTAAGGTCAGTGGTCAAGTTCAGAGTCAACCCTTCCCATCAATGTCCTTCAACTGAGGGTGATCCACAAGGCTTCCATGACTTGGACGACACTCAGGAAAGACCATACACTAATATCCAATCCAATGATGCAACCTCAGTCACTTACATAAATCATAAAGGAGGAACCGGAAGTACAGCAGCTTGGACAGAAGTGGAAATGGTCCTGCTTTGGGTGGAACATCACATTCTGGCTGTCTCTACAGTTTACATCCCAGGGAAGCAGATGGTCTCAGCAGGACAACTCTGGATCCAGGAGAATGGAAGTGAAGGAAGACCTTTCCAACCAGCTTACTATCTGCTTTTCAGCCAGGTCATGCCAAGTCAATGGCACAGTACTTTTTATTTATTGGGTGTTAATTGAGACCAGCACATTATATACCACTAGCAGAATATTATAAAATGCAATGACCTGGTACCTGTCTTTTTAGAAAATACTAGGTATTAGGGATTGGTGAAAAACAAGCGTTTGGGGAATCATGTGAAAGGTTTAGGAGCCACTGTGTTAACCCTTAGGATGCTAGAGACATCTCCAGAGGTTAATAAACAGTGACTTTGTCATGACTATTTCCTGTGCACTGTGTTGCACACCACTCTGGCACTCAAATGGTTAATAACTTTGGCCTTCCCATCAACAGCTCAAGAATACACTGCAGATGATGAGAAGAAGGGAGATTAAAGCAGAACTATCATCACACTTATATTGAGCTCCAAATCCTAATTACAATAGAGATATGAACTTTTATTTTCAAGAATAATTGCAGCATTAGTAAAAAATAGAACTTTTTAGGCCGGCAGGCAGTAGGCGCTCTCTGAGCCTGCACTGTCAGTCCCTTTTGGTGCCTTAAGGTAACCAGGCATTCAACTCACCAATCGGGGGGGTGATGGGAACGGACAGTGCAGACTCATAGATGCCTTCTCTGCAAGATGTCTGCACTGTTTTCCTCCGCCTCTCTGCCTAAAAAGTTCTATTTTTTTTACTAATGCTGCAATTATTCTTAAACTACAAGTACGTATAGGCATACCTCTATTGTAATTAGGATTTGGGGCTCAATATAAGTGTGATGATAGTTCCGCTTTTAAGTAAACATATATCCATCTAAATTCAAATCTATTAGAATCATTTGTGACATTATTTTTTTCTGTGATGTATCTATGGACAAGACCAGGACCTTAAAGGGATAGTAATGTTTCACAATAAAAGCAGGTCCAATTAATCTTCCTAGTATTTGGACCATGGACAGTGTTATTTCAATGCTGTCAGAGTTGTAGTACAAGAGTAATTGAATGATAAAGTGTCCCCCTCCCTCCCCTTTTACTGATGTAACACTGCTCACCTCAGAGCAGTAGGGTGGTGTCCAGATGGATCGCAGAGAGGGAAAATCTTCAGAGAGCATAAGGAAAAACCTGAAAAACCTGTCAAGGGGGGCAGAGTTTTCCTAATGTCACAGTAAGAAGATTGTCCCTTGCTGTGATCTGTCCCTTCAAGAGACCAGATTCCTCATCTGAGGGGAGGTAGCTTACACTAGGTAAAAGGGGCGGGAGGGGGATACTTTATCATTCAATTACTGTTGAACTACAACTCTGACAGTAGTAAAATAACACTCTCTATGGGCCAGATACTATGAAGATTAATTGGAGCTGCTGTTTTTGTGAAACTTTACTATCCCTTTAAATGGGCAGTATACCCTAATTTTGAAAAAATGTCACAGGTCTCCTATAAAGCAAGGGTACTGTTAATGCTGGAAGATGTTTCTTTCAAAAGTTATTACAGAGAAACCTTGGTATTTTTCTGATAGATTGAGTTCAAGATGTTTACCTGGCAGGTAGTGCTGTTGCTACATTCATCTATGGGAAGCTTGTGTCTGTGAAGGAAGGAATCACAACAGTTCCATACCCTTTTTCATTATTTGGATATACTTTTCCTTTAAATGGAATCTGGATTTTTTTTTTCTGAATTTGTGTCCATCACAGATTATAATGTTCAAGTTGTTTTGAAGGCAGATAAGTAACAGGCAGAAAGGCTAATATACTAAGAAAACTGGAGTAATTCTGGTTAATATCAACTTCACCATGGGGACATATTCAGATGCCTTCTGTGGGAGGGGCTTGGGGGTCCTTGATTCTGTCAACAAAGAATTATGGCTGCCTCCACGGACCTAATATCCAGTACTAATATGAGACTACGTTTTGGTTAATAGCAACCACTAAGATTTTCTGTACAGATTAAGATACATTGGGACTTTTTTTTCCTTAGTGTTCCTTTAATAGGAACAAGGAAGCACTTTCATCAACCTCATGGATGCTGGAGAGTTTGTAATGCGCTGGAGACATTTCTAACCTCCAAAAGATTAACCCTTTGAGTGCCATTGCGTACCCCTCTGGCACTTAAACCGTTAAAGGAATCCCTCCAAAAAAATCCCCTATCTCCCTACTTCTTGTAGGGATCCTATGGACAGCTCTGGTCCCAGGACCATAAATCTCCATAGGATGGTGTAGCAACAGTGCCACTGTACAATTTCAGGTCACTGTGATATTGCACCTAAAAAATTCAACTTTGAAAATTAATAACTTTTGAATGAAACACCTTTCAGCAGTGGGAGTACTCTTGTTTTACTCAGAGAGATAAACCATACAACATTTTTTTTTACATTTTAAGTATTACTATCCCTTTAAATCTTCATAAATGACAAAATGAAACCATCAAGAAAATTCAGCTAGTTCCAGTTGACTTAAATTCTGCTGCCAATTGTTCAATTCATATTCAGTGGTGGGAATGATAATAATCACCAGGGCAGCTCATATTCTACGCTTACACATTAGCAAACAAACCCCTTGTTTCTGCCCGCCTGGATACGCATGTGCATGTATTGATCACTTTAGCTCACGCCAAAGCAAACACGTCATCATTGTTAAGACTTTAATGAGAGCAAGTCATGAATGTCCACCCATTTACCATGCACAGAAAAAAGGAAATATTTATGACAATTTCCACTGCGCCTTGTAATTTTAAGAGGATTGTTATTCCAAGAAACATCCATGCATGCCTGCACTGCCCTTCCCTTTGGTGCAAGGAGTGGACGAAGAAGAACTTATGACTGTAATGTCCCAGAAAAAATCTTTATAGTTTTGTAGTGCTTAAAAAATCCAACTATATGCAACAAATCCTATCTCTCAAACCGCTATGGGTTGAGAGATATCCTCCACTAAAGTTTCCCTTCACCTCTGGCAGCTGTAAAGCTGACAGCAGGAGATCCGTGTTGGCCGACAGGAGGGGGCTCTTCAGCAGAGCCGCAATAACGTTATTTAAAAAGAATTACTTACTTTCCAATGAAGTAATTATTTTCCAATAACGTGATTGCGGATGTGCTGCAGAGCTGCCAGTTGGTCCCCGGACAGGATTCCCCTGTAGTCAGCACAGCACTGACTTCAGGGAGAGGGGAAGGGGGGGGACTTTAGTGCTGAATATCTCTCAAACCGTAGCAGTTTGAGAGAGAGGATTTGTTGCATATAGTTGCATTTTTAAATGGATAGTAACCCCCCCCCCCCCGAACAACGTGACACAAAAAGACAGCAATCATACAAACATACTGAACTCCCTTAGTCCCATCTCTCAAACCTTTATGGTTTGAGAGATGTAAGGCAAGACAGACCTCCGCTCCCTCCCCTTTCTCATACGTCCGCTGTATAGCAGATGTCATGAGATCCTGCTTCCAGCACCAGACGGCGGCTCTGCAGGAGCGCTGTCATCTAGATATCTCCGTATTATTACTTCATGGGTATGGTCTAAAACGTGTGCCTGGCTTGCAAGCACATGTTGTAGACCATTCCTATGAAGTAATTATATGGAGATATCTAGATGACAGCGCTCCTGCAGAACCGCCGAAAGTCAGCTGACCGGATTCTGCCTCTGACAGCTTTACAGCTTGTCAGGCAGAAGGGGGAGGGACCGGAGGACTGTCTTGCCTTACATCTCTCATGTAAGTTTGTATGATTGCTGTATTTTGGCGTCACATTGTTCGGGGGGGGGGGGTTTACTATCCCTTTAAGCACTACAAAACTATAAAGATTTTTTCTGGGACATTACTGTCCCTTTAAGAACCAGAGGGGTAGGCGTGGACCTGGACCTTAAAGAGTTAATAAATAGATTTTACACATGTGCAGCAAACAAAGCAGGTCCATTTTTCCTGTACTAGCACTGAATCACAATCATACTTGCACTTATGATCCTCCTCCTACTGTCTCTGTATGTCGTCATGATTTCTAATTAGATTGTAAGCTCCTTGGGGCAGGGTCCCTTTCCCAGTGTATGATTCCCTTTTGCTGCACTTTCCCCCACAAATAATGCAATGATCACACTTTGGCCTAATGCTCTTAACCCAGTCCTGTATTTTTTGCATTGTACTATTACTTTTGTAAAGCGCTGTGTACTTATAAATAAAGATACATACATACATTTCTCCCTTTAGTTTTACACATTTGTTTAATCCTAATGTCACTCAACTGCAGACTGTTCACATTTGGGAGCTAAACGTTGAGATTATGAATCGTATATCTAATTTGTCACTATTTTTATCAATATGCAAAAATGGCTTTAAAAATTCATCGGGAAATGGAATGCGCGGATCTCAGAACAAAGTGGATTTTCTTTAGCGACTAGTACAAAAGCTCTCCACGGATACATCTTAAAGGCATCATGTTTTCAATAAACTTCAAAACACTCACACTTTTTCCCAGTGAAATGAAAGCATATTCAAATAGGATGCGAATGTCTTTGAGATGGATAAAGCTAATGAAGTATGCATGCCGCACTAAACAACATATCCTTCTTTTCTTATAAGATATTAATTAAAGCAATTATGAATTCATGTTAAGTGTAAGAGGAAATGGGTACTGTCATCCAAAATATATGTTACAGGCCTATTGTACAACTCTCTAGGCCAAAGATTATTAGTATCGTGGGCATGAAGTAAGCGTCTACTACAACCTTGTCTTTGAATCGGAGGAGCAGCTTTAACCCCCTAAGTGCCAAAGATGTCCTCATCGCATTGCATTTGCAACGCATTGGAGACATATTTTGTATTTAAATTTTCAGCCTTTTCACTGTCTATTTTTTTTTTTATCCTTTTGGATTTCTTTGCTATTTCTGCCTTATATAGTTTACCCTTGTTTTTCTTTTAACCCCCTCTGGCACTGAAAGGGTTAAATTCATATCACTCATACTCTCCTCTTTCCTGCTTAAAAGAGTATCCAATCCTTAAAATATGTAGCCTTGCTAGTTGCAACGCTATTGTGGTTTGCCACGCATCAGTACCCACGCTGCCATTCACCCTAGCCCTCACTAATCCTTGCAGGGTCTGGGGAAGGCCTACATTTCCTGCTGTCATCGTCCGGCTGGGATACAGGCTTTGAGAAGGGACAATTTTCCTCCATGTTGAAAGTCCATATCACTACTGAGTGTGCGTAAAGGAGTTGCCATTGATGAGGGTTATATGTCCTTTAGGACCGTATACATTATTTATGGGTTTACTTCTCCTTTAACCCCTTAAGGACAGCCGATCACACATGCGGCCATCACTTAAGGACCATGGACCTTTTTTTTTTTTTTTGCCGCATCCACTTCCAGGCTCCCCAAAATGCGTACAGCCGCGCAGGGAGCCCAGAATTCCATGACGGTCCAGGACCGTCATGGGTCCTTAACACAATTCTACCTATGATGGTCCTGGACCGTCATGGGTCTTTAAGGAGTTGAGGAAAAAGTAGCACCTCCTAAAAAACCAAAACCAAAAAAACGTAGTTGATGATGCTAAAAAAATACATGCATGCGTCCATCAAGTCCAACCCATGCCATATTACCCCTGTTGATCCAGAGGAAAGCAAAAAAAAAAAATTGAAGCCATTTCCAATAAAAAATCCTTCCTGACTCCAAATAGCAGTCATATAGTTTCCCTGGATCAACATCCTATCTGCTTTGAAGCCAACTGTCTTTGAAGAGATAAAGAGGTGATAAAGCAGAGATAACTTCTCCAGTTCCTATGTTATCCTGTGGAGCTAGTTGACTAAGATTTCTCAAGTGGAAGAGATCTTAGTGTATGGGTTCCATAGAATAACATAGTCATGGGAGAAGGGAGATCACTGGAGAAGTCTTCTCCATTTTATCACCTACTTATCACACCTTAGTGCATAACCCTCAACCTCTTCAGTCAGTTCTGAATGTTATGTCTGTGGAGGTGGACACAGCTTTTGCTTGGAAGACTGCTGGGGGATTATGCACTAAGGCAGCGGTTCTCAACCTTTCTAGTGCCGCGACCCTTTGTTAAAATTTCCCAAGTTGTGGAGACCCCTAACAGTAAAATTATTTTTGTTGCTCCTTCATCGCTGTAATTTTGCTACTGTTATGAATCGAAATATAAATATCTGATGGTTTTAGGTGACCCCTGGCAAATCGTCATTCGACCCCCAAAGGGGTCCCGACCCACAGGTTGAGAACCACTGCACTAAGCTGTTATAAAGAGGTGAAAATGACAAGATAGCTAATCCAGTGAGATCACTTTTCCAATTCCTATGTTATTGTATGCAGCTTATGCACTGAGTTGGAGAGATCTTAGTGCATACGCTCCATAGAATAACATAGGAACTGGATAAATTATATCAGTGGAGACATCTTCTCCACTTTATCACCTTTTTATCACACCTTAGAACCCGGACTCCACCCAGTGCAGCATTGCTATAATCTGTGGATTTGCATGATTTAATTTGAAAGAAAAAGAAGTTCAGGTGGGTGGAGTTTTGGATCCAGGAGTCCTCCTTGGACATGACTAGGCATAATTGATGATATTATCTCTTCAACCAAAAGCAAGTCAAAATTCCTATTGGTAATTAGGATTTCCTGGTCATAACAAGGTAAATGGGGGTTACTGTTCGGAGGTTTTAGATTTCCTTTAAAGGGATAGTAATACTTAAAATGTAAAAAAAAATATGCTGTAGGGCTTATCCCCCTGAGTAAAACAAGAGTACTCCCACTGCTGAAAGGTGTTTCATTCAAAAGTTATTAATTTTCAGTTGAATTTTTTAGGTGCAATATCACAGTGACCTGAAATTGTACAGTGGCGCTGTTGCTACACCATCCTATGGAGATTTATGGTCCTGGGACCAGAGCTGTCCATAGGATCATGTAGCAACAGCGCCACTGTACAATTTCAGGCCACTGTGATATTGCATCTAAAAAATTCAACTTTGAAAATTAATAACTTTTGAATGAAACACCTTTCAGCAGTGGGAGTACTTTTGTTTTACTCAGGGGGATAAGCCCTACAGCATATTTTTTTTTTACATTTTAAGTATTACTATCCCTTTAAACAGCAGCTGATTTACTTAGAAGAGTTGTAACACTTTTGGATCAATCCAACTGTACCATAGGGGAATAATACAAATGTCCCCAATGGCCATTGATTTAAATCGGCATCTTAACCTCTTAAAAATATAATATATACAGTTTGCTGGCAAGCTCAGACTAACGTTATCAATAGTATTGAAATAGTTGCATTTGTGTGTGTAGTCATGGGAGCGCAGCAATAACTGCACCCTGGCTACATATACAAAGTAAAACAAAAAGAAAGTCTGTGCATCAAATACCGAACTTAACCAATAAATAACCTGAAAATATACAGTGGCCTGAAATTGTACAGTGGCGCTGTTGCTACACCATCCTATGTAGATTTATGGTCCCGGGACCAGAGCTGTCCATAGGATCGTGTAGCAACAGCGCCACTGTACAATTTCAGGCTACTGTGATATTGCACCTAAAAAAATCAACTTTGAAAATTAATAACTTTTGAATTAAATACCTTTCAGCAGTGGGAGTACGCTTGTTTTAATCAGGGGGAATAACCCCTACAACATATTTTTTTTACATTTTAAGTATTACTATCCCTTTAAATCTGTTTCTACGTTAACCTTTTGAGTGCCAGAGGGGTCTGCAGTGTACTGGCTATGTCTCACTGATGAGGCCCAACAAAGATTAACCCTACATCTGGGGTTGGCTGTTTCTCTGTTCAGAGGAGAATTGCCTGGCACTTTGTAGCTGGACTGCTATTTTGGTGGAATTAGTATGATGTGCTGTAGGATATTTCCTCTCTGTGTTAGGCACGAGTGAGATAACAATAAATTGCACCCTGGGAAGGAGACCATTCCTATAGAGCCTGCTAAATTCTGTAGGAGTCTCATTCCTAGTTGCGCGTCTCTGAACAGCACTTTCCAGTGTTCAATAGGTTTTATTTATACCCCAGGGAAAATGTTTTTATGTTAGGGGGCCCCATAAATTGTTTGCATCGGAGCCCTCCAAAGTCTCGTTACTCCACTGATGGAAATGATAGGTTTTCCTACAACTGACAAACCATAATATCAGCGCACTTTCTAACTGGTCTTGTTAGTAAATAGTCAAAATGAGGTTTCATGTTGGTTCCAAGCAGCAAACCTGTTGTGTTTTAGACTCTGGTGGGAGAATAATGGACATGGTGGTAGAAAATGAATCTGTTCATGTTATTATTCATAATTTGATTTTCAAACTTTTAGCATCAGTACCACCTGGTGTCTAGAAGAATTCCTATTTGATGATTCATTCTGTAGGGAAGCTTGAGTCATAGACTAATCTCTCCATACTAAGTGATAGGAACAGCAACACCTAGTGACCTTTATATGTAATACATTTTTGAATGAAAAAAACTTGTTTTACTAAGCAGGAAAAACAATCACGCACACACATATATACACACTCACACTAGTATATATACTACCAATATGGTGAAGATGATCAATATTATTTCCTAGTATGCCGCAGGTGGTTTGCCCAAAAATTCCATCTCTTTATCTATCAGCATGTTGCCCTTAGTGGTATAGAATTAATTTGTTCTTGTATTGTGCTTCATAATAATTTAAACCTCACGCACAAGGTCTGTACAAGTCCTACACTGAGCGGGTTTCTTCCACAAGCTGCACAATAGGTGCTCTTTGACAGCTACTTATCCCTAAATAATGTGTTACAAGAGACCCCAGTGGAGTTCATTAATGATTAATGAAAGCAACGACCCAGGCTCATTTGCATATTATCTTTACGGCATTGGACTCTAGCTACACATTCCCATCCCTCTTAGTATCCCAGGATAATAACCAAGTTAGATTTACACCGGTTTCTTTGCACATATACATGCCAACTTTTAATTTTAGACAGGATTTATCATTGTGTCTCACTTGTGTCCCATTCTGATGATACCCTGGCTTCAATAGTTAATATGGAAAAAAAATACATATTGTAGGGTTTATTCTACTGAGCAAAAAACTAGGATACTTCCTCTGCTGAAAGGTGGTTTATTCAAAAGCTATTGAAGTTCATACTTGCATTATTTTAATGCAGTACATCCGTGGCCTGAAATGTTAGGGTGGCGTAACTATAGGGGTGGCAGGGATCGCAACTGCGTCCGGGCCCCTGGGCCTGGCCGCCACCTACGACCCCTCCGCCTGGCGCCCGCAACCTCCCTCCGGCGCTCTAGTAATGGCATAATCTCCCAGAGCTCTGCATTACTAAGAGGACTGTGCGGGAGCTCCAGGGAGGTAGGAGACGGGGGCATTGTGAAGATTGAGGGGCATTGTAGAGGGGGTCAGTGTTGTCAAGGGGGGCCAATGGGGGGGCCCGTGGCACTTCTTGCATCAGGGCCTGGTGGCTTCTAGTTACGCCTCTGGTGGCGCTGTTGCTATAGCAGTCTATCAATAGCTCCGGCCTGTTGACAATAAACCTGCATCGGATATTGCAGTAAGAGCACCATTATATTATTTCAGGACATGAAGATACCGCCATAAAAATACAAGGTACAGCTACATTATCTTTTTAATAAAACATCTCTCAGCAGTGGCGGTCCCCTTGTTTTATTCACGAGAATAAACCAAGCAATATACATTTTTTTTCCATATTAACCGTACCCCTCTGGCACTCAAACGGTTAAGCACTATCCCTTTTAAAAAGGTAGTAATGTCCCAGAAAAAATCTTTATAGTTTTGTAGTGCTTAACCCCTTAAGGACCGGCCGCACACGCACAGTGCAGTCACTTAAGGACCAGGGACCATTTTTTTTTCTGCGATCCAGTTCCAGACTCCCCAAACGGCGTGCAGCCACCCGGGAAGCCCAGAATTCCATGATGGTCCAGGACCATCATATTTCATTAAGGGTATAAAAAATGCAAATGTATGCAACAAATCCTATCTCTCAAACATCTATGGTTCGAGAGATATTCACTTTCAAAGTCCCCCCCTTCTCCTGATGTCAGCTGTAAAGCCAACAAGAGGAAGCTCTTCAGCAGAGAGCAAATTGCATTATTAACAAATTAATTAATTGGAATAGTCTACAAAGTGTGTTTGCAAACCAGGCACACTTTGTAGACCTTTCCAATGAAGTAACTATTTTCCAACAATGAGATTTCGGCTCTGATGCAGAGCCTCCAGTTGGTCCCCGGACAGGATTCCCCTGTAGTCAGCACAGTGCTTACGTCAGGGAAAGGGGAGGGAGGGGGGAAATTTGAATACAAATATCTCTCAAACCATAGCGGTTTGGGAGATAGGATTTGTTGCATATAGTTGCATTTTTTTAAGCGCTACAAAACTATAAAGATTTTTTCTGGGACATTACTGTCCCTTTAATGTTAAAATAATAAACTTGAAAGAGATTTGAATTCTTAGTCTAATGCAGATGTACTTAACATTCAGCTCTCTGAGCTGCTATTGATCTAGAACTCCCATCATAGGAATTATAGTCCAACAAAAGTTGGTGGTCTGTAGGTTTTCCACCCCAGGGCTGCAGGAACAAATGGCACTGTATTTATATAGCGTTAGTTGGAGGGGTGGACAAACACTCTGCAGAATCTACATCAGTGTAAAGAGCCACTTCTAGGCATTATAGCTTTAGTAAAGGGATAGAAAAAACAAAAAAATCTTCATAGTATTTGGGCCATGGAAAGTGTTATTTCAATACTATGCGATTTGTAGTTCAGCAGTAATTGAACGATAAAGTATCCCCCTACCGCCCCTTTTACTTATCCTTAGCCACCACCCCTCAGATGTAGAATCCGGTTGCTTGACCGGACAGGTCGCAGCGAGGGACAGTCTCCTTGCTGTGAGCATAAGGAAAACCCTGTCCCGCTTGACAAAGGAGGGCAAGTTTTTTCTTATGTTCACTGAAGATTGTCCCTCGTTGCGTTCCATCAGGACAGGCTTGGAGAGCAGCGTTCCATCAGTACAAGAGGCAGAAGGGGGATACTTTATCATTCAGTTACTGTTGAACTACAAGTCTGATAGTATTGAAACACTCTACATGGGACAAATAGTATGAAGATTAATTGGAGCTGCTTTGTGGGTGAAGCATTACTTATCCTTTAAGCATGAACAGCATCTTCTTAGTGCCTATGGTCAATGCTCTTTCCATGCCTAAATGGACACTTTTTACTGCAACCACCAAAGAGTTGACAGTATGAGACCATTTCTGGCCATGCTGTTACTCTGGCAGATATTCTTTACAATAAGGGCAGTAAAGCTATGGAATTATTTGCCTCTAGATGCTGTGTCTGCAAATCCTGTCACTGCTTTCAAAAAAGTATTGAATGCCTATCTAGCATAGTACAATATTGATAATTTTGACAGTTGGCTTCAAAGCAGATAGGATGTTGATCCAGGAAACTATATGACTGCTATTTGGAGTCAGGAAGGATTTTTTTTACCCACTTGGGGCTAAACTGGAAATGGCTTCAATTTTTTTTTTGCCTTCCTCTGGATCAACAGGGGTGATCTGGCATGGGTTGGACTTGATGGACGCATGCATGTATTTTTTAGCATCATTAACTACGTTTTTTTTTTTTTTTTTTTGTTTTTTTAGGAGGTGCTACTTTTTCCTTAACGACCCATGGACCGTCATGGGTAGAATCTCGCTAAGGACCCATGACGGTCCTGGACCGTCATGGAATTCTGGGCTCCCCGCGCAGCTGCACGCCGTTCGGGGAGCTCGGAAGTGGATGCGGCAAAAAAAAAAAAAAAAAAAGGTTCATGGTCCTTGAGGGGTTAAAGGAGAAGTAAACCCATAAATAAAGTATACTGTCCTAAAGGACGTATAACCCTCATCATGGCAACGCCTTTACACACACTCAGTAGTGATATGGACTTTCAACATGGAGGAAAATTGTCTCTTCTCAAAGCCTGTATCCCAGCTGGACAATGACAGCAGGAAATGTAGGCCTTCCCCAGACCCTGCAAGAATTAGTGAGGGCTAGGGTGAATGGCAGTATGAGACCATTTCTGGCCATGCTGTTACTCTGTCCTAGGAACATGTTACGTACAAAATAAGAACAGAGAAAACAGGAACAATCTCATCCTTCTTTATACTTGCTCTAGGGTGGCATAAATAGCTTGTGCATCTGGATGGTGTGCACTGGTGGAGTTGTGTGCCAATATGCACTAAGGCTCCTGTTCGTAGGTATAATGACTGCTGCTTGTTTAAAGTGCTTTTATATGAGTACATAGTAATAACCACTGTACCCTGTTGCACATATTCCCCATACTTTATTTTTCATTTTTCTTAATCCAAAATCGTAACCAAAAAGCAACGTACTGTATAAACAGTGAGAACAAATGTGGAAAAATACTACTTGTAAAATCAAAATAAATTGTGTATTTATTTTGTGTTTCAGTGGTTCAAAACAGCAGCGTATAATTATCTTATTTACTAAATGTAAATACTCCTTTTTATGCAGACATCAGCACGCAGAAATATTAATGGGAGATCTGGGTTCAATGGGGCAGTAAACGTGAAAAAGCCACTTTTCACACCTATTGATTGTATGGAAACAGGGGAATGGGAGCAGCTCTTCCATGGACTAAAACAGGGTTCTGCTGTGAGATGAGACATGTTAAAATGGGAGAGAGAGTTCCCCTTAGTAAATACTGAGATACAGGGAGGGAGTGCTTAACCCTTTTATTAACCCTTTGAGTGCCAAAGGGGTATGCAACTCATTGCTCTGCAATGCATTGCGTACCCCTTTGACACTCAGAGGGTTAAAGGAGCAACTCCGAATAGGGATATATTATCATCATACCTTAATCTGGGCAGGAAATCTGAATGTCCCTTATGAATCATTTTACGCAGTCAGGCATGATTCTCTTTTTGTGGTATTCCAGGATACCAAACTTCTCCGACTGAGTTTTTCTCAGGAAACCCTCAGTAGGAGGAGTTTAGGGTTCTAGAGCCTAGCAAAAAGAATCTAGCAGGACCTCTCTGGACATGATTTCCAGTACTAATTAAAGCGTATGGGCCGAGATTCCATTGCAGTTGATAATGTAATCAAGGTAATTACCTACAAACTTCTAATTAGACTTTTCAGCTGCACTGTAACACAGGCCTAAGATTGGAGAACCAGTCCTGGCAGAAATAATTCATATCCGCCATTAGGGGGACCACATGTCCCTGATTGCCCTGGACAGTCCCTGACTTCAATTGTCTGTCCCATGTCCTGGGCAAACACTTTCTGGTACAATACAATGTCCCGGAATGAAGACTCCAGAGCACAGAGTTCTAAACGCTAGGAGGACTGCCCATTGTCTGCTGGGCTACAAGAAAATGGCTTCCAGACATCTCTAAACACTAGAGACCGACCTGAGCCTTGATCCTGACATCAAACAGGAGTTGCATTGCAATTTAGTTGTAGTGTAATGCCAGGTAAGGCTTTGGGTATGATGTACTTTTTCTTGTAGCCCATAACAAGCATCACTTTCTGTTACAGCAGTGTTTAGAACTCTGTGGTGTGCCAAAGAGCAGGTTGCACCCTGATGTCCAGTGGTATATAGTGACCCTTCTTGTATAGCTGTCCTAAAGCTGAGGACACATATTCTGCTGCTCTCATCTCCACAGTGTCTCTGAATTGCAGAATGGAAATGTGGTCACCCTAGCTGCCATTAGGATTTTCTGCCAAGATTAAAGCGGAACTACCAACTTAGTTAACCTTTTAAGGACCATTGACGTGGCAAGACCGTCACGCTGGTCCAGCACTTAAGGACCAGTGACGGTCCTGCCACGTCACGTACTTTTACCGGGGACTGAACTTGATTACTCCAAGACCAGAACGATCTCTTTCAGTCCCTCCGTTCGGCGTGCCGCCTCACGTGATCAGTCACGTGGGACGTCACGTCAAAGTCTTCTATGTGGTCCTTAAGGGACAGCACACCCCAGGACCGCTGGTCCTTAAGGGGTTAAAGTGGCCCTACAATAATTAGGCAGATGGTGACTAACTTAATAATAGTTATCTTACCTCTGAAAACTACACAATGCTACAGAAAGCCTTAATCTTCCAAGACCGGAAGCCAGGCTTCAGCGTGGACATCTTTTCTGAGCACCTGCACTGTCAGTCCTGGTCTCCCTACAGAAGCATTGCACTGGCCTGAACAGCACCAGAAGGGACTGACGGCACAGGAGCTCAGACTGCACTAACCTGGCCGTCAGTCGCGGAAGATTAAGGATTCCTCTAGCATAGTGCAGTTTTTAGAGGTAATATAACTATTATTAAGCTAGTCTCCATCTGCCTAATTATTGCAGGGCGATTTTAACTAAGTTGGTAGTTCCACAATAAGGTAAGGGTGACGGGGGGGGGGGGGTTAGTATCAACATACCTAGGAATTCTCTGGATTTGACCTGGAGACTCCGGATTGTGTGCTTCATTATCTGGTCTCCAGGGACAGAGGTGGATTCTCAGGGCTCAGTGACTTTTTGTAACTCCGCCCACTTCATGTTCTGTTCCATTCACTTTCTCCACCCTGTTCTTCTCACTTTCCACCCACTTTAAGGGTAAACCCCACCTCCCCTCCTCCCAATCACTCCCTACCCACTTTATGACATGAATCGCATCATTTGGTCACTCCTGCCCGCAGACCTTAGTTTGGGACAAGAAGCCCCCTAGGTACGATTGTTAGGAGCTCCTAGGGCTTTATATTCTGATGAAAAGTGTAGTCATTCCGAGGCAAACCCACAGCCCCACAGAGGCTACGTTAACTTTCCCAGAATTATCATTACATTCAATGGGGTTTTAACCCACAGAATGCTAAAGAGATCTCTCTAGTATTCAAGAAGTTAACCATTTGAGTGCCAGAGAAGTATCCAACACACAGCCTTCACAAACGGCAAGGTTGCATTTTCAATTCCCGGCAGGGTCAACTCATCCTTCATCCTTCCAAGGTCGGTAAATGAGTACCACTGATTGGGTAATAATAACATCTATTATTCAGCTGCCGATTGGTTAATTCCGAGAGCATACACTGACCGTCTTTGAGTCCCACTGGGAGAAAAACGCTATATAACTACTAGTTATTATTATTATTATTACATTGAGTTGGATACCTCTCTGGCACTCAAATGGTTACCAAACTAAGAATTTAAATCAATGGGGATATGTATTAAAATTGATAGTAATACTTAATATATGGTTAAATATATATTGAAAGGTTTACGAGGGCACCCCCACTGGTGAGAGGCGTTTTATTCAAAAGTTATGAAAGCTCAAACGTGAATTGTTTAGGTGCAATATACCTATGGAAAGTTCTAGTCGATCGACGATAAACTTTCACAGGATATGTAACAACAGCACCACTGTTACATTTCAGGCCATTGAGATACTGCAACTAAAAAAAAAAAAAAATCAAATTTGAGCTGCAATAACTTCTGAATAAAACATCTCTCAGAAGTGGGAGTACATTTGTTGTACTCGGGAGAATAAACCTTACAACATAATTTTTACTATATAGTAAGTGTTACTATCCCTTTAAGCCTTTGAGTGGCAGAGAGGTATGCGTTGTATACCTCTCAGGCACTCAAAGGGTTAATCCCCCTCTGGTGCATTTGGTTCTTTCCAGAATCATTTTGCTTTTCTTTTGAACCTAAAACCCCTAATGCGTCTTTAACCACTTCAATGTCAGCGATGTCTCCAAATCATCGACTCACAATGCGTTGGGGATATTTCTAGTGTCCAAGGGGTTAAATACCAAATACCGTGTTAACGTGATGTTATCTCACTAATGTTACGGGGAAGAGACCTCTTGTAGCAAGAATACTCACGAGAAATTCTGCTGTTATAATTGTGGTTTTATGTTTTTTTTTCTCATCTCTGATAAAGCTCGTGGTGATAAAATTCGGTACCCATGGAAAAAAAAAAAGCAGAGCTAGAACTTATGTTCTTGTTTCCTTAGCAACAGATTTATTTATAAGGCGTCTGAAATAAGATGAGCTAATATACCACATACCTGCAGATAGGCTAAGTCCTATTTCAGCATCCGTTGACAATTAAGTCCTGGACAGCTACAGCCAGGGGTTAATGTTGCTCATTAGGAGAACTAGGTCATTACTGGAAAATCAAGGCACTTACTGCAGCACGGCTAAAATACAAATTTCAGCATCTCAACTAGTGAGCTTTTTATGTTAATTAACCTTACTTTCCATGATTTTATATATATGTACAGGGGCTGTGTATCAGTTAATTAAAAAAAGCCAGTTTACTTTTTTTTTTCTTTTTGTTATTCTACTTTTCACTCTGAAATGGTTTCATTATTTCATGGCAAATGCTTGTGTCTATATGATGAGTAAAAAAGGTATTAAAATTAAGAAGAGACGCATCACCGAAATCAGCCTTATCACAAGGGAGTGAGCAAATAAAGCCTTTGAAATGAAAATAAATAAGCTTTGCTAATACCTTACCTAAGGAGTGTTATATAAGCCCAACAGACCTGCACATATTTAGTTGTTTTTCTATGTGTTTACACATTACTTGACCTTCAAGTGAAGACTTTTGAAGAACTTCATATACTACTAGTAGGAAAGCCCATATACACGGGCTAAAGTGCCACCCAGAGGCCTCAGCTGCTGCCCCTGAGCTGGGAGCACAGACAGGCGGTAAGCCATGTGGAGCTTCCCTGTCACAGTGTGACCACGCGGCGGCTGCTCGAGCCGGCCACATCCTTACCTCAGGCGGCACTGTCTTTGCTTAGGTGCTTCTACCGCATCTCTCCCCCTTGCGGCTCAGCCACGTTCTGCCAATCAGGTGGCTTAGCCGCATTCTGCCTTCCTCGCGGCTCCAGACGCTGCTGTGTGTTTGGCGGCCCAGCAGCAGCCGAGTGACGTCATTTTCGGGTGTGTATGACCCCTGGCTTGACTGACTATCCGTTCTGGTGCTGACCTGCTGTCACGGTTTATTATGACTCTACCGGTCCTGTCTATATACCGGACAGGACAGTCTTTAGGCTCTACCGGCCTTGCCAATACCGGGTAAGGCAACCTGCAGATGGAATAGCATAACGGTTTTACCGGCCTTACCAAATTACCGGGCAAGGCAGCCTCAATAGATACACAATGTAGGCTCTACCGGCCCTGCCAATACCGGGTAAGGCAACCTCAGATGGAATGTGGCAAAAGGTTCTACCGGCCTTACCAATACCGGGCAGGGCAGCCCAGAGACAATAGCAGCAGTCAGATGGAACTGGCAAATTAGCAGAATCGTTAAGCAGCAAGGCTTTGGAGCAAACCAGCGTCCGCACGCTGGAAACAACACTGAATAGTATAGCCGTTAGGCTTAGCGAGCAAACCAGTGACCGCACACTGGAGTAACAAGCGAGTAGTATAGCCGCAAGGCTTAGGAGCAAACCAGCGTCCGCACGCTGGGACCAACACAGATTTGTATAGCTGAAAGGCTTTGGAGCAAACCAGTGACCGCACACTGGTGTAACAAGTGAGTTTGTATAGCCGCAAGGCTTAGGAGCAAACCAGCGTCCGCACGCTGGGACCAACACAGAATTGTATAGCTGATAGGCTTTGGAGCAAACCAGTGACCGCACACTGGTGTAACAAGCGAGTTTGTATAGCCGCAAGGCTTAGGAGCAAACCAGCGTCCGCACGCTGGGACCAACACAGATTTGTATAGCTGAAAGGCTTTGGAGCAAACCAGTGACCGCACACTGGTGTAACAAGCGAGTTTGTATAGCCGCAAGGCTTAGGAGCAAACCAGCGTCCGCACGCTGGGACCAACACAGATTTGTATAGCTGAAAGGCTTTGGAGCAAACCAGTGACCGCACACTGGTGTAACAAGTGAGTTGTATAGCCGCAAGGCTTAGGAGCAAACCAGCGTCCGCACGCTGGGACCAACACAGAATTGTATAGCTGATAGGCTTTGGAGCAAACCAGTGACCGCACACTGGTGTAACAAGCGAGTTTGTATAGCCGCAAGGCTTGGGAGCAAACCAGCGTCCGCACGCTGGGACCAACACGGAATTGATAGCAATGTCACCAACGCGACCAGGCAGAAGGTCGCCAGGATACTGAAGACAGGTGATGAGATGACAGGAACCAGCAACGATCAGTCAGGTCAGAAAACAGCAGAGAAGTTCAGCAGGAACTGCAACACCAGAGACTAGGCCGGAACCAGGACTGGAAGTACTTCAGTATGCAGGAAACACTGGAACAGTAGAGATCAGGAACTCAGGAACACATGAGATCAGGAACTCAGGAACACTGGAACAGAGGCCCAGCTATCACTAGCATAGTGATAGCAAGAAGGTCAGAAACAACACGAAAGGGCACTCAAAGGGTGCCCAATCCAGGTTTAAATAGTCAATAAGAGGCGGGCTATCTGCAGACAGCCAGTAGAAGCCCCCTACTGGTGACAGACAAGTAACTGCAGCAAATCACGGGCACCGTGATAGTACCCCCCTTTCAAAGACCCCCTCCCCTAGAATAGGGTTTAGGTTTCTGCGGGTAATTGGCATGAAAGGCCCTAGTTAACCTAGGTGCATGAAGGTCCGTACTATCCACCCATGATCGATCCTCAGGACCATACCCTTTCCAATGTACCAGGTACTGCACCCTTCCTCTAAGCCTACGGGAATCAATAATGCTCTGAACCTCGTACTCCTCCTGGCCCTCGACCTCAACAGGTCCTGGCACCACAGGTGTGGTAGTATAGCGATTGCAAACCAGAGGCTTAAGAAGGGACACATGGAACACATTATGGATACGCATGGATGCAGGTAGATCTAGTGCATAGGAGACAGGGTTAATTTTGCGAATAACTCTGTATGGACCAATAAACCGAGGAGCCAACTTATTAGACGGAACCTGCAGCTTGAGATTTCTGGAGGAAAGCCATACTCTATCCCCAACCTGAAAGGAAACCGCTGGAAGCCTTCTGCGATTAGCATGGCGCTGATGACGCTGAAATGACTGACCAAGTGCCCTCTGAACTTGTGCCCATGTGGAACGGAGTTGCTCGATATGCTCATCCAGAGCTGGAATCTGTTGCGTCTGAAATGAGTCTGGAAGCAAACAGGGCTGGAACCCATAATTAATCAGAAACGGAGAGCTCCCAGATGAAGAATTGACCGCACAGTTCCTGGCGAACTCTGCCCAAGGCAACAAGTCGGACCAATTATCATGATGGTCAGTAACGAAACAACGGAGAAATTGTTCCAAGCCCTGATTAGCTCGTTCAGCGGCTCCATTGGTCTGGGGATGGTAGGCAGAGGAGAAGGACAGCTGTATGCCCATCTGTTGGCAAAATGCCCTCCAAAATCTAGACACAAACTGGCTCCCCCTGTCAGACACCAGTACCCTAGGCACTCCATGCAACCGGAATACTTCTCTGGCGAACACCATTGCCAATTCCTTCGCTGAAGGAAGACCACGGAGGGGCACGAAATGAGCCATTTTAGAAAACCTGTCCACCACCATGAATATAAAGGAGTACCCCTTCGACATAGGCAACTCTCCCATAAAATCAATGGAAACATGAGACCAGGGGCGTTCGCCATTAGGCACCGGTTGAAGCAAGCCCACAGGGAGATGTCTCTGGGTCTTAGCGCGGGCGCAGGTGGCACAGGCATTCGTAAATTCGGCACAATCGTTTCTCATGGAAGGCCACCAAAATAACTGAGAAAGGGACCATAACAATTGGTCTCTACCAATATGTCCCGCAGCCTTAGAGGAATGGTAGGTTTCGAGCAGCCTAGTACGAAATGATTCAGCGACAAAACATTTGCCCACTGGGGTTTCATGGGGAGCGGACCCCTGAGAGGCCAGGATCTCCTCCCCTAGAGGAGAAGTGATACTCGTGCGTATAGTAGCCAGTATTCTATCAGGTTGGATGATAGGAGCTGGTGCTTCCACTCTGTCACTGTCGGCCTCAAATTGTCTTGACAGTGCATCAGCCCTGATATTTTTTGACCCTGGTAAATATGATACAATGAAATTAAATCGAGACAGGAACAGTGCCCACCTGGCCTGACGAGAGGACAATCTCTTGGCCTCCGAGAGATAGGTCAGATTCTTATGATCTGTTAAGATTAAGACAGGATTCTTAGTACCTTCAAGCAAATGACGCCATTCCTTAAGAGCAAGGATAATGGCCAATAATTCTCTGTCACCTATCTCATAGTGGCTTTGAGTGACAGTCAACTTTTTAGAGAAAAACCCACAAGGTCTGAGAGTTCCACCTTTCTCGTGTCGCTGCGAAAGTACTGCCCCGACCCCAATATCTGAGGCATCAACCTCTAACGTAAATGGAAGTAAAGGATTGGGGTGGGATAACACAGGAGCCGCAGCAAATGCCAGCTTCAAATTCTCAAAGGCTTTCTCAGCAGATACCGGCCAACAAGAAGGATTAGCACCCTTGTGCGTAAGATCGGACAGAGGTTTGACAATGGAAGAAAAGTTCTTAATAAACCTCCTATAATAATTAGCGAAACCCAGGAAACGCTGTATGGCTTTAAGACCCTTGGGTTTTGGCCATTGTAGGACAGCTGACAACTTTTCTTTGTCCATGGCAATGCCATCATTGCCAATTATGAACCCCAAGAATGGCACACTGGTTCTATGAAACTCACATTTTTCCATTTTACAAAATAATTTGTTCTCACGGAGTCGTAGCAATACTGCGGATACATCTTTGATGTGCTGTGCCATGTTTTGGGAGTAAATCAGTATATCGTCGAGGTACACCACAACACATGTCTGTAACATATCTCTCAGAACATCATTTATCAGTTCCTGGAAAACTGCGGGTGCATTACACAGCCCAAAAGGCATTACTAGATACTCGTAGTGCCCAGCTCGAGTATTAAAGGCAGTTTTCCACTCATCACCTGCTCGAATGCGAACCAGATTGTAAGCGGCCCGTAGGTCCAACTTGGTAAATATCGAAGCGCCCTTAAGCCTGTCAAAAAGCTCGGTGATGAGTGGTATTGGGTATGCGTTTTTTGCCATTAGTTTATTCAAGCCCCGGTAGTCAATGCATGGTCTTAATTCGCCATTTTTCTTTTTTACAAAAAAGAACCCAGCCCCAGCTGGAGAGGTAGATTTACGTATGATCCCTCTAGCAAGGGCATCAGAAATGTAATCCTCCATAGCCTTATTTTCATCACAAGATAATGGATAAGTGCGTCCTTTCGGAGGTACTGCACCAGGCTGCAATTCAATGCAACAATCATAAGGTCTATGCTGGGGTAGCATACTAGCCTCTCCTTTGCTAAAAACATCGCCAAACTGTTGGTACACATCCGGCATAGCAGAGGAGGTGCACATGACCTTAATAGGCTGGATGACGCACTTGTCCATACAAAACTGGGACCAAGCAGCAATTTCACACTTTTTCCAATCGAATTGTGGGTTATGTAACTGTAACCACGGAAATCCCAATATCACCGCATGGTGCGGGGAATTAATCAGTTGAAACTGCTGCTCTTCTCTGTGAAGTGCCCCAATAGTCATAGACAATGGCATAGTTTCAAATATAACCTGAGGCGGTTCTAAGGGTCTACCATCAATCGCTTCAATAGTCAAGGGGTTTTCTCTTTCAATGCGTGGAACTCCGTGCAATTCAGCAAAGGTATTATCCATAAAATACCCTGCTGCACCGGAGTCAACCAAGGCCAAAACCTCCACAGAGCGTTGTGCCCAAGACAATACCACCTGTATGGTGGGTTTCATTATGCCCGACACTGGGGACGATTGTACACCACCTAGGGCCTGTCCCCCAAGATACCCTAGGTGTGTGCGTTTCCCGGACGTACCGGACAGTAATTTAGCAAGTGCCCTTTTTTACCGCAGTATAAACATAACCCTTGTTTTTTGCGATATAGTCTCTCTGCCTTGGATAATCTAGTGAAGCCTATTTCCATAGGTTCACTTGTTTCCCGTACTGGTTCACTAGACTTCAATGCCAAGGGAGGGATGGGTGGGCAAAACATGCTACTAGGCTCATTATTTTTTGACCGTAACTTACGATCTCTGGCAATTGATCTCTCACGTATTCTGGAGTCAATTATCATAACATACTCAATGTAATCATCTAGATCAATAGGTAGATCTTTAGCAGCGATTTCGTCTTTAATGTGGTCATTCAGGCCTTGAGAGAAGGCTGCCAATAATGCCTCGTTATTCCAACCTACCTCTGCTGCCAATGTGCGGAATTCGATGGCATAGTCGCCCACTGTACGCCTGCCCTGTTGTATCTCCATAAGGCGTTTGGCAGCAGAGGTGGTTCTACCAGGAGGCTCAAACACTCTTCGAAAGGAACGCACAAATTCACTAAAGTTCTTAGTACAAGGTTTAGCATTCTCCCACAAGGGGTTAGCCCAAGCCAATGCTCTGCCAGTGAGCAGTGATATCGTGAACCCCACTTTACTACGATCATTGGGAAATGCGTGTGCCGTCAATTCCATAAAGATTTCGAGTTGATTGATGAACCCTCTGCAGAGACTAGGGTCACCATCATATCTTAGCGGCAAGGGTGCAGAAGCCGTTAACCCTTTAACAGTACCCCCTAGGGGTCTGGTATCACTTTCCGGTGTCTGACTTGGCGAGACCACCGGGCTAGAGCTAGATTGGTCAGCAGGTACCGTGCGTTCAAGGATCGTTTGAATTGCAACTGCCAACTGATCCAAACGTTGCTCGAGCACATCCATCCTCCAATGGATATTCTGTGCGTTACCTTCACCCTTGCTGTCTGAGGTCATGGCCCTTTCGTACTGTCACGGTTTATTATGACTCTACCGGTCCTGTCTATATACCGGACAGGACAGTCTTTAGGCTCTACCGGCCTTGCCAATACCGGGTAAGGCAACCTGCAGATGGAATAGCATAACGGTTTTACCGGCCTTACCAAATTACCGGGCAAGGCAGCCTCAATAGATACACAATGTAGGCTCTACCGGCCCTGCCAATACCGGGTAAGGCAACCTCAGATGGAATGTGGCAAAAGGTTCTACCGGCCTTACCAATACCGGGCAGGGCAGCCCAGAGACAATAGCAGCAGTCAGATGGAACTGGCAAATTAGCAGAATCGTTAAGCAGCAAGGCTTTGGAGCAAACCAGCGTCCGCACGCTGGAAACAACACTGAATAGTATAGCCGTTAGGCTTAGCGAGCAAACCAGTGACCGCACACTGGAGTAACAAGCGAGTAGTATAGCCGCAAGGCTTAGGAGCAAACCAGCGTCCGCACGCTGGGACCAACACAGATTTGTATAGCTGAAAGGCTTTGGAGCAAACCAGTGACCGCACACTGGTGTAACAAGTGAGTTTGTATAGCCGCAAGGCTTAGGAGCAAACCAGCGTCCGCACGCTGGGACCAACACAGAATTGTATAGCTGATAGGCTTTGGAGCAAACCAGTGACCGCACACTGGTGTAACAAGCGAGTTTGTATAGCCGCAAGGCTTAGGAGCAAACCAGCGTCCGCACGCTGGGACCAACACAGATTTGTATAGCTGAAAGGCTTTGGAGCAAACCAGTGACCGCACACTGGTGTAACAAGCGAGTTTGTATAGCCGCAAGGCTTAGGAGCAAACCAGCGTCCGCACGCTGGGACCAACACAGATTTGTATAGCTGAAAGGCTTTGGAGCAAACCAGTGACCGCACACTGGTGTAACAAGTGAGTTGTATAGCCGCAAGGCTTAGGAGCAAACCAGCGTCCGCACGCTGGGACCAACACAGAATTGTATAGCTGATAGGCTTTGGAGCAAACCAGTGACCGCACACTGGTGTAACAAGCGAGTTTGTATAGCCGCAAGGCTTGGGAGCAAACCAGCGTCCGCACGCTGGGACCAACACGGAATTGATAGCAATGTCACCAACGCGACCAGGCAGAAGGTCGCCAGGATACTGAAGACAGGTGATGAGATGACAGGAACCAGCAACGATCAGTCAGGTCAGAAAACAGCAGAGAAGTTCAGCAGGAACTGCAACACCAGAGACTAGGCCGGAACCAGGACTGGAAGTACTTCAGTATGCAGGAAACACTGGAACAGTAGAGATCAGGAACTCAGGAACACATGAGATCAGGAACTCAGGAACACTGGAACAGAGGCCCAGCTATCACTAGCATAGTGATAGCAAGAAGGTCAGAAACAACACGAAAGGGCACTCAAAGGGTGCCCAATCCAGGTTTAAATAGTCAATAAGAGGCGGGCTATCTGCAGACAGCCAGTAGAAGCCCCCTACTGGTGACAGACAAGTAACTGCAGCAAATCACGGGCACCGTGATACCTGCGGCTCTGTCTGACTATCCGCTCCGTGTATGACCTTGGCTTAGTCTGACAACCAATCTGGTGCAGACCTGCGCCTCTGGCTGACCACCCGTTGCGTTTTGACCTTTGGCTCATCTGACCATCCATTCTGGTGCTGACCTGTGGCTATGTCTGACTATTCCTCTGTGTGGCCTTTCGTAGAGTCAGATAACCAATCTGGTGCAGACCTGTGTCTCTGCTAGATTCTAGCTTTACTGACCGCAGGCATGAGTCAGTAGTCTCCCTTGTTGCCATCCTTTGGGAGTGACGGCCTTTCCAGTACTTATGGCAGGCATGAGTCAGTCTCCTTCCATATTATCCTTGGAGAGATTGTTTTGATTCTACGTGGGGCCTACCTGGCATTGAGACTACCAGTGGCTTCGGCCTAGTCTCTGTAGATTAGGAACTTAGAGGCGGCCTCCTATTTCTGATAGAGACTTGGCTTCTTTGTCGACCCTCTGCTCCTTCCTCTGACTTGCTGTGATATTTGCTGTTAATTACTTAATTACTAATCAAGGTTATACCGTCTGACTCCTGTTTTGCTTACCCAGCGTGACATCCCCGCTCCGGATCAGCGCATTTGACCAGTCCCTACTGTGCATGACTGCATCTTTCCTGCAGTCTCTACTGCATATGTGCAGTTTCACACACAGGGAGCTTCGCAGGCTAGCACTTATTTAGATTTTCCTCATGTAAACCAATGGTTTTATATATAAACACATATATCACTATGCAAAACTCTTAGATGTGAAAAAAAAATGCTGTAAAATAAGAATGCTTTCAAAAATTGACATTTTAATACTTTATTTTTATCAATTAACAAAATGAAATGATAGTGAGTGAACAGAAGAAAAATCTAAATCGTATCAATATTTGGTGTGACCATGCTTTGCCTTCAAAGCAGCATCAGTTCTTCTAGGTACACTTGCACAAAGTCAGGGAGTTTGTAGGCATATAGTCAGGTGTATGATTAAACAATTATATGAAACAGATGCTAATGATCATCAATGTAATATGTGGGTTGAAACACAATCATTAACTGAAACAGAAACTGCTGTGTAGAGGGAATAAAGCTGGGTGAGGAGTTAGCTGAGGAACAGCCTCACTCAGCTAACAAGGTGAGGTTGCTAAAGACAGTTTAAAATCAAAAGTCATACACCATGGAACGACTGAGCACAGCAACAAGACACAAGGTAGTTATACTGCATCAGCAAGGTCTCTCCCAGGCAGAAATTTCAAGGCAGACAGGGGTTTCCATATGTGTTGTCCAAGTTCTTTTGAAGAAGTACAAAGAAATGGCCATAGACGCAGTGGTCATCCAAGTACAGCAGATGAAAAACACATCATGCTTACTTCCCTTTGCAATCAGAAGATGTCCAGCAGTGCCACCAGCTCAGAATTGGCAGAAAACAGTGGAATCCTGATACACCCATCTACTTTCTGGAGAAGTCTGGTCAGAAGTGGTCTTCATGGAAGACTTGCTGCCAAAAAAGCCATACTACCGACATGGAAACAAGGCCAATCGACTCAACTATGCACAAAAACACTGTAACTGGGGTGCAGAAAAATGCCAGCAGATGCTCTGGACTGGTGTGTCAGAATTTGAAATATTTGGCTGTAGCAGAAGGCAGTTTGTTTGCTGAAGGGCTGGAGGGTGTTACAAGAATTGAGTGTCTACAGGCAACAGTGAAACATGGTAGAGGTTCCTTGCAAGTTTGGGCATTCATTTCTGCAAAAGAAGTTGGAGATTTGGACAGAATTAATGTTCTCCTCAATGCCGAGAAGTACATGCAGATACTTATCCATCATGCCATACCATTAGGAAGGCATCTGATTGGCCCCAAATTTACTCTACAGCATGACAACAACCCCAAACATACAGCCAAAGTAATTAAGAACTAGCTTCAGTGTAAAGAAGAACAAGGAGTCCTGGAAGAGATGGTGTGACCCCCACAGAGCCCTGATCTCAACATCCTGAGTCTGTCTGGGACTACATGGAGAGAGAAGCAACTGAGGCTGCCTAAATCCACAAAAGAACTGTGGTTAGTTCTCCAAGGTGTTTGAAACAATCTACCTGCCGAGTTCCTTAACAAACTTTGTCCAATGGACCGAGAAGAATTGATGCTGTTTTGAAGGCAAAGGGTGGTCACACCAGATATTGATTTGATTTAGATTTTTCTTCTATTCACTCACTATCATTTTGTTAATAAATAAAAATAAACTATTAACATGTCTGTTTTTGAAAGCATTCTTACCTTACAGTATTTTTTCACAGCTGTCTAAGACTTTTGCACAGTACTATGATATAGATGGATATACTCAGCCTGGGTGAACTCCTGGCCTCACAAGAGACATCACACTGGACCAGGCAGAATCAACCAAAAAGGTTAATTTACTGAATCCATGCCAAACATTTTCGGTCCCTTGTGGACCCTCCTCAGGGTTAAATGAGGAAGATCCAGTGTGCTGTGTCTTGTGAGACTAGGCGTTCTCCCGGGCTGAATATATCTTTATATATACTTGATTTTTCTATGTACATGCAACCTGGTGAGTGCTACTGTCAATGGTTTCTTTTGTCTATATATATATATTAAAGGAACAGTAATGTCCCATAAAATTTTTTTAGAGTTTTGTAGAGCTTAAAAAGTAAGCTAAATGCCACAAATCATGTCTCTCAAACTGCTATGGTTTGAGATATCTTCCGCTAAATCTCCTCTTCTCCTGATGTCAGCTGTAAAGCTGACAGAAGGAGATCTGTGTTGGCTGACACGAGTAGGCTCTTCAGCAAAGCCGCAATAGCGCATTTTAAAAATAATTACTTCTTTGGAACTGTCTAAAAAGTGTCCTTGCAACCAGACACACTTTGTAGACCGTTCCAAAGAAGTAATTCATTTTAAATCGCGTTATTGCGGCTTTGCTGAAGAGCCGCCTGTCGGTTCCTGAACCAGGAACTCCTGCTTACAGCTGACGTCAGGAGAAGAGGAAGGATGGAGGAACTTTAGCAGATGATATCTCTCAAACCATAACCATTAGCCATTTAGCTTATTTTTTTAAGCTCTACAAAACTGTAAAAAATTTATGGGACATTACTGTCCCTTTAATGACCCATAGCATTAAGGTTTTTCACCAGTGCTGTTTTAACAAGGACAATCCTGTTTTGGGTTCCCCTGTCTGAGTTTGTCAACACTGGCAGGGTTTCAGAGGTCCAGAAACATGAACATATTTAGTTTCAATGGTCCCGTTGGTTAGAGCACATATCTTTCACCAGATCACTAATTCTAATTGGCTGTTTGTGCAACTGACTTCTGATTTTGAATGCTAAAGCGGTCCCAAATGCATTTCTTAAAACAGATCTGCAGCGCATCAATTAAGCTTACCACTGGAAAGAATTATGTTAGAAATTGACCACCAAAAATGTGGCGTATCACACTGCGTTTAGCACAGAGCATCCGGTTTCTGTTCAATTTTTGTAAGAATAAAATGTTGCAACCTTACCTAGCATGCGACTGAAATTTTGAGGGTACCCCTAACATTTTGTAGATCTGACAAGGACATATTGATGGGTTCAAAACATAAATACATAGGGTGTTGTGCAGTTACGTGTGATAAAGTAGAGATAACTTCTCCAGTGATATCACTTCTCCAGTTCATTGTGCTATTCTAAAGAACCTTCGCACTAAGACCTTCAGAGATGGAGAGATCTTAGTGTAATTAAAAACCTGACAGGTACACAGCACAAATTTTCAGAATTTGCAGTGGGTACAAATAATTTGTTACAAGTAATTAGAATACCTTGTATTTACTTGCACATCTGCTGATCAATGGAGAGGAACTTTGGTTGTAACGAAAGCAAGCACCTGATTGCTGAGCGATGTTCAGGTCCAGATGTCGGAGCCTTGGTTGGTCAGTGCAACACCTGGCTTCCACACAATTCAATCTGGAGCAAGATGCAAACTAATCAGCACTTTCCAGTTCACTCTCCTGTGATGTCATCAGATGTGTGATCGCCCTTATGGATTAACAGATTGGTGGAAAAGTACATTTTATAGTTTAACCCTTTGAGTGATGTTTCTGTCTCTGCATGCTGCCTGTCCTGCTACCCTTTTCCATAGTATTATTGAGCTGTTTTAAAATATTCACAAGCCCCCCACCTTTACGTGGTTTAACCCTTTCAGTGCCAGAGGGCTATGCAATGCTTTGCGTACCGCTCTGCCGCTGAAAAGGTTAAAAGGAAATATTCATATTTTGCTAAGAATAGTCCTATAGGAGAGAATATCTAGGACAAAGCCCAGTGTTTGGCCATGCACCTTCAAATCTGCTCCTGTTAGGTTATCAGAAAACCAACCTCCTTAGCTGGTCATGGGCTGGAGAGTAACCTGGAGATAAGTGGGTCACAGATTTCCAAGTTACATATAGCCTTACAGACCTGTAGGGTCAAGGCTAGTATACTGTTAGTAGTATGTGACTGCCAGGTCATTTTAATCATGACTCTGAACTGAGAGTCTCATAAATCAGACCTACCACATACTCTTATCATAACTTTCAGTTCTGTGATACTGTTGTCGATGTGGACAAACCATAAACTTTGAGGCCTGAGTCCCAGGGTGCTGTCATATGGATGCATACCTCCCAACATTTCAAAGGGCCAAAGAGAGACACTTTTGTATTAGAGGGTGCTTCCGGGGGCATGACTGGTGGGAGGAGCATATTAGAAAACGTTTAGGTTATCTCTTGACCTATTGACACGTTTTTGTGTAACAAAATGATTTAGAGCAAGACCAAATTATTTTATTTACAAAAACTAATTTATAAATACATGTACTGACGTTTAAACAATGTGGGTTTTATTGCTTTGGATATATATATATATATATATATATATATATATATGTGGGACAGAAGGATTAGGTGTCAGAGGGACTCTCCCTCCTAAAGAGGGACACGTGGGAGGTATACTGTTAGCATAGGAGTTAAAGAGGCAGCTTCACAATAAGGGTAATAGGGGAATCCAGCACTGGACCCTTTGTTCACAGTCCATAGAGAGAGATCAACTACACATCACTGATGAGTCCCAACAAGGCCGAAACGTATGTCTGGCATTGGCTACTTCTCCTGTTCAGTGAGGAATTACCTGTCATTTCGTGGCTGGTCTGCTGGTTTGGCAGGACCAGTATGATATGCTTTAGGATACTTTCTCTCAGAGAAAGGCAATAGTGGGCTAAAAGATACTCCACCCTGGGTAGGACACTACTCCTAGAGGGCCTGCAAATTTCTTTTGCAGACTTGATACTAGTTGAGTGCCTCTGACTCCTAGTTTTCATATGCAAATTATCCTTGGGATAAGTCACCCCAAGGGTAATAGGGGAATCCAGCATTGGACCCTTGCTCACAGTGACTAGAGAGATCAGCTGCACCTTACTGATAAGGCCCAACAAGGGTGAAGGGATGGCTGCTTCTCTTATTCAGAGAGGAATTGCTGAGATTTTGTGGCTGGATTGCTGTTATGGCAGGACCAGCATGATATGCTGTAGGATATTTCCTCTCTGTGAAAGTCACTAGTGGGCTAGAAGAGACTGCACCCTGGTAGGACACCACTCCTAGAGGGCCTGCACATTTCTATTGCAGGCTCGTTCCTAGTTGAGCATCTCTGACTCTTAGTTTACTTAAGCGTGGGAGAAGTTGACAGAAATAGGCATTCCCAAGGGAATTCCCACTAAAGGCAGTAGTTCCTATGTTCCAAAAATATTTTCAGCTGGGAAAATTCCACTCATCCCGACTTAGAGCCTTCGGTGTCCAAGCCCAAGCCAGTGAGCAGCCAGTGGCAGCCTCATTCCTATTGAACGTGCAGTTGGGTATGACACCGCAACAGCCAATAGGAACGATCACAACCACTTAGGAACTTTCAGCACCAGCTCTGAGGATGAGAATCCTATGGGGGAATCGGCACACTGAAGGCTGTAATTTATAAGGCTGTTCCTACCAGACATAGGAATACTGCTGATTAGTAAAAGGCTTGGCTTTAACATATTTTTTTTCCTGTTAGTTGCCCTTTAAGTTTCAATTTCTGGTGCCACTGAATTTTCTTCCTTTCTTATCAAAGCCAGGAAAATGTATTCGGTTTAGCCCTTCCTTGTTGCCTGTGATTGTCTTCATTAACTCACTCACTAAAAGGCAATTGCACTCAGTGTACATTTCTTCAAAAGAGTGCAGCTGTGTTGCTGCTTACCAATTATTAAAGCTCTTTGAAAACCAAGAATATATGTTATATATTTAGGATTAAATTCACAGAGTAAAATCGAGCAATTCTGGGAAAAAACAACTGCACCATAGCTAGGAATGATTAAAAAAATACCTCAAATTCTCAGTGATTTAACCATTTGGATTCTAGAGAGTTATGCAAAAGCATTGCAATGCAAAAGTGTAATTTTTAACCCCTTGAATGGATATTACATTTTGACTGTTCAAGGGGTTAACCCTATAACCATTTCAGTGCTTGAGGGATATGCAACATGTTGAAGAGGAATGCTTTGTGTACTCCTCTGGCACTCAAATGGTTAAAAGAGCAGTGCATTTCTGTTGTGCATCTTAAGGACTATGTATTTCACTCTGTTATTGTACCCATAAGTCCTTTGATGTAAACTTATGTTCATTGTTACTCTACATCTCCATACCTCTGTCATTGTTTTGCTTATTCAGCATTATATTGCTTACTTATTTCTCAATAAATATATATATATATATTTTTTTTTTTTATTTTTATTTTTTTTTTTTAAAGAGCACTACAATTTTTTTAATGAAAAACATATACTACTTCAGCTTCTCCTGCTGAGTAAAAGAAGTGTACTCCCACTTCTGGGCAGTGCATCTTTCCAGAGTTATTACAGTTTAAACTGTTTGTTTTCTTACATTAACAGTAACTTTAGGGGTCAGATTTAAATTTGTTACTGTGTTGCATTTTGTGGGAGAGTTGAGTCACTGACAGAATTCCATGGATTGTATTAGAAACTGCAGAGTCATTTCATAGAGGACAAGTGAAAATTCACCACACGCACACACTGAGCCCCCAGATACCCACACACATACATACACACACTCATTCTGACCCCCCACATCACTCATACAAACACAGACTCTAACCTCCCGCAACACTGACCCCAACACATACATACAGTTCATACCCACACTGACCCCAGACATACATACATACATGTACACACACTCACATACTCATTCTGACCCCCCCACATCTCTCACACACACACAGACACACAGACTTTAACCTCCCACAGCACTGACCCAAACACATAAATATACACACACACACACACACTGACCTCACACATACATACATGTACACACACGAACACACTCATTCTGACCCCCCACATCACACAGACTCTAACCTCCCACAACACTGACCCCAACACATATATACATGTTCACACACAGGATCAGATTTACATCCTAGATACCCCTAGGTAAGGTACTCTAGGTGCCCTTAAGCTCTGCCCATTACCACATCCTCATTCCTCACATGACCCCTCCAGTCTCACCCACTTTTTCCTGGCACAAAAAGTACCCTTGGCCTATAACATGCAAGAATGAAAAAAATCCTTAACCCCCTGGTTTCTAGAGAAGTGTCTAATACATTGCTCCGCATTGTGTTGAAGAGCTTGCTAGCATACTAGGGGTTAAACACACTCATTCTGACCCCCCAACACACATGCACATTACCCCCCAACTCACATACATGCATATTGATCCCCCCAACACACACATACACACACTAATTATGATCTCCCCCACACATACAAACGCAGACCCACACATACATACATATATACAAACATGCACAAACACACAGACACACTAATTCTGACCTTCTTCATATATACTGTACACAAATGTATACATACACACAGACACTCTCTGACCTCTCCCCCCATATGTATTCACTGCACCCACACATATACATATGCACACTATAACCCACCCCCCACCCCACAGTCATTTTGACCTCCCCTACACATATACACACACAAACACAGCCCCCACACACACTAACTATGACCCCTACGTACACATAAACACAAAACTCTAACCCCACACATAAATACATACATATGTACACACACTGACTTCTGCACATACACACACACTGACCTCTGCACATACACACACACTGACCCCTGCACAAATACACTACCTCTGAACCCTGCCCCCATACATACACACACACACCCACACAGAAAGATCTCCTCCACACACAAACTGACCCCTACACACACAGACACATACATACAGTGACCCCCCCCACATACCACTATACACACATTGAACTCCTACACACACTGCTACCCCACAGACACACCAATACACACACACATTGAACACCTACACCCCCCCGCAGACACACCAATATACACACATTGAACCCCTACACACACTGCTACCCCACAGACACACCAATACACACACAAATTGAACCCCTACACCCCCCCACAGACACACCAACACACACACACACAAATTGAACCCCTACACCCCCCCACAGACACACCAATATACACACATTGAACTCCTACACACACACACTACCCCCCACAGACACACCAATACACACACACACCCGCAGACACACCAATACACACACATTGAACCCCATACACACCAGTGTGTCATCGGGCTGGAATTCACCCACAAACTTTGAAGACTGCATGCACAGCTTCCATAACACTCTATGTCAGACTTGAAAGCCCCCCCAAAACTAATCTGTAAGATTTCAGTATTCCACATCAGTCTCTTTTCTGGGACCACAAAGGATCTCTAGACACCAGCTCGGCCATTGGTCCCCCCAGGACTTACAGTGAAGTCCCAGTTTCCTGGCAGGTCTATTCCTACTGGTGCAGACCTGCTGATAGATCGCTGTCCATAGAGTAGTTTTACTTTAAATCAATGGGAACGTGCTGAATTTGGCCGTCTGGTACACTTCATTTGTCCCAGAAATGTTCCTCTTAGAGTCCTGAATCCAGCCCAGCGTGTTGGTGTCGGATGAAGTGGGTACAATTTGAAATATTCTTAAACCATATTCCACTTGAAGTTGTTTATACATCTGCAGGCATTTCATTCTATTAAATTCATTTACAAAAACGACAGTGCATAGGGTTTTTTATTTTAACGTTTAAGAAATTCTGAGCTACAGCCAAAAGCAGTCAAGAACAAGAGGCTGGTGTAGGCGTATCACTCATATCTGCACACAACAGTACACTCCTTCTATTACCTGGAGGAAAACCTCCTCTAATAGCAAGACAAGAACTAAGTCTTCTGTATGTTGCCTTGGCAGTAAAAGTCCTTGTACCTTCCACAAATACTGCTGAATCCTTGATTGGATAATGATCCAAAGTCTTGTCTTGGAGCTAGAGAACAGTTAACCCTTTGAATACCAAAAGGGAAAGCAATACATTGCTTCGCATTGCGTTGCGTACCCCATTGGCATTCAGGGGGTAAGCTTTCGGGAAGGGACCTCACACCCAGTGTTTTACTCTCCAAAGCACTTGTAACCCTGTTTTGTATAAAGCCCTAAATTGTAAAGAGCTGCGTACACTCGTGGCGCTATATAAACATATTCATTCATTCAGATCTCTACTGGTTGGGGACATATTTTAGCAAAAATGGAGCAGTTTTTGAAAAAAAGCCAACACTGCCATGGAGAAGGGCTAACAAAGAAAAAAAATCCCATTGATTTAACCCTTTCAGTGCCAGACAGGTACCCAAAGTATTGTGTCGGGGACCCCTCTGCCATTCAAAGTGTTATATGTGTCATTGCTTCAATGCATTGATGACCTTTCAAGAGGTTAAAGTTGGTTTGACCCAGAATTACACCGCTTAGTCCTTAGTGGTCCTTTAACTCTTTGAGTGCCAGACTGTCAACAGGTTGGATACCTCTCTGGCACTCTAAGCATTAACGCCCTGGATGCCACCAACGTCTCCAAAACATTGCTTGTACGCAGCACATTTCTTTGCAATGAGTTGTGTACCCCTCTGGACACTCAAAGGGTTAATCCTATAGCCAGAAAGAGAATAGTTATAAAGTTCTCTAAATGCTTGAAGTGTTATTACAGCAAAAGCTGAGCAATATTGGAGTGAACCTTGAATGCTAAAAGGGTCTTTACAGGGATAGTAATGTTTCAAACTAAAAGTAGCTCCAATTAATCTTCATAGTGTTTTGTCCATGGACAGTGTTATTTCAGTACTATCAGCGTTGTAGTTCAAGAGTAATTGAATGATAAAGTATCCCCCTCCCTCCCCTTTTACTGATGTAACACTGCTCACCTCAGAGCAGCAGGGTGGTGTCCAGATGGTTCGCAGAGAGGGACAATCTTCAATTAGCATAAGGTAAAAACCTGAAAAACCTGTCAAGGGGGGCAGGGTTTTCATTGTTCTCACAGTAAGAAGATTGTCCCTTGCTGTGAGCTGTCTGTTCAAGAGACCAGATTCCACATCTGAGGGAAGGTTCTTGCACTAGGTAAAAGGGGTGGGATGGGGGAAACTTTATCATTCAATTACTCTTGAACTACAACTCTGACAGTATTGAAATAACACTCCATGGACCAAATACTATGAAGATTAATTGGACCTGCTTTTATATTGAAACATTACTATCCCTTTAAAGTGTTGTTTTGCAATGTGTTGGACATCTGTCTTGCATTCAAGGGGTTATAGCCCCTTTTAAATCAATGGAAAACTGGTGGAGTTTTATTTGGCCACTTATGGTGCTTTTGGTATGCTCCACAATTGCTCGCGTAGATCAAGGGTTCTAAATCTGTGCATTCAGGGCCAACTAACAGGCCCGACATGGGGATTTCTCAGCTTGAATCCAGGTGAGTTGACTGTTTGAGTGCCAGAGAGGTATCCAATGCTTTTGAAAGCCCAAGTTAGTTCCACTTTAACCCCTTCGCGTCCTGCGCCAGGATATGACATAATATCCTGGCGCTGGTCCGGTACTTAAGGACCAGTGACGGTCCTGGTACGTCACGTACTTTTACTCACCGCGCTCCTGCAGGAGCACACTGAGTAATACCATGGACTGAAATTGATCGCTCCAAGACCGGAGCGATCTCTTTCAGTCCTCCTTTCGATGTGCCGCCCCACTTGATCAGTCACGTGGGACGGCACGTCGAACGCGTCTATCTGGTCCTTAAAGGACCAGACACCGCGGGATCGTCGGACCCTAAGGGGTTAAAGAGCAAAATTAGAGAATGTTGTTGATCACCTAAGACTCCTAAATTCAAAAATGATATAATTGTACAAAGAAATATTCTCGTTCACTCTTGTGAGTTTTTCAAAGTAAACATGTTTTTCATTTATTTGTTTTGAGGGAACACGACAAAGACCCAGAAACCTTCTTTAAAGTCTTGCTGAAACTTAAAGAAAAGGAACTGGCTTTTCATGTGTCTGTCCTCGGGGAAACATTCACAGACGTACCAGGTACTCGTTTTTGGAATTTGCATCTTTATTACATTGTTTGTTTGCACATAACATCTACTCTATGGACCACATGGGCGGATTGTCCCCCGGTGGGCCACTAGATCATGGGCCGGTGGGGGAGATCAGAGGATCTCACCTCACCGTTCCACGATATTTTGAAGGAGAGGTCTGTGTTGCCACAGGCGCTCTCTGTGACAGCCTTCACGTTCCTTGTTAACCCTTTGAGTGCCAGACGGGTATGCAACGCATTGCTTTGCAATGTGTTGCATACCCCTCTGGCACTCAAAGGGTTCATGCAGAGCGGCAGGATATGACATAATATCCTGGCGCCTGCTCTCCCATGCCGCACAGGGACCACAAGGGGGCGTCGATAGGGAACTTGGTGCAGCTAGTAGGCTGCTTTAAAAAAAAAAAAAAAGATGCCCGGGCTGGTATTCCCCTATAATACGCCCCTGATGGACCATATGATCAAAAGAAAAGTGGAGGAGGTCTGGAGCAAACCAATTGCACTATAGGGAATACCTAAAGAAATGTAAAAAATTCCCATTGATTTAAAGTGGAACTACCACCTGAAATACACTTTAACTTAAATAATTCCCCATCTGGTGACTAGTTGCTTCTGCTTAGTAGCGCTTGTTACCAGAATTATTACATCGTTAAATAGATTTACCCTTTCTGACAGCAGGACAGAGCGCAGACATCTTGCCGTAGTGATGTCTGCTCGCCTGCGCTGTCAGTCCCAGACGGCTCTAGGAGATGTTGCTAGGAGCCGTTCGGCTCCGAAAGGGACTGACCTCTCTAGCATTCAAGGTGTTAAAATCCCCATTTAAAACAATGAGATTTTTTAGTTTTCCCCTATAGCACAAATGGTTTGCTCCTAAACTCCTCCACTTTTATTTAGAACATATGTTGCTATGTCTTGCAGGCAAAGGAATTAGGAAAAAAAAAACAGTTAAATGTGGCTGTTAACGTGTTAGAAATGTCCAAAAAAAAATGTTTTTTTTGCATTTAGAAGAGCTTAAAAAGCTGAGCTGAATGCAAAAAAACGTTTCTCTCAAACCGCTATGGTTTAAGAGATACAGACGTTTAACGTTCGCTGTTTTCTACTGACAGCTGTAAAGCTGTCAGCAGGAGATCCGTGTCGGTCGACACGGAGGCGCTTGAGAAGTGCCGAGATCTCTTTACTTACACGGAATCCCTTCATTGGAATGGTCTAAAACGTGTGCCTGGTGTTCAAGCACACGTTTTAGACTATTCCAATGAAGGGGTTCCTTGTAAGTAACGAGATCCTGGCACTTCTCAAGTGCCACCGTGTCGACCGACATGGATCTCCTGCGGACAGCTTTACAGCTGTCAGTAGGAATTGTCTAAAATGTGTGCCTGGTGTTCAAGCACATGTTTTAGACCATTCCGACACGGATCTCCTGCGGACAGCTTTACAGCTGTCAGTAGGAAACAGCGAACTTTAAATGTCTGTATCTCTTAAACCATAGCGGTTTGAGAGATACGGTTTTTTGCATTTAGCTCAGCTTTTTAAGCTCTTTTTAAATGCAAAAAAACTTTTTTTTGGACATTGCTAACACTTTAACCCCTTGACCTCCAGAGTACGTTGAGAACCTCTAGAGCATTCAAGGGGTAAAATCCCAATTTAAAAGGGGAACTGTCTCCTTGATTTCACATTTGCATATTTGAAAACTTAATTAAAAAATATGTATCATATTAGCAAAAAAAACAAACAAACTAGGAGATACATTGTTTGTGGAACATCTTGCATTTATTTCTGTATGGTGAGCTCTGAGTGCAGTATCATATGCTAATATATGCAAATGAATGCAGTGTGATATCATATGCTAATTAGCTATGTGCTGTACTGAGAGGCTTTCACTCCTAAATGATACATCTGCTGGTCTTTTGGCTAACATAACCCAATGGCAGTTTTCAAGTAGATTTTCAGGTGTACAAGCGTAACCCCTTAACGACAATGGACATGCATGTATGTCCAAGGTGGATGTCACTTAATGACAAAGGACGTACATGTACGTCCCGGAAATCTGGGTCCTCGCGAGGCTGCATGCCGTTCTGGGACTCCTGAATCGTTTGCAGGAAAAAAAATTTTTTCATGGCCGTTAAGTTATGGCCGAGTGCTTACCAGCCGGTCACTAAGGGGTTAAATACAAGGAGACAGATCAGCTTTAACCCCTTAATGACCAGCTGTGCGGCCGGCAGTTAAGGACCACAGTGCATTCTTTTTTTCACTAATGGATTCAGGGGTCCCTGAACGGAGAGCAGCCGCGCGGGGAGACCTGAATTCCATGACGTGCCAAGACCGTCATGGGTCCTTAACGGAGGTTTTCCCATGACGGTCCTGGCACATCATGGGTCCTTGAAGGGTTAAATCATTGGTAATCTGTAGGATTTGCATTTGCTCCCCAGAATTTATCCCTTTTCTGTTGGTCTTGTGTTTGCACAGTATATTACGTAATTGTATAAGGACAATGGATTGAATATTAAAGCGGAAGTAACACCTCCTAAAAATAACCTCCCACTTCACTTTCTATGCCTAATAAATCCTTATATCCCTGTCTTTAATGTTTGTTCTTACCTTGTTCCTTGATTCAAGAGATAACTCAATCAGAATGTTGTGTCCGTGGAGGCAGACATTACAGTTGCTTGTAAGATTACAGGACACAAACTCCGCCCTCTGCACATGGTGACCTTAACCCATTAAGGACCAGAGGAATGCATTTCTTCACAATGCGTTGCACACTCCTCTGGTTCTTAGAGAGCATGAGCCTAATTAACACTTTATCTGCTTCAGTTGGGAAAAACTGCTAGCAGCTGCCATGTCTGCTTCCATGCCTGACGTAGAGGACTGATCGAAGATCTTATCTCCTAAACAAAGGCACTAGGTGACAATTCATAGTGGCCACTGGAATTTTGTGTGTGTGTTGGGGGGGTATAATTAGGAGGTGCTACTTCCCCTAACCTTGTTACATTTTCAATGTTTTTTTGGGCAGTTGTTGTCTTTTAAATTCTGATTTCTCTCCAAAGTCAGTGATGAGTAGGATTATGCTTCCCTCCCCCCGGTACACCAGCTATAATTTGGATTAAGACACAGGGGATGTTACCTGTCTCTGAGTTCTCCTTATCTCACTGAAACGTTCCTGCAAAGGCTTGTCCTTATCCTGAGCTAGGTCATTACAGTCCACGACATCCAGCTGTCCTTCCCGTCTATTGCTGGAACACACCTTCCATTGCACCGAGATGGAGATAATCCCATTAACCCTTTGAGTGCCAGACGGTTATTCAAAGCATTGCAATACCCCTCTGGCACTCAAAGGGTTAACTCCCTTATGATCTTCTTGCATATTATCACAGTTTATTCAGTAAACATTCGAGTGCCAGAGAGGTACACATCGCATTGCTTTGCATTCAAAGGGTTAATGCATGCTTCCTAGGACTAAATAGAAATAAGCACAGTAGCAGGTTAAGAAGAGAAAATAAAGCAGATCTGTTTTTATTTTTGACTTCAAATCAATCATTCAAATGAAAATTAAAAAAAAAAAAAGTTAAAGGGATAGTAATGTTTCAAAAGAAAAGCAGCTCCAATTAATCTTCATAGTATTTGGGCCATGGAGAGTGTTATTTCAGGTAGGTCAAGCGTAATCGAATGATAAAGTATCCTGCTCCAGCCCCTTTTACCTAGTGTAAGTCATCTCTTCTCAGATGTGGAATCCAGTCCATAGACCAGACAGATCACAGCAAGGGACAATCTTCTTACTGTGAGAACAATGAAAACCCTGCCCCCCTTGACAGGTTTTTCAGGTTTTTCCTTATGCTCACTGAAGATTGTTCCTCTCTGTGATCCATCGGGACAGTCTTGCTGCTCTGAGGTAAGCATTGTTACATCAGTAAAAGGGGCAGGAGGGGAATAATTTATCTTGCAATTACTCTTGAACTACAACTCTGACAGAACTGAAATAACACTCTCCACGGCCCAAATACTATGAAGATTAATTGGAGCTGCTTTTATTGTGAAACATTACTATCCCTTTAAATGCTTCTTGTGTTGTTACAGGCAATAGGGAGAGTCTTTGCTCTCAATGTTTTTGTAGTTGTACATTTTTAAGGTTTTTGGGGCTTCTCAGCAGTGTCTGAAAAAAGCACCCCAATGCTTGTTTTTTTAATTAACCCTTTGAGTGCCAGAGGGGTACGCAACGCATTGCAAAGCAATGCGTTGCGTAGCCTCTGGCACTCAAAGGGTTAAGAAACACCTGTTTATCTCAACCTAGGATGCACGGCCCCTTTAAGTGAAAGTTCATGTTGCTTCTTCTGACTTTTTCCACGTAGAAACCCCTACTTCCTGCTGAACTGTACTAGGTATAGTCCTGTTTAAAACCTGCAGACTTTACTGCCTTTCCATTTCAATGGAAATTCTCACGTTATCCCAGAATTGTTCCACTTTTGTTTTTGTGTATATGGTTCAATGCCCTATTGCCTTAACTTATTGAGTACAAGCGAGTTGTGCAGTGCTTTGCTTTGCAATGCATAGTCCTCTGGTATTCAAGTAGTTAATCACCATTGCTACACAGAAAGTTCATTCTGCAGTCACAAGTCTCATGATGTACTGTGTAAAGTGGAGTCATTCTGGGGCAAAGAACTTCACCATAGGTAAAACAAGCCGTGGATTTAAGTGGGGCTTTTAAAGTGCAACCGTCCCTCCAAATAAAGTGTCTCCCACCAAATAATTATTAATATAGCGATAAGCATAGAAATAATAGTATTATACAGAATAAGTCCAGCATTATAAAGAAATCCTACTTGATCGGAGACAAACAGGCAGGCTTCTTGCTGTAGTAGCATATGTGCATTTGCAATGTCAGTCACTTCCTGCACCTTAAGGTACAATGCAACTCCTCCTCACCAATCCTGGAGGAGAGTGGGACAGACAGTGCAGGTGCACATATGTCTCTAAGGCAAGATGTCTGCACTGATGCCTTCCTGTTCATCTCGGATCAAGTAGGATTTCTTAATAACACTGGAATTATTCTTTATACTACTATTATTTCCATGCTTATCGCTATATCAATAATTATTTGGGGGGCACTTTATTTGGAGGGATAGTTCTGCTTTAATCCTTTGAATATCAGGGAGGTGTCCAGTGCTTAGAAGCAATGCAGTGGATCAAATGCTCCATTTCAATCAGTGTGAATTGTGAGATTCGTTCCCTGTGGTGCAGTTGGTCAGATCCAGAATTGCACCACTATCTTAGTACATGAGCCTCACGTTACTGGTTTCTACTGTGTTTCCGTTACTTGCTCTTGTGTTGTATGGTAAAGACATCATTCAGTACTTGACCTTATGGTTGAGCAGAGAGTATTAGTAATAGGATTAGAATATTAACAGGGATAAGAGATAAGAAAGTCTAGAGTTAATATAGCTCACCTTACGTCTCCGCTTAGCAACAGGTGTACATGAGGCGTACAAACATAGGGGCACGTTCATCACGTTAAAGAGGGGCAACTATGGAGCAGCCCAGATGCCCCACGTGTGTGTGTGTGTGTGGATACAAATTTCCACTTCTTTAAATGGGCCTTTTAACCCCTTGAATGCCAGAGAGGTCTCAACATATTGCTATGCAAAGCGTTGGAGAACTCTCTGGCATTCGCAGGGTTAAAAGCCCCGTTCTCCTCCCTTTAGAACAGTGATTCTCAGCCAGGGTGCCGTGGTACTTTAATGTGCCATGGTCATCAGTGTAGGGCGCACCATGTTTTCTATGAAGACTTTACTAAAAATGTGAATATTGAAATTTAAATGTAAATTTGTGAAAATCCTAATGCACGATACATTTCTTTTTATTATTTGACTGTAAGACCATATCATGTCTGTATACCTTTATATTGTATCCTCCATTATGCCCTTGATTAATAACATTAACCCCTTAAGGACTGGCTGCAAGTGAACCCGACCGGCACTTAAGGACCACAGACCGAGAGGTGAGCTCTGAATTCCATGGCGGTCCTGGCACGTCACGGGTCCTTATGGCTCACTGACCCATGATGTGCCATGACAGTCAAGGGTCCTTAAGGGGTTAAATATGTTATGGGTGCCCCAGAAGTTCCAGGTTGTGTGTTAGGGTTGCCTCAAGCCAAAAAAGATTGAGAACCGCTGCTTTAGAACTACTTGGCAGCCATAAATTACATGTATTATGATCAATTAGTCAATGTCACTTTCAATACTGCAGTCTAACTTCATTCAACTGACTTTTAACTAATAATTGTTATTGACAAACAATAAGCTTTTATCTCCCCTAGTTTTGAGATCTTCCACTACATATTATACTAGTTGAAGAGCCCGTTACACAGGCCACAGTGCCACTGTCAGCCGGTCGCGTGGCAGGCATGCACAGTAGAGACTTCCCGAGCCGCGGCTGATACAGTGCCAGCTTGTCGCGGTGCACTCATGCTCAGTAGGGGCTGCCCGCGCCGTGGCTGATACAACGCTGGAAGCTCTACTGCGCATGATTGCGTCGTTACACACGTTTTAGCAAATTATTATATAGGATTATAACAAATTGTACCCAATACAGATCAGTAAGAACCAGCCAGCAAAATCCCCATTTCTTTTTGTTTATTCTGAACGTATTTATTTTTTACTTTATCGATTGCCTTTCTTTGTGTTTAACCTAAAAAAATGTTGATCAATGAAGAATTGTTGTTACCCCATGTACCTGCTAGTATTCTTTTTTAATATCTACTAAAAATATATTTTAAAAAAGCCCCATTTAAATCAGCGGGAATTTGCGAAATTTAGATTTTTACCCTATGGTGCAATTGGTTTGCTCTAGAATTGCACCTTTTTTACCTCGATGAATAGGGCTCACAGAGTTTGATGGCAGATCAAATCTACCCACTGCCATGCAGTTTAAATGGGCACTGCACCTTAGAAATAAATGTGTCTTTATGGAACACTATGTTCAGAAAGCGGCGGTAACTGAAATTGTCTGTAATCAGAATAAAAAAGTTCTTACGTCATGGTCCGTCAGTTCTCAGACATGTTTCTTTCATTTTTTGCACCCAATTCCGCCATCTCCATCAAAGGGTAAAAGCCATCTTAAAAGTGGGTGTGGCTTAATCTACCTTCATAGTATAAGGTATTGTCAGAAAAAAATATTCGTTTCAACGCCACTTTTTTGTCCGATTAACGTCATTTTTCCCCGACAAATAAAAAATGGTCTAAACCTGGAGAAGACAAATTAAAGTCCTGAGAAGCGATTTGTCATTTCACAGACAAAAAAGTATTTGTTTCTTTGAAAATTTTCATATCAAAGACATTTTTAACATCAGAATTTTTAAAGGCAATGTTTATTAAAGTGTTAGTAATGTCCACAAAAAGTTTTTTGCACTTAAAAGAGCTTAAAAAGCCTAACTAAATGCAAACAAACATATATCTCAAACCACTATGGTTTAAGAGATACAGGCGTTTAAAGTTTGATCTCTCCTACTGACAGCTGTAAAGCTGTCAGCAGAAGATTCGTGTCGGTCGACACGGTGGCGCTTGAGAAGTGCCGAGATCTCGTTACTTACACGGAATCCCTTCATTGGAATGGTCTAAAACGTGTGCCTGAACACCAGGCACACGTTTTAGACCATTCCAATGAAGGGATTCCTTGTAAGTAAAGAGATCTCGGCACTTCTCAAGCGCCAACGTGTCGACCGACACGAATCTCCTGCTAACAGCTTTACAGCTGTCAGTAGGAAACAGCGAACTTTAAACGCCTGTATCTCTTAAACCATAGCGGTTTGAGAGATACGTTCTTTGCATTTAGATCAGCTTTTTAAGCTCTTCTAAATGCAAAAAACTTTTTTTAGACGTTACTAACATTTTTAATGCCTGTATCTCTTAAACAGTAGCGGTTTGAGAGATACATTTTTTTTGCATTTAGCTCAGCTTTTTAAGCTCTTCTAAATGCAGAAAACTTTTTTGTGGACATTACTAACACTTTAAGACCTTGTTATTGTCATTTTTAATTCTTTAGATATATTTTCAAACGTGGCGGATTTACTTCTGAAAATATCGTCCTTCTTTTACCACCAACTCATGATCTGACAATTTTTTCATTATGATGACTTTTTGAACATCTCGCCCTTACACTTCTTAATAATAAAATCATAACTACCTTACCCCTTGAAGACCATTGGCTTGTGCAATGCATTGCTTCTCAATGCTCTGCACATCCGCTCTAACCCTTAAGTGCATAATCTAGGCAGAAAATTGTATTTGCCATTATGAAACAGTCCTGTTTGGATGGCATCCCAACATTTAAGTTTTAATTAGTAAGGGATATCATATCCATAGAGGCAGACATTATTTTTTGTTACAGGACTTCAGGAGGGTTATACACTGAGGTGTGATAGAGAAAACATAACTTCACCATTGTGATAATCTCTCCAGCTGCTATGTTATTCTATGGAGCTTATGCACTAAGGTGTTCTTTTAAAACGTTGCATGTAAAATATTGTGCGGCTAGCAGCTGCAATTGCCACGTCACCATGTTGAGAATGGCGAGATGAGAATCTCACCCTGCATAAAAGAGCGAGGTTCTAATGCCTCTTTCAATGTCGCTAACTTCATTGAATTTACTGGCTGGGGCAGAATGAGCACGAACATATTTCAAGTTGTAGAGCTCTAAGCGTATAGACCCCATAGAATAACATAGGAACTTGAGAGTTTATCACACTGGAGAAGTCGTCTCCTCTTAATTACAACTTATTGCATCTCCTCCCGGGTATCCAAAGTCTTCCAACTGAAGGCTTCATAAAAAATCCAGTGAGCGGAATTTGGTGCCGTTCTGGGACAAAACAACTGCACCATAGACGAGGTTGCAACCTCAGTATAATGCTAACCAGAGCTTTCTATAACGATAGAAGCTATTCACAGCACACCGAGGGGAAGCATGAACGTGCTCCCTGGGGCAGCTGGGAGGGAGGTGGGAGGAGAATTAGGCAGTCAAGAAGAGCTGTGCCGAAGAATCAGCGTGCTACATTATGCTGACTGGCCCAGCTTGAAGATAGAATATCTTTTCAAATACTTACATAAAAAAACAGCTTTCCTATTTCTACTTTATTAACAAAAGCTATGGTAAAAAAATTTTATAAGGTGATACATCCCCTTTAACATTTTGAGTGTCAGAAGGGTGCCCAATGCATTAATTTGCACTCAGAGGGTTAAATGGAGCTTTTAAATCAAAGGGTTTCTTTGGAATGTTTATGGCCACTTTTGCTTATATCAATCTCATTGTGTATATACACACACCACATTCTATGAAGATCAAGGCTGCACAAATAATTCTACCAGCATATCTATTAGTCACATGATAAGAATAAATATGAAAGATGCATGAGTTTATATGAGGGATATGTACGGTACTTAAAAAGAAAAAATTAAAAAAGAAAACGATGAGGCTTTGTTTGTGATATTTGTGATACATTGCTCCTGGGCAAAAATACTTATTGGATTGTACTGGTGCTATAATGACGTTCCTTAAAATAACCGTTGAAGCTTATAAAGAAACTGTTGTGTTGAATAGATCTAGAAAAGCGCACTGCACATACTAGATTGTTAGTTCTAAGTCTGAACCGATTAATTTGCTTGTTAGTGTCAGGATAATTAAACAGAATAAATACACACCCCAAAGAAATGGTGTACCCATATTTTTGACATGCAAATAAGTCACAAAAATGGTAGTGATTTTCAGGGGAAATGTTTATTCTTTGTCTTCTTGATTTTCTGAAAAAAATCTATTTGTGTGTGTTAATTAAAGGGGCAGTCGCACCACATACAATAGCATTGACTCTCACATTGATACTTATTCATCAAGCTGAAGAGGTGCAAGGGTTGAAATGAAAATTACAAATCCCCATTGGTTTAACTCCTTAAAGGGATAGTGATACATAAATATAAATACACAGTGGGAGCACTCTACATATATAGCCATTCATGGTAAACCCATGTAATACTAGCATGGGGTGCTCTCTGTCCCAATAACACAGATATAATAAACAAAGAGAAAAAAGATATGGGATTAAATGAGGCACTAAACCAGTAATAAATTCCACAAATCTAATACATGAAATATAGAAATTAATTTGTGATTTAATATCACAATACTCACTATAAAATATTAAATAGTGGTGACATGCAGGTCCACCCCAGAACCCCAAAGCTCCCCAATCACCACAACCCAACATATCACATACTCAATATAAAACTGAAATTGAAACACAGAGATTAAAATTAAAAACAAAAAAGACAAAATAAAGGGATCCCAATAATGGCGCCAGCTCACCTCAAAACATGCATGCTAACCCTGACTACATCTATGTTACTCTGCCTAGCACGGAACATATATCTATATAACCCTCAGTGCACTGGGAATTCTACAAATGCGCATAATCTATTCCATGCAGTTCAGAGTTGTAATCAGATGTTCATCAATGTATGCAGGTAATGACCTGGAGGTAAATTCACATTCAACAGATGAAGAATACTTGATGTACATCCAATTCAATGTTAGTATTTCCACATCACAATTAGTTGATGGAGACGAATGAATAATGACGTTTGATGGTAATAACATAAAGATGTGAAAACATATGGTGTATACCCAGTTCAAGGTTAGTATTTCCACATCACAATTAGTTGATGGAGATGAATAAATGGTTATATTTGATGGTACCGACACAAAAACACGTATAGTTCTTATATATAATCCGTATTTGCAACCGAGTCTGGCTTTCCCATAGAGTATAGTAGGCTACGTATCTTAATATACACAGATACTCTCACCCATCTTCGCCCCACTTCTGGGCCTTTCTCTTCCCGCTTACATCCAACTCTGCAATCGCCACTCACAGGTTGCCTCAGTCGTCAATGTGTCCATTCCATTATTATCAGCTCAGACCTCCAGATCAATATATACGGTAAAGCCGTGTCACCTAAGGGTCCTCCTTATATGTCTCCCATACAGTCAACGCGTTTCGCCCATCATACCGTGAGCTTTATCAAGACAATCAGTAATCTATTACCAGCTATTCCCTGTCGCTTCTTAAACCCTGTCACCGGAAGTTACACTTATCACCATAATAACCCAGTAATAATTCAACATATGTCGCTGCTGCTCTCCGAAATCCAACGGCCCCCATCAAATTATATTATACTACAAAACATCTATTACTCTTATTGTTCTTCCAATATACACCGTCAGGGCTACCTTAAATTCCGAACTCGATGTGAATTGTCTGGTTCAGTTAGAGAAACACATGACCCCGGCTCCACCCATTCATGAGTGATGTCTTTGTCATGCGCATCACACGACTGCCCCAGACAGAAACAAAATAACAAATACCACATCCATTTTTATATATCTCAATCCTTTCCATATATTATTATTATTATTATTCTTTATTTATATAGCGCCTACTAATTCCGCAGCGCTGTACAATTGGGGAATAGACATACAGAGGTATTAAATAGTACAATCAGATGTGTAGAACAGGAGGATCAGAGGGCCCTGCTCGTGAGAGCTTACAGTCTAGAGGAAATTAGGATCAAGGAAATTCTTATGCACATAAATCCAAACATAATCATATATTAGGCACAGGCTAACCGAACGCATATTCCAAATATTCTTACAAGAATGCATTAAATTGTATTTCTTCATTTAACCCTTTAGGATATACTAAATCCAACATATATATCCATCTACATTCTTTTTGTAAAAGTTTTTTATCAATAGTGATACATAATATGTAAAAAAATATGTATTGTAGGGCAGTGGTTCTCAACCCATGCCCTCAGTGGCTACTAACAGGCCAGGATTTGAGAATTTCCTTTTAAGAGCACAGGTGAGTTAATCAATATTACTGAGCCTCTGATCAACACACTTGTGTTCTAGCAGGGAAATTCCTAAGTCATGGCCTGTTATTGGCCACTGAGGGTAGGGGTTGAGAACCTCTGTTGTAGGGTTTGTCCCCTTGAGTAAAATAAGGGTACTCCCACTGCTGAAAGGTGTTTTATTCAAAAGTTATTACAGATCAAACTTTCATTTTTTAGGTGCAGAATTGCAGTGACCTGAAATTGTACAGTCAGGGATGAGTGAGGGTGTTCAGAGTGGACAACACATCAATATGACTGTTTGCCGCACAATTAGAAAGTGGGAAAAAAGGAAGACTACATCTAAATGTAATAAGATCCTAAATGTTATCCTGTGTCTAGAAAACTCCACTCACAATCCTGCTATGGGTTCTTAAAGGGATAGTAATACTTCGTTTTATCTTTATTTTATTTTGTAGGCATTAAAAAAAACATGAAGAACGATATAAGTCTTATCTCTCAAACTTTTATGGTTTAAGAGATATTCACAAGCAAAGTTTCCCCCTCCCTCCCCTTTTTCCTAGTGTAAGCCATCTCTTCTCAGATGTGAATTTGGCTGTAAGACCAGACAGATAACAGCAGGGGACACTCTTCTTTGTATGAAAACAATGAAAGCCCTGCCCCCCTTGACAAGTTTTTCAGCTTTTTCCCTTATCTTAATTGAAGATTGTCCCTCTCTGCAGTCTACCTGGGCACCTCCCTTCTGATCTGGCTGAACAGGGGGGGGATACTTTGCTTGTGAATATCTCTTAAACCATAAAGGTTTGAGAGATAAGACTTATATCATTCTTCATGTTTTTTTAATGCCTACAAAATAAAATACAGATAAAACGAAGTATTACTATCCCTTTAAGAGTACCCTGGCATAGGGAACAAGTGAAAATGTCCATGGATTTAATGGGACTTTTAATGCCCTTGAATGCAGTGCATTGAAAAGCAACAGAATGGTAACCTCTCAACTATTAAAAGACTTAAATGGCCCAGTTAAATCAATGGGAATTAGGGGGATATATATTTGTTCCCTATGGAGCAGTTTCTGCTCTTTGTGTGATTGACCCAGAGATAGACAGAAAGATAGACATACAGACAGACAAATAAAATATAGATTGTAACAGACAGACAGAGATAGATAGATAGATAGATAGATAGATAGATAGATAGATAGACAGACAGACAGATAAATAGATTGATAGATAGATGACAGATAGACAGACAGACAGACAGATGATAGAGGATGGATGGAGAGCTGGTCAGACAGATACTCACATTGAGCTATTAGTTGCTTACCCCTTGGGCAGACAAAGGGTTAAACAATTTTCAGCCATGTGTTCCGATAAGACTAAAACCTTCTGTTAGGTTTCGGTATAGAAATTTCGATGAAATAATTGCCAGTTATCCATCCAGACAACTGTTTTTTTTTATTTTATTTTTTTATATTTTTTTTTAATATAATTGGAAACAGAAAGGTGGATTAAAAGGAAAATCTTTTTATGCTCTAATCATGTGGATCAATTCCAGATAACATTTGGGACCTTTAGAGATTGCTGTGGAAGGGTGGGACCCTTGTACCGCCAGTAAATGACATCAGATTTGGCGACACTCAGGAATAAGTCAGTATGATCTATTTGCCTTTTGGGTGCTATTTAAAAAAAAAAAAAAAAAAAAAAAGCCTCAGTATCCCTGTGCAGTTCATCTCTATGTGTTTGTTTCAGATAGCAACAGAAAAATGTTAATACTTTACCTGTGTAACCTCACAATATTGGTAGGTGGAGAGCTAACCTCTTCTTTGTAACAGATGGCTTAACCGTTTGAGTACCAGAGAGGTGCACAAAGCATTGCTTCTTCTTGCTTTGTGTACTCCTCTAGCTCGCAAAGGGTTAAGTGGAAGTTTCCTAAAGGGAAGGCAAGTATGAACATTTATGTATACTAACATTACCATCCTTAAACATTACCTTAACTCCTTAAGGACCAGTGGTCCGGGGAGTTGATCCCCTTAAGGACTGGCATACGTGGCTGATCATGTGTGCTGGCATGCCGAACGGAGGTCTGATAGTGACTGATCTGGTCTTGGAGCAGTCAATTTCAGATCCCATTAGTGCTCCCATCGCTTCTGTAGGAGTGATGTGAGCGCAAAGTACATGACATGCCAGAACTGTCTCCAGTCCTTTAGTTAAGGACACCTGTGACAGTCCTGACACGTCGCCGGTCAATAAAGGGTTAAAGCCATAGTATTACTTGGTATGGAATATAGATAGATAGATAGATAGATAGATAGATAGGTAACACTATGGCTTTTATCTCATACAAGGTATAGGAGGTTTTAGCATTCTGAGTAAAACAACAGTACGCCCGCTGCTGAGAAATGTTTTATTCAAATGTTATTGGAGCTCAAACATGCATTTTTTGGGTGCAGTACTTCCATGGCCTAAAATTATACAGTGGTGCTGTTGCTACAGCATCCTATGGAGAGTTATTGTCATTGACCATAGCTGTCTATTTTTATTCCATATTACACAATACTATCCCTTTACAAATATAGGTGCAGGGGATGAGACTATATTTATACTTCTGTATAAATCATGGGTAAGACCTCATGTGGAATATGGAGTACATTTTGGGGTGCCAGTTCTTTAAAAAAAAAAAAAAAAGACATTATTGATCACTCAGTGATTTTGGAGACGTAGCTAGCATCCAAGGGGTTAAAAGTCCTATTGAAATTAATGGGATTTTGGGGAATTGTTACTTGTACCATATGATGCAGTAGTTAAAACTCCTTTGGGAATAGCCTCATCTATCTATCTATCTATCTATCTATCTATCTGTCTGTCTATCATCCATCCACTCACCTGACCAGTGAAACACTAACAATTGGAATCTGTTAGCACAAGCTTCTTATTAAAAATCTACATTTTATAATGTCTTATGGCATACATCACAAAACAAATTTATGAAATTGAGGTGACAGTGGACCTTTAATGGAACACTAACAGTTAAAAATGAACTGGAGTAACACACGCTTAACCCTTTGAGTGCCAAAGGTGTACGCATTGCAAAAACATTGTGTTGTATACCCCTGTGACAATCAAAGGGTTAAATACCCTGTACTCAATGCTAGCATCAGTAAACATTCTCTGTTTTCCGAGGCATAAAACCTAGTACTACATATTATCTGAGGGAGCAACCATTCCTGCCCTTTCCAGAGCTCCCAATGATTGTTCAGGATTATCTGTGAATGGGCTAAGATAAGATAACAATCAGGATTCGCTGAGTTTAGATATTATGTTTTGATACAAACAGCACAAACAATATTAAATAAATGCTCTGTGATCAGGACAATTTACACATGCCTTAAAATAAGTTTAGTATTGTATTTAGGCACATAACTTAGGAAAAATTAACCCCTTAGTTTCTAGCGAGTAACCAAAGTGAAACAATGCTTTCCAGACATTTCTAGCAGCCAACGGATTATGGGTCATATTCAATAACCTAAAGAGGTGCCATTCTGAACCATAAGGGACAAATCAAATTCCCCATTGAATTAGAGTAACCAGTCCTCACTTTTAAAAGGACAGTAATGTCCCAGAAAAAATATTTAGCATTTTGTAGGGCTTAAAGTGATAGTAATGTTTCACAAAAACAGCAGCTCCAATTAATCTTCATAGTATTTGGGCGATAGAGAGTGTTATTTCAGTACTGTCAGAGCTGTAGTTCAAGAGTAATTGAATGATAAAGTATCCCCCTCCTACCCCTTTTACCTAGTGTAAACCCCCACTCCTCAGATGTGGGTCTATAGACCAGACAGCTCACATCAAGGGTTAATATTCTACTGTGAGAACAATGAAAACCCTGCCCCCCTTGACAGGTTTTTCAGCTTTTTCCCTTATCTTAATCAAAGATTGTCCCTCTCTGAGATCTACCTGGGCACTCCCCGCTGCTCTGAGGTGAGCAGTGTTACATCAGTAAAGGGGGCGGAAGGGGGATACTTTATCATTCAATTACTCTTGAACTACAACTCTGACAGTATTGAAATAACACTCTTCATGGCCCAAATAACTATGATTATTAATTAGAGCTGCTTTTATTATGAAACATTACTATCCCTTTAAAAAGCTTAACTGAATGCAAAAACCCTATCTCTCAAACCGCTATGGTTTGAGAGATATCTGCATTCAAAGTTTGACAGCAGGAGATCCGTGTCGGCTGACAGATGGAGGCTCTTCAGCAGAACCGCAATCGTGTTATTTAAAAAGATTAACTTCATTGGAATGGTCTACAAAGTATGCTTGCAAACCAGGCACACTTTGTAGACCATTCCAGCAAAGTCATTCTTTTTAAATAACGGAAATGTCAGACTTTGAATGTAGATATCTCTCAAACCACTATGGGTTTTTTGCATTCAGTTCAACTGTTTAAGAGCTACAAAATCCTAAAAGTATTTTTTCTGGGACATTACGGTCCCTTTAACTGGTGACTCATATGAAAAGTGCATACTGCAGGGCTGCTTTGATTTTGTTGCACTCCTGAAATTTGCCTGTTTCCTGTGTGTCCCCGGTTAAAGGTGAGGTTTGGTCAGCCTACACTGAATCAACCCTTTCAGTGCCAGAGTGGTATGCAACGCATCACTTTGCAATGTGTTTCGCACCCCTCTGGCACTTAAAGGGTTAAATGGGGTGTTATGCCCTTGATTATTAGAGAAGTCTCCAACTTTGCAATGCATCGTGCTCCCTTCTGCCCCTCAAAGAGTTAAATTAATGCAAATGTTTAACCAATCGTGGAGTTCAATAGCGCCTAAACTACACTAGTTTTCATATAGATATAAGACCCTATGTGTCAATATGAATACATACAAAATAAATGGATAGAATTTCTTAAGATATGTTATAAAACATTTGCAAACAAATTGTGAGGTGACATATTAACACCTTAGAATCTAGAGTGATCACCATTTGCTCTTGAATTTCACCTCTTTAGCTTACTGAATATGGCCCTGAGTATTGAAGATAGCGACCCTACCCCATCCATGAATTATCAGGGCGAGAGCATGAAATGGATTTCCCAGAATTCCCTAGACCAGTCTAATTTTTTACTGGACCTGTCTGACCTGGGTATAAGGCAGTAACTACTGTAGAAATACTGCTTACTATGCTAAACTACAAAAATGCTCGTAACCATCCGTTGTACAAGGATTGCATATTAGGGCAGCACTTAAGAAAAATCTGTCTGAACGCCGAAGCCTTCAGGAACACAAGCAGCCATCTTCATCATAGGTTGGAGCAACTAGGGAAATTTATCTGGTAATTACATTTTCTCTGTAATTGCCACTCTTAGATGGAAGATGATATCACTTCATTCAGTTACAACATCTTACTTAAGTCTACTTAGGTTTGCATGACTTTATGGTAACTTGAAGTGCTTTAAACATTGATGGTATTAATTATATTTACATGCTCTTTAGAAATCCTACATGATGGGGGGAATGGACAAATCATTCTCCTCTGCATTTCGCGGTATGCACCATTAGTCTCTTTTTGCTCAAGGCACCCCTGAACAGAGTCTGGAATTTTCACCGCACCCTTAAAGCGGAACTGTCACTCAATTTACAGAGCCCCCAAATAATTATTTATATAGCAATATGCATACCAATACTTGTAGGATCCTGAATAAGTCCAGCAATACTGAGAAATCCTTCTTGTTTCGAGACTGTCGGGCAGACTTCATGATGTAGCGTCATCTGTGCGCCTGCACCAACAGTCACTTCCTGTACCTTAAGGTACAATGCAACTCCTTCTCACCAATCCTGGAGGAGACCATGACAGACAGCGCAGTCGCACAGATGTCTCTACGACAAGATGTCTGCGCTGATGCCTGTCTGTTCATCTCAGATCAAGTTGGATTTCTTCATAACGCTGGACTTATTCAGGATAATACTAGTATTTCTATGTGTATCTCTATATGAATAGTTATTTGGGGGGCACTGTAATTGGAGTGATATTTCCGCTTTAAGATTTCATTGACCATTTCTCCAGGTTTTAATGAAAGGTACAAATATATAAATATTAAGTCTTAGCTGTCACAATCAGAATGACAAAAATAAGCATACTGTACAGAGCAAATTCCATAAATATAGTTGAAATGTAAAATTCACATTTTTGCCTGTCTTCATAGAAAAACGTAGCATCCTAGACTGGTGTCCAGTGAACATGATCTTGGTTGAGAACCACTGCACTGTATAGTGTATGAACACGTCATAGCCTTCCATCACACACCTCCACCATCAGTTTGACTTTAATGGGAACAAACCTCAAACGTCTCCTTTATAGCCTCTACTGGTAAATGGACTAACACCACCAATTTCCACAGAACTTACTCTTGCTAGAATGGTCAATAATCTTCCAGAGAAACTAATCTTGCAATTATTGTCAATGGTCTACACTGTGCCAGATCATAAGGTCACTATTCAAAATGTATTGTACTTCATCTCACAGCTGCATTTTACACTACAGATCGTGCTCTCCTCTAAGTTCTTTACTCTTTAGTAGTGTTGAGCGAGCGTGCTCGGCCGATGCTCGGATCGGCTCGAGCATCGCTCTGCTCGGCACATGGCGGTACTCGTACGAGTACCGCCATGTGCTCGCCCGACATGTTCGGGTGAAGGGGATCTGTGCCGGAAGAGGCACAGATCCGAAGACGCTCCGCTGGACCACCAGGGACTGGAGGTACGGGGGCATTGCGGAGATGAAGGGGGCATTGCGGAGATGAAGGGGGACATTGTGGAAGAGGGGCATAGACTCTATGCCCCTCTTCCACAATGTCCCCCTTCATCTCCGCTATGCCCCTCTTCCACAATGTCCCCCTTCATCTCCGCTATGCCCCTCTTCCACAATGTCCCCCTTCATCTCCTATGCCATAGAGGAGATGAAGGGGGACATTGTGGAAGAGGGGCATAGCGGAGATGAAGGGGGACATTGTGGAAGAGGGGCATAGAGTCTATGCCCCTCTTCCACAATGTCCCCCTTCATCTCCGCTATGCCCCTCTTCCACAATGTCCCCCTTCATCTCCTCTATGGCATAGGAGATGAAGGGGGACATTGTGGAAGAGGGGCATAGCGGAGATGAAGGGGGACATTGACCAGGCACCCTCCGCTCATCAGAGCAGGGGGTGCCTGGTTTAATGCTCGAGTGCTCCCATGCTTTTCAATGGGGCTCGGGTGCTCGGCCGAGCACTCGAGCCTCATGGGGTGCTCGGTCAGAGCACCCGAGCACCCGAGCATCGGGGTGCTCGCTCATCCCTACTCTTTAGGCATCCATAACATGCCCTGAACTGGCTGACGTCTTATCTAACGAAACAATCCTTCAGGGTCTCTACGCCCACTTCTTCATCCTCTCCCGTTCACCTCTCTGTTGGTGCTCCTCAAGGTTTTGTTGTAGAACCACTTCTGTTCCCTCTTCTGTTCAATGCATAAAAAAACAAAAGCCTAAGATGTAGCATGTGAAAAAAATGTGGGCGCCTTATCAGTAACACCCTTTTGGCAGAAATCACACTCTTACAGAATACTTCTAGTTCAGAAATATTCTTATGTTGTCTTGCATGATGGAACACTTGGTGAACTAATTCTGACTGAAATATCACCTCTGTGCAGTTTCAATTATCTGCACCTTGACTAACTCTTGATATCCAGTCTAAAGTCACAGATTACCTCTGGGCTCCCTACAATTATATGGCTCATAGGTACCTCAAGCTCAATATGTCTAAAACTGAGCAATCCTCATCCCACCCGGGCCTGGACTGCTAGTGCCTTTCCATGTGACAGTAAAAGCACTAGTATACATCCAACATCAGAAACTCCGTTCCTGGGGGTGATAATTGAAGCAGCTCTCTTGTTCTCATCTCGTATTAATGCTGTCACTAAATCATGACACTTACACTTGTGTAGCACAGCAAAAATCTACCCTTTCTGTCTTCCTCCACAGCTAAAATTCATACACAAGTCCTCATCCTATCCCGTATGGACTACTGTATCTTCTCTCTGATCTTTTTGCCTCCCAACTCCATATACTTCAGTCCATACGTAACGCTGCAGAACTAGTTACCTAAATTTCACATAGGGTTGTCCCTGCCTCCCCCCCTCCTCCAATTATCCAGTGGATGCCTATTAAACTTTGAATATCTCATATATACTGTGTCATATATCCCGACCAGAACTCTTTCACTGTATTCTGCACTTAACTCCTATGTACATTGTATGTCTGTTTCCCTTTACCACTTTAGATTGTAAGCTCTCGAGCAGGGACCCCGTTTCACTTTGCAGTGCACTTGTAACCCTGTACTGTCTAAACCAGTGCTTCTCAATGTCAAGCCTCAGGATAAGCTAACACGTCAGGTTCTGCAGATAGCCCTACTTGATGTGTAAAATCAGTATATAAGTCACTGTGATTGATCCACCTGTTATTAAGTAGGGATAGCTGAAAAGCAGGACCTGTTGGCATGTCCTGGGGACTAGTGTTGAGAATCACTGGTCTAAACCCTTAAAGGGATAGTAATGTTTCATAATAAAAGCAGCTCTAATTAATCATCATAGTATTTGGACCTTGGAGAGTGTTATTTCAATTCTGTCAGAGTTGTAGTTCAAGAGTAATTCAATGACAAAGTATCCCCCTCCTGCCCCTTTTACTGATGTAACATTGCTCAGCCAGATCAGAAGGGAGGTGCCCAGGTAGATTGCAGAGAGGGACAATCTTCAGTTAAGATAGGGAAAAACTTGTCAAGGGGGCAGGGCTTTCATTGTTCTCATAGGAAGAAGATTGTCTCCTTCTGTTATCTGTCTGGTCTATGGACTGGATTCCACATCTGAGAAGAAATGGGTTACACTAGGTAAAAGGGGCGGGAGGGGAAACTTTGCTTGTGAATATCTCTCAAACCATAAAGGTTTGAGAATAAGACTTATATCGTTCTTCATGTTTTTTTAATGCCTACAAAATAAAATAAAGATAAAACAAAGTATTACTATCCCTTTAAATTATAAAGCGATGTGTACACTTGTGGTGCTGTGTAATATAAACTTATTTATTAATTCAGCTTCCTCAGGACCTTGTTAGTTTATGGGAAGAAACAAGCTGCTGAGGAACTGATTAACTCAGAATGCCCATATACTTCCCCACTATTCCTCCTTGGCATGTGACATTAAAGTGTGTCTGTCAACTTGAAACTTTTATAAAACATTTGACAATTTCATTAAAAACTGCCAATGTATCATGTTAGCCAGATGACCAGCAGATGCATTGTTTTGAATACAGTCATACTTTTACTTCTGAAATAAGTTAGTATCTCAGTTCAGCACAGAGCTTAGTTTTTGTATATGAACCCACACTGGAAAGCTTCATTAGCATATGGAACATCACTGTAAAGTTTCATTAGCATATGGAATATCACTGGAATGTTTCATTAGCATGTGGAGCATCACTGGGAAGTTTCATTAGCATATAAAACATCACTGGAAAGTTTCATTAGCATATGGAATATCACTGGAATGTTTCATTAGCATGTGGAGCATCACTGGGAAGTTTCATTAGCATATAAAACATCACTGGAAAGTTTCATTCTCATATGGAACATCACCGGAAAGTTTCATTAGCATATAGAAATCAGCTGAAAGTTTCATTAGCATGTGGACCATCACTGGAAAGTTTAATTAGCATACGGTACCACATTCAGTAATAATATCTCGTAAACTATACATCTGCTGGTCTTTTGACTAGCATGCTACATAGACAGCTTATAATCCTTTAATTATCAGAAGAGCTCACAAAGCATCTCCCTTTAAAGGAGCAGAAAACTTTCGCTATTAAAAAGATATATTTTAGGACTTTTCCTTTTGAGTAAAATAAGGGCACTCTCACTTTTGGGAGATGCATATTTCCAGAGTAATTGCAGTTTAAGCTCTTATTGTTTTTACATTAACATTGCCCTCTAGTGGTCAGGTACTAATTAGATATTAGATTGTATATACTGGGATAGATGTGTTATAGAGGGAGAAATGGCTGTAATCGTAAAACTGAAGATCAGCATTTATAAAGAGTTTATGCCGGTTTTGGAAGTCGTAGCTCCACATGGTTGTGTTTTTGGAAAAGTGATGGTAGAGCTGGCAAAAATTCTGGCGCTGTGAATTTATAAAGAAATGTCGCTGTGACAATTTAGCAACAACATTTT
>CM074725.1:220348632-220628632 GCA_037306005.1 Rhinophrynus dorsalis
GAAAATTACCCTTTCTTCCCCTATATTTGCAGGGGAATAATCATGTTTTTCTGAGTTTACCCAGTGAGAAACAGGTTGCAGTTTGTATCCTCACACCCCGTGTGTGCCAGAGGGGTACACAACTCACTGCACTCTAGCACTCAAAGGGTTAAGCCATTGAATGCTAGCAAGGTCTCCAGTGCATTGCAAAGCAATGCATTGGAGACCTTGCAAGCATTCAAGGACTTAAAATAAAATAAATTCTAAATAAAAGTTGCACTTCTGTGCAGTGATGGATGCAGCGGCTTAGTGCAAGGCTAGCAAAGAAAATTACCCTTTCTTCCCCTATATTTGCAGGGTAATAATCATGTTTTTCTGAGTTTACCCAGTAAGAAACAGGTTGCAGTTTGTATCCTCACAAGAGGTCTTTGGGGACAGAAAACTGACCTCTCCTTGGAGTGCATACCTGATGTCTATGGATGTCAGCCACAGATTAGGTTGTGGGAGCATTGATCGCAGACATGCTGTGTCTGGATTCAAGACTGATAAAGAGGGTCTATGGGACCTGCACTGTGTAGGATAGGAGACTGTTCTGTGTGGTACAACACTGATGCACTAGGGGGGTTACTTTTCAGATTGCTATTTTGCCCCTATTGACCTGCCAGGGGGGTTCACAATGCAACCCCGACTTCAGAAGCAACTCTGTTTCCAGGGAAGCAGATTTGCCAATGGGGCAGCTATGTGTAGGTGCAGAGCAGCCCATGTGATCTTATTTCATGTGTTCCCTTCCATTTGTAGTTAAAGGTTATAAACTAAGGTAGCCCTCTCTGGTTCTCAGTAGCAAATACAGTGCATGTTATCAGGATATCCCAGATTGAGCAAGGTGGTCCAGTACAAGTGACTGAGCCCCACATTAGTCCACCTGTGCTGTAGCTGGGATATCCAGAGAACATGCACTGTTAGTAACTCTTGAGGACTGCAGTTGTCGACCCCTCTTATAAACCATGAGATGACGTAAAGAGGAACTAAAGGGCAGGTTTTTGGAATATTTCTAATGTTGCACATGTTGCAATGATTAGATCAGTCTTGCTTACTGCAACACTTGGGCAAATTCAGGGATATCTCAACAATGTGTATTCTGCCCTTTTGGAAGTGTAGTGCAGACCAATGGAGTTGTAGGCTAACGCCAGCTGAGCTGCACCTGTGTAATTGTACATTCCCCCCCTCTGAATAAATAATCAAAATGATAGTGAATTAAATATATAAACTGTGCCCAAAGCGTCACAGCTAGGATCATATTGAAATCCATCTGATCAATTAAAATGTGCAGTTGGTTCTTAAACTGGTTCAGAAGGGACCAGACATAAGTACTGACTGACAAGCATACAGAGCTCTCCGGATCTGCCACTGTGACTCTGTTTATCAGACTGAATTACCAGGTCTTCGAGAAGAGAAGGTAATTCTCTGACAGTTGTGAGTTTCTTCTCCTTCCCACCCTTTTTCTCCCACTTACTGCTTACTACTTCTCATTCTCAACCTCCTCTTCCCACCCACTTTGCTTCCTTCCCAAACCTGTTTCTCTCACTTGTCCTCCTTCCCAACTCTGTTCCACCCACTTGTCCTCCTTCCCAACCCTGTTCAACCCACTTCCCCTCCTTCCCAACCCTGTTCTGTCCACTTCCCACCCACTTCGCCTCCTTCCCAACCCTGTTCCTCCCACTTCTCCTTCCCAACCATCTTCCTTTCACTTCCCTTCCTTCCCAACCCTGTTCCTCCCACTTCTTCTCCTTCCCAGCCATGTTCTGCCCACTTCCCACCCCTGTTCCTCCCACTTCTTCTCCTTCCCAACCCTGTCCCACCACTTCTCCTCCTTCCCAATCCTGTACCTCCCACTTCTCCTCCTTCCCAACCCTGTTCCTCCAACTTCTCCTTCCCAGCCCTGTTCTTCTCACTTCTCCTCCTTCCCAATCCTGTTCCTCTCACTTCTCTTCCTTCCCAACCCTGTTCCACCCACTCTTTCTCCTTCCCAACCCTGTTCCTCCCACTTCTCCTTCCCAACCCTGTTCCTCTCACTTCTCCTCCTTCCCAACCTTGTTCTGCCCACTTCTCCTCCTTCCCAACCCTGTACCTCCCACTTCTCCTCCTTCCCAACCCTTTTCCACCCACTTCTTCTCCTTCCCAACCCTGTACCTCCCACTTCTCCTCCTTCCCAACCCTGTTCCACCCACTTCTTCTCCTTCCCAACCCTGTTCCTCTCACTTTGCCTCCTTTCCAGCCCTGTTCTTCTCACTTTTCCTCCTTCCCAGCCCTGTTCTTCTCACTTTTCCTCCTTCCCAGCCCTGTTCTTCTCACTTCTCCTCCTTCCCAACCCTGTTCCTCTCACTTTTCCTCCTTCCCAGCCCTGTTCTTCTCACTTCTCCTCCTTCCCAACCCTGTTCCTCTCACTTCTCCTCCTTCCCAGCCCTGTTCTTCTCACTTTTCCTCCTTCCCAGCCCTGTTCTTCTCACTTCTCCTCCTTCCCAACCCTGTTCCTCTCACTTTTCCTCCTTCCCAGCCCTGTTCTTCTCACTTTTCCTCCTTCCCAACCCTGTTCCTCTCACTTCTCCTCCTTCCCAGCCCTGTTCTTCTCACTTCTCCTCCTTCCCAACTCTGTTCCTCTTACTTCTCTTCCTTCTCAACCCTATTCCGCCCACTTCTTCTCCTTTCCAGCCATGTTCTGCCCGCTTCCCATCCCTGTTCCTCCCACTTCTCCTCCTTCCCAACCCTGTTCCACCACTTCTCCTCCTTCCCAACCCTGTACCTCCCACTTCTCCTCCTTCCCAACCCTGTTCCACCCACTTCTTCTCCTTCCCAACCCTGTACCTCCCACTCCTCCTCCTTCCCAACCCTGTTCCTCCCATTTCTCCTCCTTCCCAACCCTGTTCTGCCCACTTCTTCTCCTTCTCAACCCTGTTCCTCTCACTTCTCCTCCTTCCCAACCCTGTTCCTCTCACTTCTCCTCCTTCCCAGCCCTGTTCTTCTCACTTCTCCTCCTTCCCAGCCTTGTTCTTCTCACATCTTCTCCTTCCCAACCCTGTTCCTCTCACTTTTCCTCCTTCCCAGCCCTGTTCTTCTCCTCCTTCCCAACCCTGTTCCTCTCACTTTTTCTCCTTCCCAACCCTGTTCATCCCACTTCTCCTCCTTCCCAACCCTGTTCCGCCCACTTCTCCTCTTTCCCAACCCTTTTCCTCCCACTTCTCCTCCTTCTCAACCTTGTTCTTCCCACTTCTCCTCTTTCCCAACCCTGTCACACCCACTTCTCCTCCTTCCCAACCCTGTTCATCCCATTTCTTCTCCTTCCAAACCCTGTTTCGCCCACTTCTCCTCCATCCCAACCCTGTTCGGCTCACTTTCCACCCACATTGACACATGGTGAGCAAGCCCCACCCCACACAATTAAACCTTACCCCTTTCATGACGTGAATCGCTTCATTGCCATCCCCTACCTGGCAGCACAGGACCCCTTTCTAGGGGCCCAAAGAGAAGAAGTTCCCAGGTATGCTGACAAGATGGCGTTCAGTATGTATCTTACTGAGAAGCATTTGGGATTGTTAATCTATTTTAATTGTTACCATTTGAATTACTTGAACCACTGTACATATTTATTCAGTTATAATGATCTATTCAGAGTCTGTATGACATCAGTTATATCTAAGGGCATACATCCCATTTACTGTGCAAAAATGCATATTATATTTTTTGTTTATTAGCAGACTGGGGAAATCCATTTCCCCTGCACTCCACACTTCCTGCAGTGTTTTACACATTAGAGTTGAGTCTTCTGACCAGGAAGAGGGGAATGGCATACATGGCTGTGTCACATAGACTCTGCTTTTCATTCTTCATTATAGAGTCTTTGGGGAGAGTGGAACTTTCTCTGGATTGGTTAGTTGTCTGATAACCTGCCTACTTCCCTGCCTATTCTGTCCCTCTTGGGGCAAGTTGTGCCTACTCTCCTCCATAATCCCACATGTAATAAGACTCAGATCACTGGATAGTTTCAGTCCATCTCTTCTTAGTACTATGGGCCTGGGATGAAGGATGCTCCCAGATATCGGGAGGGTTTCAGAAATAAATTTCTTCCTCCCCACAACCTGCTGACAAGCAACACATGGGAAAACATGATATCAGTTCCATCAATGTATTGGAAGTTCTACACACATATTTAAGACTTAGTTTTTTCTGCATAATTGCCATTTAACCCTATGAGTGCCAGATATCAGTTCCATCAATGTATTGGAAGTTCTGCAAACATATTTATTTATTATTTATTGTTTCCGCATAATTGCCCTTTAACTCTATGAGTGCCAGAGGGGTATTCAATGCATTGCTAAGCAATGCGTTGGATACCCTTCTGGCACTCATAGGGTTAAGGACCATAAAAGCCTGTAGACTATTGCTCTCTGTGCGTTGCACACCCTTCCATTACTTAATGGGATACAAAGCGATGCCGTCCCCTACACAATGTAAAATCTTGTATAAAACAAGAGGATGACACCAAATCGCACCCATTTATGCAAATGTAATTCCAAGAATGCGTGTGTATTTGAGATTTCTTTAGCATTCAATGGGTTAAACGTCCCTCTAGTGACGTTGCCCCAGAACTTCTCCTATCCTTCTTGTAAACTCAGTCCTAGGTTTATACTTAGGCCTTTATTCATCAAGCTAAGTTGAAGAGCAAACCAATGGCTTTGCATTGAGTTAAAATCCATATTGAAATCAAATGGAATTTAATTTGGTTGGTTGCACTATTTTAACTTGATGAAAAAGGCCTTGGAGTCTATGGGCGACAGCAAGATCAGAACGAGCCAGAGTGGAGACTTTCAGGACCCCCAGTCTGCTCTCTGCAGCCCTGGTTTCCTTGACAAGTCTACTGTTGGAGACTACATTCTCATCAGCCCCAGACAGCCAACGATGATGGGTGTTGCCATCCCCAATATCTGGAAAGAAACTGGTCTAGACGAAGGGTGTGCAATTTAGGTCCTTCCAGTTGTTGAGGAGGAATGATGAAAGTTGTATTCCACAGAAAGTGAAGGGCCTCAGTTTTCTCATTCCTGATCTATATGGTAATTTCCCTATTCTATCTAGGGCCCTATGTTAAAAAAAAAGTGGATGATTTCTAGGGCAAATCAATTGCACTACAAGGGAGAACTAAAAATTCCCATTGCTTTAAATGGGGATTATAACCTGTTGAATGTTAGATAGGTCTCCAACGCATTGCAATGCATTGGAGACCTCTCTAGCATTCCACAGGGTTAAAATCCCCATTTAAATCAATGGAAATTTTAATTCCCACCTAGAGTTCAATTCCTCCACTATTTTTTGGACATAAGGCCCTAATTAGTGTACATTTTTCTTCAAACCATTTATTCCCTTGTTTATATTCAGACTAACAAGTATCTATCTTCTGCAGGACCAGTTGACTTCAGGGTTTGTTTTTTAACATAAATAGTGTTTTACAAGTAAATGTAAGTTAGGGGTGTCAAAAATGACCTACTAAGTGGTCAAAATAGTGCATTTTTTATCATATCTCTACTATTTCTTTCACTGAGTCTATGAGACTGATTAAAAGGGTTTGCTATTGAAACTGTTGCCTAAATGGCGACAGTCAAAAGGGCGACATCATAATGGTGCCCGATTTAATGTTACCTGATGCAATGTCAGCCGAATGTGTGTGTATCACAGACAGTGCTGGAGTGAGCCTTTCCCTGCACCACATGATTTACTCCTCTGATCAGACTTATGGCCAGACAGGATCCTCACCCTTCTCCATACATAGAAATGGTATCCTTTTAAAAGGTCGCACGTGAAAGAGCGTGCAACCTTGTAACTACTTCACTATGTCGTCATGATCAAAATGGAGACATTACATGACAGCATGAGATTGTCATGTCGCATAATTAAAGGTTGCATACATTTTAACCCATCACTCAAAATTACTAAGGTTGATGTGTTTTAACACAGACCCTTAGTATACAAATATGATTTCTGTGACATTATCTCTTTCAACCCTCTAGCTCCTGTTATCTGTAGTCTGAGTGCTCATATCCTAGCTCTGGTCTCTCCGCTAATGTCATTGTGCACGGTGAGAAAATGCTTGGGCAGGGCAGAGAGGTAACTGAAGCTGGGAGCTGCACACGGAGACTAGGATTCATACTAACTGGATTGTTGCTGCCTCTTGTCCCAGGCACAGCCAGCAGAATGTGGTTTTGAGGTCAGATCGGGGCAGGAAGTGATGAGACAGTTAACACCAACCATCCCACCGATACCCTTGATTTAATTGGAGCCTTTAACACCTAGAATGTCTGAGTGCTGTCCAATGCATTGATGTGGTTAAAAGTTCAATAAAATTCAGAATTTGTATTTGAAGATTAGCTCCAAAATTGCTTCAGTTCTTATTAAATCAACCACTATGACTGTAACATCTGGATTCAAGCAATGACATCATTATTATAAACATGTTAAAAAGCAGTGGCCCAAGTATTGAACCCTAAGGCACTCCAATCTCAAGTTTAACTGTATTGGAGAATTGTCCATTTACAACCACACACAGTATGTTATCCTTCAACCAGTTTTCTATCCGAGTGCAAAGGTTATCCCCTAGCCCCAGTTTCCCTATTTTATGCCCTGGCCTCCTGTGTGGCACTGTATTAAATGCCTTTGAAAAATCTAGATATACTGCATCATCTGCCTTACCATTATCTAGGTTGCTACTTGCTTCATAGAAGCTGAACAGATTAGTTTGGCATGATCTATTCCTCATAAAACCATGTTCATTCTTGCTAATAATCCTATTTTTTGCAGTGTAATCCTGAATATAATCCCTTATTATCCCTTCTAGCAGTTTTCCCACTACAGAGGTCAAACTCACTGGTCTTTAATTCCCAGGTTCTATTTTAGTTTTCTTCTTAAATAGAGGTACTACATTGACTTTACACCAGTCGTGTGGCACTGAGCCTGTGGTGAGAGAATCTTTAAAGAGTATAAAGAGGGGTCTTGCTACCTCTGCACTGAGTTCCTGAAAAACCCATGGATGTATACCATCAGGACCCGGTGCTTTGTCAGTCTTAATTTTTTCAGTCTTCCCATGAACTCTTCTTGTGTTAACCCAATATCTGATAATGGTATGGTTTTATTTGTTACTTGTCGAGGCCCTTCTACCATTCCTTGTTCCCTTGTGTATACTGATGCAAAGAAAGTGTTTAGAGCATCAGCCTTTTCCTTATCCTCTCTAATCAACTCTCCCATCTCGTTTTTGAAAGGTCCGATGCACTCCCTTCTAAGTTTTTAGCTATTTATGTATTTGAAATTTGGATTAGTCTTATTCTCCCTTGGAATTCAAGTTCCATTATTTGTTTTTGCTACCTAATTGCCTTTTTGCAATTAAACATGTTTCTGGACTCCAGGGTCTGAAACCCCTCCCACTGATGTAGTTCTTCCTTTCCAAGCAGTTTGCAGTGGGAGTAGTTTGGGGTTCTAAAATGTGGCAACAGAGAATTATGGACAATATAGAAGCATAGAATTTGAGGGCAGGTAAGATCCATTCAGCCCATCTAGTCTGCCCATTTTTCCTACTGTAAAAACCTCAAATCTGATTTGGTTCTTGGTCTTGTCTTATGTTCAGGACATCCTTATGCCTATCCCATTCATGATTAAATTCTGTCACTGTATTAATGTCTACCATTTCTTCTGGTAGGCTATTCCACTTATCTACCACCCTCTTAGTGAAGTAAAACTTTTGCCTTACATCTAAACCTGTGTTTCTCTAGTTTTAGACAATGTCTTCTTGTCCTAACATTTTTACTCTTTTGAAATGTACTCCCTCCTGCAGTTTGTTGAATTCCTTTATGTATCTGAATGTTTCTATCGTGTCCCCTCTCTCTCTCTTCTCTCCTCCAAGCTATACATGTTCAGATCCTTTAGTCCATCCTGATATTTCTTTTCCTGTAAATGTGTCAGGACCTTCACGTTGGTCCGGTTGTCAAGGACCAGTGAAGGTCCTGGCACGTCATGGAATTCTGGGATGGCAGCACTGTTGCATACCGCTCTGCCATCCCAAAATTCATTTTGAAGAAAAAAAAATGTTGTGGACCTTAACAGCCGCCCACCGCTGGATCAGGTGGTCGTTAAGCGGTTAAGTATTAATTATGGGGAAACAGCGCATGCAGAAGGAGGCTGATTGATAGGGTTATGCAGATTTTATGCCTTAGGGATCCTTTAATGGAACACTAACAACTCCTAATAATAATTCCCACTCCCCAGGAAATCCTAATGACCTCTATGAATTTTGCCTTGCATATTGGTTCCAGAGTAACATCTACAATCAGTCTTAGATGTTATAGCCACAGTGGTGGACATAACTGTTGCTAGCAGGGATACTGGACCACAAACTCTGCCTATGGTAGTATTGTAGTTTTCTGTGGGCTCATGTCTGCTTCAGTTTGGGAATAGAAAAGTAAGTTCTAATGGGTGGAGTTTTCAGGTCCTGCAAGCAAGTGTCATGTCCTTTTCCATGGACATGACGTCCACTAGTGGATGAAGATATTATCTCTTAAACAAAGGTACAAAGGCTACTGAGATTTTTCCATCTATAGTAGGGTAAGCTTGGGTTCAAATTAGGAGGGATTAACCTTCCTCGCAATGTGTTGTGTACCCCTCCGGCACTCAAAGGGTTAATGTTCCTTTAAAGGGTTAGTAATGTGTTATATAAATAGAAAGTAATATTGTAGATAATCAAAAAAGAAATCCATTGTTGCCAGTCTGATCTCTCAAACCTTTATGGTTTGAGAGATATAACGTTTTAAAGTTCCCCCCTCCATCCCCTTTCCTGACGTCAGCCTCTGGCTGAGAGAAGAAGATCCTGGTCCCGGGACCGGCAGGCAGAACTGGAAGCAGTCTTCATTGGAACGGTCTACAAAGTGTGCTTGCAAACCAGGCACACTTTGTAGACCTTTCCAATTAAGTATTTCTTTTTAGATTGCAGTATTTTCGGCTCTGCTGAAAAGCCGCCTGGAGTTGGCCAACACAAATCTCCTGCTATCAACTTTATAGCTGACATCAGTGAGGGGAGAACTTTATCACTATATATCTCTCAAACCATAAAGGTTTGAGAGATCAGACTGGCATTGATGGATTTCTTTTTTTTGATTATCTACAATATTACTTTTTATTTATCCACGCATTACTAACCTTTAAACTCTATTGCAATATATAACTTTGGCATCTGTGTGCATGCTTTTTCTTATCAGAACAGCTTTCTTTTATCACTATTTTTACTTTTAACCCAGGGGCATAACTAAAGAGGCCACAGTTATGATGGAACCTGGAAACCAGGGGACCTACCAGCTCTGCACTGTCCTGCAAACCCTTGCAGTCAGACCAGATTCTTATCTTGGCTGGCAGCCGCTGACATTATCACATGTAACCACTGCCAGCCAGTAAGATAAAAAATAGTAATGGTAAGCCCCTTTCCTGCTCTTCATTCATTCTTTAACCCCTTATTGACCACCTCATCCAGAGGAGGGTGGCTGTTAAAGGGATAATAATACTTAATTTTATCTTTATTTTGTTTTGTAGGCATTAAAAAAACATGAAGAACGATATAAGACTTATCTCTCAAACCTTTATGGGTTGAGAGATATTCACAAGTAAAGTTTCCCCTCCCGCTCCTTTTACCTAGTGTAAGCCATCTCTTCTCAGATGTGGAATGCAGTCTATAGATTTTTTTAAACACTTCAGTTGTAGATTATTTCTTTGATAAAGTAGCGTGTTTAGCCACGAAACGCGTTAGATATCAAATTATTAGACATATATATTGTCTTTTATATGTTATATTGACAATTTTTTATTAAGGTACATTTTTTATATTGGAGCCACGTGGAGTTTCATGTTTATCCTGCTATTCCCGGTTGGAGACGGGTATTTCTCCTAATGCGTATTAGTCAGGCTTAGTACTGACCACCACAATTGTGAGTACCCATCTTTGAGTTTTATTGAACCATTCAAGTTGTTGAAGACGATAATACACTATCTGTTGCTCCTTCTATTCTTCTGTTGTATGGATATAGTCTATAGACCAGACAGATAACAGCAGGGAACAATCTTCTTCCTGTGAGAACAATGAAAACCCTACCCCCCCTTGACAAGTTTTTCAGGTTTTTCTCTTATCTTAATTGAAGATTGTCCCTCTCTGCAGTCTGCCTGGGCACCTCCCTTCTGATCTGGCTGAGCAGTGTTACATCAGTAAAAGGGGCAGGAGGGGGATACTTTGTCATTGAATTACTCTTGAATTACAACTCTGACAGTATTGAAATAACACTCTCCAAAGTCCAAATACTATGATGATTAATTGGAGCTGCTTTTATTATGAAACATTACTGTCCCTTTAAGGACCATGGCACTTTTTTGCTTTCTACACTGAATTTTGAGATCGAAGAGCGATGTGCAGAATATTACCATTAACCGTTTGAGTGCCAGAGTGGTACGGAATGCATTGCTCCGAAATGCATTCCGTACCACTCTGGCACTCAATGGGTTAATACTATGTTCTGCATTTGGATTTTTACATCCCAAGTGAATTTAACACCCCTCTGGTGCTAAGAGTTAACCATCACCATGTGGGACATATCAGTCACGATTCAGAAGCTCACTGCATTGCTTTGGAGCCCTTCTTAGCATTTAAGGGGTTAAAAGTTCATGGAATGTCAATAAATGGAAAGAGGTGACAAGAAGAAACATTACCATGTGTTTACAACACGGAGAGGCGGATCTGAAGGCAAGTCGAAGAGTAAATGTAAATTGAATCACCAAGTTCAGATCTCCTGGCACATTAGTGGAAATCATTGCAGTTTTCATTTGAGCAGCAGCGGTACTTTTAGAAGGGACCAGGTATTGGGTCTCCTACCAGTGCTGGGCAGATGGACCTGCACTGCAAGGTTTTTATGATGCCTCATTTGCTCAGCGTTTTGAAATCCTTAATGGGCACAGCTGGCAGCTGACTGCAGGTTTGATACTAACAGTTTAGACATCTTTAGATGTAGCAGATGGAAAATTTTACACAAATAAAGTAGGAGAAAGTGTGCAATTAGGTTTTTATCTGCAGTTACATGCTGCATCCTGGGTTTTAGTTTAGAACATCACCTTGGTGGGTGGCCGTCATCCTTCTCCCTACGAAGAAATCCCAGCCTTCTCGACTGCTCATTTGTTGCTGGATGCATGCCTAAACATAAAAAAAAACTTTTGTTTGTGTTCAGAGCAAATCTAAAAGGGACAGTGTAGTCCTTTAGTCAGTTTAACCTTATAACCGTCTGAGTGTCAGCGAGGTATCCAACACATACCTCCCCAACACTCCGATGGTTATTAAGGTCCAGAGGGATTAAAGGGGAATTGTGCTCTAGGAATATGCAGTTCTTACTTTGTTTAAAGGGATAGTAATGTTCCACAATAAAAGCAGCTCCAATTAATCTTCATAGTATGTGGGCCATGGAGAGTGTTATTTCAATACTGCCAGAGTTGTAGTTCAAGAGTAATTGAATGATAAAGTATCCCCCTCCAGCCCCTTTTACTGATGTAACACTGCTCACCTCAGAGCAGCAAGACTGTCTGGATGGATCACAGAGAGGGACAATCTTCAGTGAGCATAAGGCAAAACCTGAAAAAAACATGTCAAGGGGTGCAGAGTTTTCATCGTTCTCACAGTAAGAAGATTGTCCCTTGCTGCTACCTGTCCAGTCAAGAGACCAGATTCCACATCTGAGGGGAGGTGGTTTACACTGGATAAAAGGGGTGGGAGGTGGGGATACTTTATCATTCAGTTACTCTTGAACTACAACTCTGACAGTATTGAAACTACACTCTCCATAGCCCAAATACTATGAAGATTAATTGAAGCTGCTTTTTTTGTGAAACAGTATCCCTTTAAAGGGCAATTATAATGTTTTACTTGGTCTGTTCCTATGGGAGCAGACTAAGAATAAATCTTAGCTGGAATGCAAACTCTGTTGAGAGAAATATTAATGTGTTCTTCTTGGTAAAACACTCTCTAAATACAAAATATACAATCAACTGAGCTATCTCGCTGGGTCATATATATATATATATATATATATATATATATATAATACAAAATCACAAGTTGCAGGCTCTCACTAAACCCCCAATGTAATGCCTCTGACTCTGCATTACCAGGTCTCCGGGGCAGAGGTTGATTTTCTGTGGGAATTTTCTGCTACTTCCCAGTCTGTTCCTCCCACTCCCTGCCGCCTTCTCCTCCTTCCCCAACCAGTTCGTTATATGTTTTCTTCACTTTAAGCTCCGCCCCTGCTCATGATAAAGCCCCACCCCTTTTTGACACAAATCACTTCATTTTTCTCCCCCAGCGGCACCACAGGACTCCCCTCTCTGGTTAGTCCTCAACAAAAAGTTCCCAGGTATGCCTGAGTGCTAGTCTATGATTAAACATAAAAATCAAGAAAAAGAACTGCACACACACACACACAGGTCCCACTTCTAGGTGCGATCAGCAGATTATTTATTGGAATCAGCATGTTGGCCCATTTTTCCTTTATTTATCTCTCTGTCTATCTGACTGTCTATATCTATCTGTCCATCTGTCTGTATCTATCTATATCTCTCACTGTCTATCTATATATCCATCTATCTATCTCTATCTGTCTGTCTCTCATTATCTCAGTCTATCTATCTATCTATCTATCTATCTATCTATCTATCTATCTATCTATCTATCTATCTATCCAATTATTATTAATATACAAAGTTGGGGAAAGATGATGTTGGCCAAAAAATGTTGTGCTGCAGACAGCAGGTGACCCCATAATGTCATTATTCAGTTGGGTTTGCTCCTTACTCACACTAGAAAAGCTACAGAAATAAAAGGGACGTTAACCCTTTGAGTGACAGGGGGTATGCATTGGATACTCTTCTGGCACTCAAAAGGTAAGAGCTTGCTGTGGTTCTGCATTAGGGCTGTCTAACCCCATATCTGAAAGAGTGAAATGATAAAGATTTTAACTCGTTGAATGTCAAAGACATCTCCGACACACTGGGGGGAAAAAAGCCTTGGAAATGTCTTTAGCATGCAAGGAGTTAATCATGTCATTGCTTGAATCCAGTTACATTCATAGTGTCTGATTTCATAAGAACTGAAGCAATTCTGGGGCAAACCAACAAATACAAATTCTGATTTTATAGAACTTTTAACCCACTGAATACCAATCAAACATTCAAGGTGATAAAGGCCCCATTTAAATCAAGGGTACATTTTTTTTTGTTGTTCCTTGTGGGACAGTTGATTTGCTCCAGAATTGATTAAATTCTTTTTACTAAAGTGGATCTGTCACATGGACCTCCCACTCATTCGTTACATCCAGGGTGACCACATGGCCTGGACTGCACCGGGCAGTCTCAGATTGTTTTATCTATTTATTTATTTATTTTTGAGTTTTCAAAGAGCTTTATTGAAGTTAAAATGACAAGACAATCATGATAAGAGCAAATGACAACAGTATTATGACAACAAAGGAGACTCTGCATAGTACCATTAAATCTGTACCATACAGGTTATACACTGTATGTGAATACAGAACCTTAAAGGGATAGTAATACTTCATTTTAACTTTATTTTATTTTGTAGGCATTAAAAAAACTTGAAGAATGATATAAGTCTTATCTCTGAAACCTTTATGGTTTAAGAGATATTCACAAACAAAGTATCCCCCCCCTGTTCAACCAGATCAGAAGGGAGATGCCCAGGTAGACTGCAGAGAGGGACAATCTTCAATTAAGATAATGGAAAAAGCTGAAAAACTTGTCAAGGGGGGAAGGGCTTTCATTGTTTTCATACAAAGAAAATTGTCCCCTTCTGTTATCTGTACTGTCATACAACCAGACTCACATCTGAGAAGAGATGGCTTACACTAAGTAAAAGGGGCGGGGAGGGAAACTTTGCTTGTGAATATCTCATAAACCATAAAGGTTTGAGAGATAAGACTTATATCATTCTTCATGTTTTTTTAATGCCTACAAAATAAAATAAAGTTAAAACGAAGTGTTACTATCCCTTTAATAGGGTGATTTTCAGCTTACACTGAACCTTAAAAGGTTCAACAGAATGCAGACAGTGAATTGACTGGGGCTTATGATCTGAAGGATAAGCTGAGGAGGGAGGGAAAGGAAGGGATGGGGAGCTAGAGTGTTCCCTAACTGACAGGAAATTAGGGTTGCCACCTTTTTTTTAAAAAAATACCGGCCATGACATTCCCTCCATAGACTTAACATTGGACAGAAGTCAATTTTTTACCGGCCTGCCGGTAAAATACTGGCTGGGTGGCAACCCTACAGGAAATAGGAGAAGGAAGTGGGGAGGTGGACAGGACTAGAGAGGGTGAGGAAAAAAAACACAACCGCCAGAGGAGGGGAGACAGTCTCTGATTTTTAATGTGCTTCCCATGTCCCCAGAAGCCCCCTTTCTGGGACAATACAAAGTTCCGGAACAAAGACTACAGAGCACAGAGTTATAAACACTAGAAGGAGAACTGCCTGTTGCCTACTGTGACAGAAAGTGACGCCTCTGCTGGGCTACAAGAAAATATCTTCCAGATAGACATCTAAACACTAGAGAGAGAACCTAGCCGCTATCTGACATCAAACAGGAGCTGCAGTGCAGTATTGTTGTAGTGTAATGCTAGTCTAAGGTATTGGGTGTGATGTACATTATATCCCATCACAGGAATCGCTTTCAATCACAGTAGTCAATGGGAAGTTCTCCCTCTAGTGTTTAGAACTCTGTGGTGAACTGGAGAAAGAGCAGATTGGGCAATGACGTCGAGTGACTCCTCCCACACAGCTGCCATAGAGCGGAGGCAGGGCCGGCGCTGCCATTAAGGCAGAACAGGCAGCTGCCTTAGGGCGCCGCAATGGAGGGGCGCCGAAAAGAGGGAAGTTGTTTTTTTTTTTGTTTTTTTTCCTGCGGTGTGTCACATAGACGCCGCAAGGGAGCGCTTGGTAGTGTAAATCAGCACTCCCTCTTAGCGTCTATGTTACACACCGCAGAGAGACCCAGGCTCTGTAGTAATACAGAGCGCTGAGAGATAACATCATCTCCCAGCGCTCTGCATTACTGAGAGCAGCGCGCGGGAGCCTCAGCTCTGTGCCGAAGGAGGCACAGAGCTCTAAGCAGTGGCACGCCGCTAGACCACCAGGGACTCAAGGTAGGGAGATGAAGGGGAATTATGGAGATGAAGAGGCATTGTGGAAGGGGAATTATGGAGATGAGGGGGCATGGTGGAAGGGGAATTATGGAGTTGAGGGGGCATTGTGGAAGGGGAATTATGGAGATGAGGGGGCATTGTGGAAGGGGAATTATGGAGATGAGGGGGCATTGTGTAAGGGGAATTATTGAGTTGAGGGGGCATTGTGGAAGGGGAATTATGGAGATGAGGGGGCATTGTGGAAGGGGAATTATGGAGATGAGGGGGCATTGTGGAAGGGGAATTATGGAGTTGAGGGAGCATTGTGGAAGGGGAATTATGGAGAAGAGGGGGCATTGTGGAAGGGGAATTATGGAGTTGAGGGGGCATTGTGGAAGGGGCATTGTGGAGATGAAGGGAGCATTGTGGAAGGGGCATCGTGGAGATGAAGGGAGCATTGTGGAAGGGGCATTGTGGAGATGAAGGGGGCATTGTGGAAGGGGCATTGTGGAGATGAAGGGGGCAATGTGGAAGGGGCATTGTGGAGATGAAGGGAGCATTGTGGAGACGAAGGGAGCATTGTGGAAGGGGCATTGTGGAGGTGGGGAGAGTGTGGAGGTAAATATGTGGGTGGGGGCAGGGGATTGTGGCAAGGTCGGGGGGGGCATCAAAATGCACCTTCGCCTGTGTATTCAAAAATCCATGCACCGGCCCTGAGCGGAGGACAAGTGCTCCACTGCTATCGTCTCCAGAGTGTTCCTTAAAGGGCATTTATACTGTACCTTACACCCAGTCCGATCTCTCAAATCTTTATGGTTTGAGAGATATAAGCTTACAAAGTTCCCCCTTCCCTCCCCTTGCACTGACATCAGCTTTCTATCTTACAGATGGAGATCCCCATCTGCAGACCATCCTGCGGCTCTTCAGCAGAGCGGACATCGCTATAGTTAGAAAGAAATACTTCATTTGAACGGTCTACAACATGTATTTGCAAACCAGGCACACGTTGTAGACCTTTCAAATGAAGTATTTCTTTCTAACTAGAGTGATTTTGGCTCAGCTGAAGAGCCACAGGATGGTCTGCGGATAGGGATCTCCTGTGAGATAGAAAGCTGACGTCAGTGCAAGGGGAGGGAAGGGGGAATTTTGTAAGCTTATATCTCTCAAACAATAAAGATTTGAGAGATCAGACTGGGCGCAATTAATTTATTTTTTTTTACTATGTACAGTATTAAATGTCATTAAATCAATCTATTGCTATCCCTTTAATGGCACCCTAGTTACATCACTACAGGTAACAGGTGACCAACAGATGGTTAGATGCATAAGTTGAAAAGTGTAACAATTGTAAGGCAAACCAACCCGTCCGCAGGGAACCAGTACAAATTCCAAGTGATTTGGACCTCTTGAGTGTTAGAGGTGTCTCAATGCATTTCTTTGTTGAAGACATCTGTAGTATTAACCCCTTAAGGACCATGGACCATTCAGGACTCCCTGAACGGCATATGGAGCCCTGAAATCCTTGATGGTCCTGGCATGTCATGGGTCCTTATGGCATGCCAACCCATGACATGCCAGGACCGTCATGAGTCCTTAAGGGGTTAAAGACTTAACCAAAATAACAGTGACTTCCTTCTCTAGGTACAGCTCCCCTTTAACTCTCTGGATATGAGAGATTCCTCCACTGTATTGCCAGGACCCCTTTAGTATCCAAGGGGTTAACTATCTTACGGAATGTGTCACTTTTCTTAGATCTCTTAGACGGGGTGCGAAAACGCAACATAAAATATGAGTTATAATAACTAATTTTAATCCCATCTGCTAAGTATGACAACATTAGCATTTTCATTTAATTAAAAACACCCTTAAAGCAGCAGTGTTTTAATTACTCCTTTTTATTTACTCTCCTCCGGTGTCACTTATAATTGTAACTTTTTATTTTTTTAATAATGAGGGATTTTTTTCCCCTCTCTGCGCCTGATGCAGAAAAAAAAAGAACAAGAAAGAAAGAGAGAAAGCTTGGTTAATAATTAGCAGGCGTCTGTTATTACTAGACTCAGGTGTCATAACTGTGTCTCGTCCTCATTACAGTAAGAAAATTCACCTATCTGATTCATTACGACTAGGATAATGCGGCTGCTTTGGCCCTCCAGAAAAGTAATTCAGCCAAGCAAAATTATCAGCTAATTATATTTAGAATCAAAAGCCCCAATAACTATTTGCAGATAAATTGCATGAGCCGAAGTGAATAGATCTGAATATTAAGATTCATAGATTTAGCAGATGATTTGTTAATTGGTATGAAAAGAAAAGGTCATTTGCTGGCCATTTAATGCATACATCAAGTCTACTTAGTGAGATGCTTAAAGGAGAACCGACACCTCCTAATGATAACCCACACGCATACTTACCTTACTGTGGACAAAAACAATCATAATCCCCCCCCCCCTTCCAGAATGTTACCCTTGTTCAAGAGATAACATCGGCAATCAGTCCTGGGGAGATTCACTAAGCGGTGACAAAGTGGAGATAACTTCTCCAGTGATAGAACTTCTCCAATTCCATTGTTATTCTATATAGCCTATGCGCTAAGATATCTACAACTTTGGAGTTCTTAGTGAATAGGAACATATGAACTGGAGAAGTGATAAACTGGATACGTCATCTCCACTTCATCACCTCTTTATCTCACTCCTGGAGTCATGTCCATGGAAGAAGACATGGCAGTTGTTAGTAGGACCATAGATCCACAAACTCTGCCCATACAATGTGGTAATCTTAACCCTTAACTATGTGTAATGCATGGCGTTCCCTTCTGGCACTCAACGTTTCACAATGGGTTACACACCCTCTGGTCCTTAACCCCTTAATAACCCTTGACGGTCCTGGCAAATCATGGATAGATTCTCATTAAGGACTTATGACGTGCCAGGACTGTCATGGAATTCAGGGCTCCTCGGATGGCTGCACACTGTTCAGGGAGCCCTGAACCAGATGCAGCAAAAAAAAAAAAAAAAAAAAAAAAAAAAAAGATCTGTGGTCCTTAAGTGACGGCTGCATGTGCATGCTCGTGTGCTCTGCTTTCTTCAGTTTGAAAAAACTGCCAGCAACTGTCATGTCCGCCTCTATGAAAATTATTTCCACCACTGATTGAAAATGTTTTCTCAAGGATAAAGGCACAAGGGCAATATTCATAGGGGCCATTAGGATTTTCTGAAAATAATAAGGTAAGTGGGAGTTATTATTAGCTATCCTTTAAATGGTAAACATACCCACAGGTCATGGAAAGGGCTATTGTCCTTTCAGTACTATGAATTAACCCTTTGAGTGCCGGAAAGGTATCCAATGAATTTAGCTGTAATACATTGGATACCTCTCTAGCACTCAGAGGGTTAAATATTTATTTTTCTCCATCGAGTGCTTTTATCATTTACCGAAAGTGTAAAAGCTGCAGTGTTGGGGGCAGCCATTTTGTCCTGGCAGCTACTTTAACCCTTTAAGGACCAGAGATGTGTCAGGACCGTCACTGGTGCCCTTGCCTTAAAGGACCGATGACACATCATGTATTTGGTGCTCACGGCGCTGTGTGCACTACGAGGATCTGAAATGGACCATTCCAACACCGCAGCGGTCACTATCAGACCCCTGTTTGGCAAGCCGGCACATGCTATGACAAGCTCAGAAGGCTTTAACCCGTTGAGTGCCAACACATTGAATATCTTGCTGGCACTCAAACAGTTAAGTATTTCATTTTGCTCCACATCTAGTTGCTGCTTCTGTCTGTCCTGAACTTTGTCTACCTCAAATAAGGCAACTGTGATTTCTGTCTTGCTACACTTTCATATCCGCATTCCCTCACTGATGATATGATAAATCCAGGATTCAATAGTCCTTCTATCTCTTTAAGAAGCGATGAGTGACACCTCGTAAATCATTGTCTGGTATGGAAAGGGTCAAAATGACCTCTTCAGTTCTAGAAAAGTTTTGATAATCTTGTGCTCAATGAATAGTGTCACTGGTCCAGGCTCCTCATACAGTGGTGCTACTTTAAAATGGTAGGAAGCAAAAATCTAAAGTAACCTTTTATGCTCAGCTGGCAAAGCACATATATAGGTTTATATATATATATTATATTGGTTGCACTTCAGTCATTTTAAATGTGTTTTTTTTCCTTTGGGTGTGCTTACCTGGACTGGAACTGTACTTTTGGAGGTTTTGACCAGCTTCTATTGGTTTAAGCACCCCTCCCACCCCCAGGTGCAATGCTCATTGTCTTTAGGACACTATATAATGCCTGTCAGAGAGTCTCTCTCCATTAATGAGTAAAGCTGACCCAGACTCAGCTCTCAGGATAAAGTAAATTAAGGTTAGTAAATGCCTAAAGTGGGAGAGAGTCAGCTCATAAGACAAAGCATATTAAGGTTAGGTACTTGCCAAAATGAGGTACCTTGGTGTTGGTGGCAAGCTTAGCATTCTATGGCCATATAATGTAACTAAATCCTCATCTTTAATATAGTAGTGATATGCAGGCACAATGCCGCAGAGTAAAGGGTTAATGGTGATAAAAATGTGGATGTGGACCAATATTTTGTGTATTTGCTTATATATATAAGACAAATTTACCACTCTGCCTCAAGCGAAAGGTTTTTGACCAGTGTGTCCTCCCAGTCCTTACGTATGGCTGTGAAACATGGACACTGAATGCCAAAGCCATACAAAAACTTAAGGTTACACAGAGAAGTACGGATCGGCAAATTCTAAACATAAGAAAAAGAGACCAAAAATGTTAGCGTTGATACACCAGCAAACAAAGGTCTATGATGTGACTGAAAGAGAAAAGCAAACTAAATGGAAATGGACAGGCCACATAGCAAGAAGACCTGATGGTAGATGGACCAAACACATTTTGAAATGGATTCCACTCAACACTAAATGCCCAAGAAGAAGACAAAAGACAAGATGGGTAGATGAAGTTACCAAATGTATTGGTACACAGTGGCAACAAAAGGCACACGACTGAATTTTTTTGTAGGCTTCCTGAGGAGACCTTCATCCTGCAGATCAATAACCATATGTTCAAAGAAAGTGAAGTAGTTGGGGATAAGCCAAATGTACTGTAGATAAGAAATACAAATTTCTTACAATTTTGATGGATTAGATGTATTCAAGTGGTTTTTAGGCCTCTTTAATAACAAACACAAAGGCAAAGAAGGGGGCATTCAATATAAACACCATATATGTCTGTATAGTAACAAACGTGCATACTTATAAAAGGTGTTGACTGGTTTGGAATCCCATATTTGCAGACTAAGGCACATCAGGGGAAGTTCTCCGGCCCCTGAACATAGATAAATAGTTTGAATATTTTTTTATATTTATTTGTATTGTTATTTTTTATTAAACTGTTTATTTTTGTATAGTGGATAGTTTGAGTATACCAGTGGGATCTAGAACAGCGGAGGGTGTATTTCACCTGATGAGCATTAACTGGTTAACATGGATTCCACACCAGCCGATACTTTGGGCCGTATGTTCAAAGGGATAACCACAAAAAATTGTCGGATGAAAGACAAAAATAAGTAATTGAATGCATGAACGACATATTTTCTATAGAGTATACGACAAAAAACTAGTCCATTGTGTACGACACAACTCCAGAATTGACGGGCAAAGGGGTGGGGCAAGGGCGTGGCTAAACTATTCTCCAGTGTCGTATAGAGGAAAAGAAAATTTGTCGTAACAAACGACAAAAAAGTCTTTCAAAAGACAAAATTTGTACGTTAAGAAAAAAGTGGAGGGAATGTGTTCTGAATGTGAGAATTTTTGTCTTTAGTTAAGACATTTTTAAGACATTTTTGTCTTTAGTTAAGATTTTTTTTGTCGTTGCATATGACAATTTCAGTCAGGACAAACAACATATTTCCAATCACAACCGACACTCTCTGAAAATATTAATGATCCCAACGACACTGTAGTTTGAAAAGTTGTTACAAACAACAAAAGCTATTTCACTACTTCTTTGAACATATGGCCCTTTGTGTAACTATACAAACACATACAATATTTATATTGAAGCGCCCCATCTTTGCCTTGTATTCTCTGGTTTTGGCTGTGGCTCTTTTTAAATTTAAGGAGGACTTGTGTATCCGGGAGAGCTGCTTTTGATACACTGGGTGATCTGTATAGGGAATGGGAATATCCTCCATGTGTTTTACTGCTGCGATCCGTATGATGTATCGCCATTCTAATATGTGAGTATGATTAATGATGAGGTTGGATTATATTAATCTGAAACGTTATTACCCTTTGACAGACCATCTTCTGTGTTTTTTGTCCTTTTAAATTATTGGAAATTTTGATTTTTCCTTCTAGTACAGTTAGTCTGCCCCAGAATGACTCCACTTTTCCAATCTATATATTTTGCCTTTCAATTAATGCTTTGAGTGCCAAATACATAGCAACTTGTACTCAAAACAACAAATCTTGAGTACAAGATTCTTTGCCGCTAAAAGAGAGTGTGACCACTACAGAAAGAGCTGCCTATTCTAGAGATTTGATTGAGAGACCACTTGCTGTTTCTGGAGACAGCTTACATACTCCAGCTACTCAGAATGTTGGGGTTTGGTATAAGCCACCTCCAACATTGTTAAATTGTGAGTGCACACCTATAGGGTGCTTGGTGTTGGACATTTTTGGTTTGATTGATATACACAGGGGCGCCCTTGTGTTTTCTACCCTCCCTTTTTCTGTTTTCTAGTAAAATAGGTATCAAGAATGTGTGACCCAACAACACCACTAAATTAAATTAAGTGCCAACTGATTATATGCTATTATAGGTATATAGAATGGTACGGCTAGCTGCTTAACTCAAGACCTTAGATACATTACACTTCACTATTACTTGCAGTCAGTAATGAAATGCTCATCACAGGGGGTTCTTCAGATTTCCTTGGCACGCTTCTCTACTCCTCTGTCGGCCTTTCTCGGTATTCTTTTGGTGGTTTGCCCACCTTTCACTGTCTCTGTCTTCTCTCAACCTCGTGGCACAATTTGGTGTTCTGTGCTCCTTCATCTCCAGACCATAGACCATCAAAATGCGTGGAGAAGAGAGAAAACTGCCAAGGAAATTCAGAGAGCCACACGGTGATGAACATTTTGTTACTGTCTTCAAGTAAGGACACATCTGTACCAGTTTGGATTGATGTGAAGTATATTTTTTCTAGGGGCTTGAATGTAAGCTGTTAGCGCTTCCATTCTAAATGAAGTGCATTGTATCAAGGAGCTTTAATGTATATGGCTAGAAATACAATTGTACAAATATTGTACATAATCATTCTGCACTTAACTACTTGCAAAATAGGAATAGTGTGTCTATTTATAGTCATTTTTCTACGTCCCATTTACTGGCTCATGGGGTTAGATCTCTGGCATATTGTCTCACTTTGATGCATGCACCAAACGTATCCGCAATAACATAATGTATTCACGCTAAAAGCAGAGACTTTTGTCCTGCGGCCTGTCTCACGGACCATCTCCTCTTAGGTTTGTTGCAGCTCCTGAAAGAGCTAAGGTTCATTTTTCATGCAAACTCGCTCATCAGCTGAAACAATAAACAGACGATGTAGATGTTAAACATTTTTGCAACAATCCCACACTATTATTTTTATGTTGAAGTGGAAGTAATTTTAGAGAAAAAACATCAGTCTTTGGATGGACCTACATTTTTTAAACACAGCCTTGTGCAGTTTTGTGTAGTATTTCCCTTCCTAAAGATGTTACTTTTCTTTTATGTGCTGAAATCTTAGACAGAAACAGGAGCACCAGACATCTTTATAGGTGGTGAGCTGGTGAGATAGCTCAGTGGTAATGTCCTTGACTATGAAGCCTGTTCAAACCACAAGGTTGCAGGTTCGGATCCCATCAGGGTCATCTCAGCCCTTCATCCTTCCGAGGTCAATAAATGAGTACCATTGATTGGGTAATAATAACATCTATTATTTCAGCTGCCGTTTTGGTTAAATCCGAGAGCGTGCGCTGAAAGAGCTTTGAGTCCCACTGGGAGAAAGGCGCTATATAAATATTAGTTGTTGTTATTATTATTATTATTATATAATCCACAAAGGAACCCAAAACAAATATAAAGACTTGTACTCACAAACAAAAGGGCATTATCCTCCCAGTGGTGTCTCCGGAATAAGCCCCATGATACCTACCATGAATACTGCAGTTAAGTGTATTCTCCATCTCTCCTGGCGTCAGATGCATTCTTCTGTCTCAGCTCCGGTACAGGACTTCAGTCTGCAATTATTCTTCTAAATGTTTGCATTCAAGATAAAAGCTTAAAATATGTATTCATTAACATAATAATAATAATAATAATATAAACATAAACGTGCCCAACACGTTTCACTTCTGGGGGTATAAAAGACAGAGAAATACATTTATTTAAATCCATATTTAAGACATGTATGTCTCTGTTTGTGCCACATCCCCTGATGAGCACCAAAACTCCTCCTTCTGATGCACATCTACATATATATAAAAGAATAAGCCTCATTGCATAATTTATGGTACCTCACACACAGAACATAATTTATGTCTCCTCAGAAAACAAACACACATTGAACAGAATGCTTCATTACATAATTTATGTCTCATTAGGAGACACAACTCCTATTGGGTGATTCAATAGGGACTTTACTGCTCCCATTGAGTGATTCAATGGGGGCATGTTTATCATACAGGGAGTTGGCCCACCCCCTCCAGCCCGCCCACCACTATCCAACTGACAAAAAAAATATAGCTGCCACTCGCTCCTGAAGTAGGGAATATCAATAACTTCTCCTGGTCCACACACACTCTCACTCAGGATCATGACCCCACAAACACACTTTCACCTCCCACAGATAATTGTAACCCTCCATACACTCTGTTTCAGTACGAGGGTGAAATGTTTCCATAAAATACAAACTCAGGGATAACTTAATAGCACCTCTTTTATTTAACTATTTTCTTCTCTTCAGTCACCTCACTGTTTTCAACTGTCACTCCTCCACTTCCTGATTCCCGCCCTTTCTCCTTAAAGGGAGAGATATGCTTTGCTGTATGTTACAGAGGGCAAGCCTCAAACACCACTTTCTATTTGTTCCCTCAGCATATTGCTACACTGCCTCAACTGAAGAGCCACCGTGTGTTATATTGCTATGTTACCTCAACTTAACCCTTTGAGTGTCAGAGGGGTATGCAACGCATTGCAAAGCAATGCTTTGCGTACCTCTCTGGCACTCTCTAATTCACACTCTCTCTCATTCACACTCTCACACACACTCTCACTCAATCACTCTCACTCACACACTCTCACTCACTCTCATACACCTTCTCACTCACACACACTCTCACTCATTCACACACACTCACGCAATCACTCACATGCAATCACTCATTCTCACAGGCACTCACTCTCACTCACACCCCGGGAGCCAGCACGATCCACCTTCCACCAAAGTCTCACTCACACCCCGGGAGCCAGCACAATCCATCTTCTATCATAGTATGTGCAATTACCACATGCATTGCAACTACATGAATGAATGCCACTCACTCACACCCCGGGATCCAGCATGATCCACCTTCCACCATAGTATGTGCAATTACCACATGCATTTCAACTATATGAATGAATGCCACAGTGGAGGCATAAGTACAAACACAAACTCATTACAATTACACATAAGTCACCCCCTTATGACTCACTTCTGTGTGTGTGTGTGTGTCTGTGTATGCCTGTGTGTTCCTCACTGTGTGTTGCATGTCTGCATCACACTCTATGTGTCTGCATGTTGTGCATTGCATGTATGTGTGTATGACTGTGTCACTCTTTATGCAACTCAGTGCATGTGTGTGCATTTGCACGTGTGTCTCTGTGTGTGTTTGTCTTTCATCCGTGTGTGTGCATTAATTCCCTATATATCCTGACGGACAGCGCCGTCCCACATTGCTAGTTTACTTATATAAATATACACTTCGATTTTATCTTTAGGCGTTAATGTTTCTTGAAGAGTGTTTTTTTTTTTTCACACTGTGTTAAACTGCTCAAAGTTTGTATTTTTTTATATGGGCACTGCTAGATTATGGTAATATTCTCCATGTTACTAAATGATCAGTAAAATTATATTTTTAACAAGCTCAATGCTGGGCTTTGTATGCCGGGTAAAACAGCACTGTTGACAGTTGTTTTAGTCAAATTTATTAAAGTTCAAACTGTCACAAAAGAAATGCAGCGTCTCACCTATCGAATGTTATCCTATATAATAATTCAGTAGGATGTTTGTCAGAAGCCATCATGCACAATAGAGACTGCCCAAATGCACATACTGCCGAGAGCACAGAATGCTGGGAGCTCTGTGCTGGGAGCATGGAATGCTGGGATCACAGAATGCTGGGAGTTCTGTGCTGGGAGCATGGAATGCTGGGATCACAGAATGCTGGGAGTTCTGTGCTGGGAGCACGGAATGCTGGGAGTACAGAAGCTGGGAGTTCTGTCCTGGGAGCATTCTGTGCTTTCAGGCAGTCTCTACAGTGCACAACTGCGTCGGCGGCAGAGGGGTATGCAATGCATTGCAAAGCAATTTTTATATATGGGCATTGCAAGATTATGGTAATATTCTGCAAAGCAATGTGTTGCGTGCCCCTCTGGCATTCAAAGGGTAACATAACCCAGACCTTGGCCCGTGTATACGAGCTTTTACACTAGTAGACTTATAAATGTCCAAACATCAGATGAACTGTCTGGACATCACGCACTGTCTCTTGCTAGCAGTTTAAAGGGGAATTCTCACCTCCTTTAAAGTCATTTTTATTCAAATCTTGCTTCTCTATAAATGATAGACTTTAAATCGGAACTTTCACTACATTAACATAGCGCCGCAAATGATTATTACATTAGCAATATGCGCACACTTATTTTTATTTTCAAGTATAATTGCTCCTTTAACGAAAAATAGAACCTTTTATACAGACAGGCACCGGCTGGGATCTTGCAGTAGGCGATCTCTGCGCATGCGCTGTCAGTCCATTCCGGTGCCTTATGGCACAAAGGCAGTCAACGAACCAATCGTGGAGTTGAAGGGGACGGACAGTGCAGACACATAGATACTGGCTCTGCAAGATGTCTTCGCTGTTCCCTGTTGCCAGCCTGTATAGAAGGTTATATTTTTTGTTACATGAGCTATTATACTTGAAAATAAAAATAAGCGTGTGCATATCGCTAGTGTAATAATCATTTGTGGCGCTATGTTAACATATTGAAAGTTCCACTTTAAAATCTAACTGCGTGATGTAACTTCAGGATAATCTGTGGTACAGTTTTGACAGGATCAGCCTGCCGTAAAGTGACGTTCACGTGGTTCGATTTTAACGGCAATAGAGCGTTTAAATTAAAAAAAAACAAAAAAAAAAAAACATATTTAACATTTATTGGAAAGCAAGATTCAAATAAGAAGGACTTTACAGGAGGTGAGAGTTCCCCTTTAACTGAAACAAGACAACCGTATGAGGTGTTCAAAGTTTGGAACTAAGCATTTCTCAGCAGTCGATGTACTTTTTTTTTTTTTTTTTTTTTCCTTTTTTCTTTGCAGGAAAAGCCGTACAATATATGGTTTGTTTAAAAAAAAAAATGAGTTAATGACCTATAACATCAAGGGGAATCAATAACGCATTTCTGAGTAGCATCATCAGACCTTTTTTGAGGGGACTTTAACCCTTTCAGTAACAAAAGGGAGACATATGTATTCCTCCTGGCACTCACTAGGTTAAACAGGTTAACACTAAAAACCACAAATATTTTTTATGCCAGAGTGGTATCCAACACATTGCGTTGCAATGCATCGCATACCTCTATGGCACTACAAAAGGTTAAACTATCAGTTAAATACAATATTATGTAAAGGCAATAAACATCTCATACATTTTAATGGAAATAAGGATGTGTTTGTTTACATGGTTGAATTTGATACTTGACGGCAAAAAAAAAAAAAAAAGAAATACGAAATCTGCAGCCAAAAAATGTATATATATTGTGTCACTGAAAATAAGCAAGGGGAAAAAAAAGTAAGCATGACCTCGAATTGGTTAGGAACAAAAAAAAAAAAAAAAAAGGTTTAGAAAACCCAAATCCCTCTATGGTCAGCCCATTTGGCTGCATTTCAAAACCATTTTACATAAACACAGTTAAAGACGTGTTTTAAATTTCGCTTACATTTGTACCAGCCAACAAAAATAAAAGGGTATTTTTACATGCTTCGGACATGTCAGTTTGTTGTCAGTACGCGGCAGGAGAAAACTCCTTTAACACGGGGCAGCTAATTTTCAGACATAAGGCAGTATGCACAAAACAAATGAGAAACTATTCTGGAAAAAAACAGCAAACGTTCAAGGGGAATTGGGGAAATGTTTATTTGTCCCCTTTGGTCCGCTTGGTTTGCCCCAGAATTTCGGATCTTTACTTTGAGCACGTTACCTGTTTAGAGACTGATATCCTAACAAAAATTGGTAGAATAAAGATATAAATATATATTTACATACACTATGTTAGTTCAGGTATTATTTAATGGTAAATGGTAAATAAAATTAATCACTTTTGTCTTTTGTGCATATTCATCTTTTATTTAAAACTTAACTCTTTAAGTTCCTGGCATTCAAGGAGTTAAAGTGGAACTGCCATCTTCAGATAATTTTAAGTTTGAAGAAAAGTGAAAACTACCTATATGTTGTGCTAGTTATTTTATGTAATATAAATTGTTTTTGAAAAATATGTGTTTATGTGTTCATGGAACAGTCTGACACTTTATGCTAATCAGTTTATGCACTGGGCCAATATCACACACTGTGCTATGAATTAATCTAGGCAGAACCCACCCACTGGGTGGGAGTTGTTTAATAGAACAATGAATGATGTCTGACCTCACACATAAATGATTACACACACTTGCAAGGAATCAGCATGGTGTTGCACGGTGCCACCAAAAAATGAAGGTGAATTTCTCAAAAATTACTTATTTTACAGAAAAATAGTAAACCGTGTAGGAAGATTTTAATTCCCTGTAAAACAAACTAAACTTGTTTTAGGATGACCGGTTAATCGTAATGGGATACATGTATAAATTCCAAAGTGGAAAAATAAATTCACTGTTTATTTAAATGTAATGGGGTGAGTGTAGGTATGCAAAAATGGAGCAATTCTGGAGCAAACCAGCTGCACCACAAGGGGACAATAAAAATTCACCTACATTTAAACCGTTTGAATGCTAAAGAAGCCTCCAATGCATTCCATGGGTTAACCCTTTGAGTGCCAAAGATGTACGCAACGCATTGCAAAGCAATTAAGACAGTAACCCTTTGAGTGCCAGAAGGGTACACATATTAATATATATTCCCACCTCATTTAAATAAACTATGAATTCATTGCTTCACTTTTGATCCGGTGCATGTGACCCTTCGTTTTCCACCCACCATTTTTTTCGGTCATCCTCTTGTTCTCAAATTCCTCGACCTCTGTAATTTATGCCCCTCCCGATCGTTATTATATTGTTTAATAATTGTAAAGTTTCAATCCCATCATCCCTCTCCCTTCTGTTCTCCAAGCTACAACATATTTATTGTCCTGGGAACTTTTGTGATGATCACAAGGTGTCAAGGACATCTCCAGCACCCAGGGTTAAATAAAATGTAAAGATCGTTGTCATTTGTTTAACACCACAAATTGGGCCTTTATGTAAAAATGACAAAATGAAGCAATTATTAGGCAAACCAGCTGCACCACAGGAGACAAACACTCCCAGACTTCCCATTTTTTTAACGCATTGAATGCCAGGGGCGTGCTGAAGACCTCTTTTGCCTTCACACAGTTGAAAGTCCAACTTAAATCAATGGGAATGTGTTCTTGTCCTTCGTATTGTAGTTCATTGTCTCTAAAATGATTTCAGTGTTTTAGAACGTCAGCCTCGGAAATGAAAAATACTCTAACTCCTATTTAAAGGGATAGTAATGTCAGAAAAAAAGTATTACCTATATGGTAGATACAATTAAAAGAGAGTACTTGCACTTATTCATATCTCTCAAACCATTATGGTCTGAGAGATATAGGAAAATAAAGTTCTCCGCTCCCTCCCCTTTCTGCTTAACGAGCTGTAAAGCTGTCAGAATCAGATTCTGGTTCCTGCATCAGACTGTGGCTCTTTAGCAGCATCGACATAGCGATACCTAAAAATAACTACTTCATCGGAAGATATCGTTATATCGGCGCTGCTGAAGAGCCGCTTTTGGTCAAATGACCAGAATCTGCTTCTGACAGGTTTACAGCTCGTCAAGCAGAAAGGGGAGGGACCAGAGAACTTTATTTTCCTATATCTCTCAGACCATAACGGTTTGCGAGATACGAATAAGTGCAAGGACTCTCTTTTAATTTGTATCTACCATATAGGTAATACTTTTTTCTGACAGTACTATCCCTTTAACTCTAGAAGAACCAGAGGCACGTGCAATGCATTGATACACAAGTCGTTGCACAGCCCTCTTTCCTTAAGGAGTTAACCCTTTGAGTGCCATATGGGGTACGGAACGCATTGCAAAGCAATGCATTCTGTACCCCTCTGGCACTCAAAGGGTTAAGTAAGAGCTGAAGGAATGTCTTGTCTTGGAGGGTGATGATCTAAAAAACTGGAATAATTATAGAGGCATTAAACATTGCTTATAATTGGAATAATCATGGGCCATACCAACTTCACCAGAGAGGACAAATACGTCCTCAAATTTCCATTGGTTTAAAAAGGGGATTTTAAAACCTCTTGAATACTAGAAAAGTCTCCAGTGCATTGTAAGGGGTTAAAAGCTTCATTTAAATCAATAGGGATAGTTATTTCTCCCTTACAATGCAGATGGTTTGCCCAGGAATGACTTCAGTCCTTCGTAGAACATCAGCCTCAGAAACGGTAACAGAATTTAACTTGTATTTAAGTAAAACATTAGGATAAGATTTGTCATCATTTTAACACCTCAATGTATTTAGCAAACAAATCTACACATGCAATACTTCGCTCACGCCACATTTTACTATAATTTTCTACAGCATAAGCACAATACGGGATGCTAATCACAAAATATATTTAAATGGCTGTTAACAGAATTGCCGAATACTCACGGAATTATGCGCATTGCAGCATTAGAGAGTCTGTTTTGTAGTGTCTGACCATACGTTGGGAAATGAACATTCTTCTTGTGCGTGGCATGATTAAGAAAATCTGTCCATACTTTTGCCGTGTTGTTGCATGTGTTTATTTGCTGATTACAAAATGTGTTGAGCAGCATTTAAAGGACAGAAAATAAAAAACTGCAGAGCTGTGCTTTGATTTATTCAGCATACAAACATATGCTGTATGTTCTGTTCCGTATAACTCAGACATGATCCATAAAATTTCCTCTGAAAGGACGAACAGTAAAATTGGGAATGGGATTTTGATAGAAAGTTTTCTTTATGCTTTCAATGTGAACTTAACATGGACCTGTCACTTTAACCCTTTGAGTGCACTCAAAGGGTTAACCCTTTGAGTGCCAGGGAGCTCTCCATTGCATTGCAATGCGTTGGATTCCTCCCTTGCACTCATAGGGTTAAGGAACAGAGAGGTATGCAGATAAGTGTTAAGATTTTTGTTTTAAAGGTTATTAAAAACTACTTATATATTGTACTAGATATTTGTAATATAAATTGCTTTTGTGTTTTAGAAAGTAACCTTAATTTGTTGGTGGCATTTTATGTTAGTTTCTGTGCTGGGGTGATAGAGTGCACACACTCAGGTAATTTCGAATAGCACAGGGAGGGGTAAGTTTAGCTGCTAACTAAACTAATTAGCATACTGTGCTTGGAATTTGCATAAAGTGCCACAAAGCACAATCAAAACAAAGATCAATTTCTTGAAAACTCATTTTTTCCCCACAAAATGGCTGTTCAAACAAACTAATGTTGTCTATGTCCACTTTAAAGTAGAAAACCTTTATTATGAAAGAAAAACATATGTTGTAGGGTGTTGTCTCTTAAGTAAGAGAAGGTTTCTTCAACTGCTGGAAGTTGCTCTGTTCCAAAGTCATTATACTTTGATTGTTGGGGGGACATATATTATCCTCTTAAGGATCAGAAGAGTATATATATTGCAGTATGTAATAATACCTTTTTTATTGGTCTAACATTAATTTATATGGAGACAGGCTTTCGAGAACGATTCTCCCTTTTTCAAGTCTAAAGGTGAGATGTTCAAAAAGTCGTCATAATGAAAAAATTGTCAGATCATGAGTTGGTGGTAAAATAAGGACAATAGTTTCAGAAGTAAATCCTTCACGTTTGAAAATGCATCTAAACAATTAAATATGACAAAAAAAATCTTGATGAACGTTGCCTTTAAAAAAGTTCTGATGTTAAAAATGTCTTTGATTTTGTCTTTGAAACGAATATTTTCAAAGGAAAAGACATTTTTTCTCTTTGAAACAACAAATTGCTTCTCACTCCTGCTAACAGCACTTTAATTTGTCTTCAAGTTTAGACAATTTTTAATTTGTCTGGAAAAAATGACGTTAATCAGACAAAAAGTACGTTTAAACAATTTTTTTTTCTGAAAATACCTTACAATATGACGGTTGATTAAACCAAGCCTACTTTTAAGACGGCTTTTTCCTTTTGACGGAGATGGCGGAATTGGATGCAAAAAATTACAGAAACATGTCTGAGAATTGACGGACCATGGGCGTAAAACCTTTTTTATTCTGATTACAGACAATTTCAGTTACCACCGCTTTCTGAACATCTCGCCCTAAATCATATGTTTTAGACTTTAAAAGGAGCTTCAATCTCGAAAGTTTGTCTCCATATAATTGAATGTTAGTCCAATAAAAAAGGCATTATTACATACTACAAAACTCATTCTGCACCATTGGACTAACATGGCTTTCCTAAATTGAATATGTTTGTGTGTGTGTGTGTATATATATATATATATATATATATATATATCTATTCTGTTACCTTCTATTTGAAAAGAAAATAACTGACAAACCATTCTCCATAGAATGTGATAGAAACTGCTGAGTCACTTCCATCCATAACTTTCAGGAAGTAATCACACTGTAATTCACTTCCAGATTATTTGAACTGTTATAAGTTTTGAATAAAACAACTGACTGCAGTGGGACTTCCCTTGTTTTACTCAACATAAAAGCTCTGTAATATATGTATTACTTTAAGAATATCTCTAATTAAGCCCAGGTAACACAGTCAACGTGACTGAGCCACTGATTACCTACTTGTGAACAAGCAGAGATTGATTGAAAACAGGACCTGTTGGTGTGTCCTAAGGACAAATGTTGAGAATCACTGGTCTAGACAGCTCATCTGGAGTCCAGATAATTATTCTATTGCATTGCAGTGAGCCTGGTTACATTTTTCCATAGAATATGACCATAACAGCTATGCCACTTGAGCCCTTATAATTTTTCAATGAAGCAACTTCCAGTCCTTGTTCTACTCTGCAAGGACATCTGCCATATCACAATAATGTCTACTGATTATATCATTTTAGGTTGGAAGCTGTGCATTGCGGATGCTATCCTTTGTGCCCAAAATCCTTGGTGTACCCTGAGATTTTTGCAGGTATTGTGCATTTTTGTCACACTGGTTTTGTAACGCTGTTGGAAAAGGTGACATTAACCCTTTGAATGCTAAAAACATCACCGGAGCATTGCTTCATATTGTATTGGAGATGCCTCTAGCACCCAAGGGGTTAAAGTCTGAAAACTGAACTTATGCAAGAGCAATTGTTTATTTGGCAAGCCAACATGTTAATGTTAAAAAAAAAATGTGATATAATACATTAAGCTGCGTTTATATGTACCATCTGTTCTTTCACAATAACAAAATAATGTATGTTTTAAAATAGCTTTATACATTTGTCTCGGGTGGTACAGGAATACTGTAATACTGTGAGGCATGCTCTTACGGACATTCGTTTAACCCTTTGTGTGCCAGGGAGGTTGCTGCAATGCGTTGGATACTTCTTTGGCACACAAAGTGTTAAATACACACTCACTTTTGTGTGTTTGTATATATGTGTGTGTATAAATAAATATATATATATATATATATATATATATATATATATATATATATATATATATATATCCTAGATAATAATTCGCTAAAACATGTGTAACGACCAGTCATGCGCAGCAGAGACTGCCTACTCCGCGGCTGATACAGAGCTGGACATTCCCATGACTGCCCTGCGCCGGCTGCCAGTGGCACTGTGGCCTGTGTAACGGGCTCTTCAACTAGTAAATATATAAAAAATAGATAGATATACTTTTGTATTTTGGAAGGCCACACTAGTGATACAATTAACTTACGCCTGGATGCAGAAGGATTATTCATATCTTAATATACAGAAATCAGCACTCAACGGACATTTTTACAGGCAAAACAGTGCTTCGTTTTATTGCAGATCAACATTTCAATCCCATTTTGGCATTTTTTTCTAGACCGTTTATTAGGTGTAATTACCCCACATTTATACACCCAACCATGGCACTAAAACATGAACATGTGAGAATTTTATTCGTCATCACGATCCCCCAGTGTCGTCAACATGTATTATAAATATTCATAAAGGGAAATAGTCTTAATATACATAAAGAAGAGGAAAAGTAAGTATTGAAATGTATCACCAAGTGTATAGATATTGTATGTGCTGTATAATGCAGAACATCCATTGGATCCCTGTATTCTTAACCAAATAGCCCTACAAGCACTCGTTATTGTTACTGCATCTGTCCTCTTTATACTTCATTTGAAGTATGGTTGCTAACTAGTTGAACAGCCCGTTGAACAGCCCGTTACACAGGCCACAGTGCCACTGCCACCCGGTCGCGGAGCAGTCACGCGCAGCAGAGACTGCCCGCTCCACGGCTGATACAGATCTGGACGCTCCTTCGGAGCACCCAGCTCTGTATCAGCCGCGGCGTGGGCAGTCTCTACTGCGCATGACTGCAGCACGTGCAGCAGTGTGTACTGCGCATGTTGCGGCGTTACACACGATTTAGCTAATTATTATATAGGATAAGCTGTCTTTAGAACAATCTCAGCATGGGATCAAACATTGGTCTGCAATAAAACTAAGCACTTGTTTGCCTCTATTAAAGTCATGTGAGTATATTATATATAATATATATACAGCACACTCACATATGACAGGTTTACTGCATGTCAAATGATAAGCAATATTTCAGACCAAAACATTGCTTATCATTTCACATGCAATTATATGTGAATGTGCAGTTTCCTTCACAAATGTATATAAATATATATTATATGTAAAATGTGCTCACAAGAGTATATTTTCCCCTGGAGCACACGGGTTCATCATTTCTATAGTGGTTTTCCTTATTTCTACATTGTCTGTCTCCTTCTCTCTCTCTCTCTCTCTCGAAAATGGACACAAATGCCACGTTTGCACTAAATATTGGTATACTGAGAAAAAGTGCTGTGAATGCTCAATGTTTTGTATATATATCTTCTAAAATTTTACGTACGGCTTCTAAACTTTGGAAATACTATATGTCTATGTACATCCATCACCTAACTAATCCCTGAGACTCTTAGATGGCTCCCATTAAGTTTCGTCTACCTCCTAAATTGATACTATTTTGTCCAACCCTTAGACAGATAGCTATGGACAGATAGATATGGACAGATAGCTATGGATAGATAGATATGGACAGATAGATATGGACAGATAGCTATGGATAGATAGATATGGACAGATAGCTATGGACAGATAGATATGGACAGATAGCTATGGACAGATAGATATGGACAGATAGCTATGGACAGATAGATATGGACAGATAGCTATGGATAGATAGATATGGACAGATAGATAGATAGATGGATAATAACTATGAGATAGATTCAATAGATAGATAGATAGATAGATAGATTGGATCGATAGATAGATTGGATAGATAGATAGATAGATTGGATTGATAGATTGATAGATTGGATAGATAGATGGATGGATAGATAGATTGATAGATTGGATAGATAGATTGATAGATAATAGCTATGAGATAGATTAGATAGATATGAGATAGGTTAGATAGATATGAGATAGATAGATAGATAGATAGATAGATAGATAGATAGATAGATATGAGATAGATAGATAGATAGATAGATAGATAGATAGATAGATAGATAGATATGAGATAGATTAGATAGATAGATAGATAGATATGAGATAGATAGATAGATAGATAGATAGATAGATAGATAGATATGAGATAGATAGATAGATAGATAAATATTAAATAGATATGAGAGGTAGGATAGATAGATAGATAGATAGATAGATAGATAGATAGATAGATAGATAGATAGATGTACCTACGTACATAGATAAATTGGTGTATAGCTACAGAGAGAAATTATTTATCCACAGATAATTATATACTTAAACACACAATCCTGTAGTTTAATGTAATGAATTCAGTGACTAGGTCAGGATACCCACTTGCAGTAGCAGTTTTCAGGAAAACCACATTTACTAAATATCTCTCGTCTGCATTGTATTGCATTAGAATAATGTATTTTAATCACCCAAAGGAAATGTCTAAACAGCACAACTACACTGTCTTATTTAGCATTAAACATCCTTCCGAGCCGAGGTAACCTTATAAAATCATGCTTAAATAATGTAAAACATGAGGCGGCACAGAGCAATATGCATTTTTAATTAGTAAAGTGACTAATATCGAGTATGTGTGCTTTGAGGTTTTTCATTTCATTAAAAATGTATCTGTTTTTTTTCCCTGCAGCCGAGTATCTCTATACTTCACCTGAACAGCTTTTAAAAAAGCTTCAGAATTTTTGCAAAAGACCCAATATCGTAAGGCAACATCGAATCCAGGTAATTTGATGAGATGACTTTAACCTCTCTGGTGCCATAGTTCACCAAAGCATTGCAATCAGTTGAATGTGTAATGGGTTAAGTACAAGATGAATTTAAATGCATCAGGAAAAGAACAGTACTATTTTATGGAAAGGGTGATCGGACCATGGAACAGCCTTCCTAGTGGAAGTGGATTGGGACTAATATAGAAGGGGAATTTTAACCCTTTGAGTGCCAGAGAAGTATGCAACGCATTGCAAAGCAATGCATTGTGTACCTCTCTGGCACTCAAGGGGTTAAAAAAAATCCTGACACACACATAAGTCTATATTGAGAACACTGTGATTGTGCATATTAAAGGGATAGTAACACAATATGTAAACAATTGTATATTGTAGGATGTATCCTCCTGAGTAAAACAAGGTTACTCGAACAGTGGATGGTGTTTTATTCAAAGATTATTGCAGCTCAAACTTGAATTTTTAGGTGTAGTATCACAGTGGCCTAAAACTGTACTGTGGAGCTGTTGCTGCACCATTTTAGGGACAGCTCTGGTCAGTTGACCATAAACCTCCATAGGATGGTGTAGCAACAGCGCCACTGTAGTATTTCAGGCCACTGTGATACTGCACCCAAAAAAGTTTAAACTGCAATAACTTCTAAATAATAATAAAAAAAAAACTCTCAGCAGTGGGAGTACCTTTGTTGTACTCAGAGGGATAAGCCCTAAAATATAGATTTTTGTATTTTTTAGTGTTACTATCCCTTTAAATTAAATAGTAAATGGTGAGACTGGGTGAGCCTTATCTCAGACAAGGCCGGATTTCCTCACAGACAGGTTAGGCAGCTGCCTAGAGCTCTAACATTTTGACGGGCGCATCAGTGAAGCTGACCACACCCACATTTGGAATTGTGGGTGCGGCCAGAGCAATATCAATGTGCCTGCAGCAGTTGTATACCCCTTTACAGGCTATTATTAACCTTTAACTGCCAGAGAGGTATCCAAGGCATTGCAACGCAATGCCTTGGTTACCTCTCTGGCACTCGCAGAGTTAAACCCTTTGGATGCTAGCGAGATCTCCTACACATTGGTTAAATGCATTTGAGATCTCTCTAGCAATCAAGGGGTTAAAGCTTTCTTCGTTCTCGCTTGTTATACGCCGAAGATATTTTGTGTGCCAGGAGACATATGAGGAGTGGGGTGGGTGACCATGGACAGAGCTATGGGCAACTGGACTGCCTTGCATAGGGGAGCTTGGGATGTAAATGCTGCCCTGATCTTAAAGGGATTGTAAGACTTCAAATAAAGTTTAGCTCCGAGTATTATTTACAATTTTTTTTAACATGTAGCGTTATATATAGTTCCTTACAATCTTCTAGTTCAAATGCTATTGAAGACGAAAGGATCCCCCTCCCGCCCCTTTCCCTATGTTACTGAGTCTCAGGCTGGTCCGGATTGGAGCGCGGCGAGGGACAATCTTCAGTAAGCATGAGGAAAATCCTGTCTTCCTTCATCATGCGTGGGGGAGGGTTTTCCTTATACCTACTGACTGAAGATTGTCCCTCACTGCATCCGTCCAGTGCCACGACCGGATTCTAGATCTAAGGGGAGGTTGCCAGAAGGGGAGGGAGGGGGATCCTTTCAGTTTGAATAGCGCTTGAACTACAAATCTGTAAGTAACTATATATAGCGCAACACGTTAAAAAAAAATTGTGAGTAATACTTGGAGCTAAACTTTAATTGAGGTATTAAAGGTATTACCCTTTAATTTACCCTTATTCCTTTATCCATCTACTAATTTTAAACCCGTGTACATGTGCCAACACTGGCGGGCAGTCTGTACTGCTCATGACTGCAGTGTGTGCAGCCATCTCTACTGCACATGGCGGCTTCTGACAAACATCCTTAGCGAATGATGATATAGGATTAGTTTCCAACTGCACAGCAGGGAACCCATTCCCTTTGATTTAAATAAAGTTTTAAGCCCCTTGAATACTACAGAAGTCACCAGTGCATTCCAAAGCAAATATGTGTAAGACGTCTCTAGTATAGAAGGAGATAAAAGTCCAATGAAATGAATAGGAATTTGGACAATTTTAATTTGTTCTTTGTGGAGCATTTGGTTTGCTCCAGAATTCCTGCACTTCAGAAGACAAATGGAGGAATTCTGGGGCAAACCAATTGCACCACCGGGGGAGAGCTAAAAGTCCCCATTGATCTGAATGGTAATTTTAACCCCATGATTTCTAGAGAGATCTCCAACAGCAATGCATTGGAGACCTCTCTAGCACTGAACAGATTAAAATCCCCATTTAACTCCTTAAAGACTGGCCGCGCACACTGACGGACTGAACCTCACCCTTTCAGTGCCAGAGGGGGTACAGAATGCATTGCAAAGCAATGCATTCCATACCCCTCTGGCACTGAAAGGGTTTAGGACCACAGAGCATTTGTTTTTTTATATTGCATCCGATTCAGGGCTCCCCGAACGGCGTGCCCTGAAATCCATGATCTGCCAAGACCATTACTGTTTCTTTAAGGATGTTTTCCCATGACGGTCCTAGCATGTCATGGTTCCTTAAGGGGTTAAATGACTGGGAATTTTTGGAATTTTTATTATTCCACTATGATGCACTTGGTTTGCCCCAGAATCCCTCCACTTTTCTTTTGTTCGTACAGCCCTAATTAGTCTTTATACATAAGTTACTGGGAGGCCAATGTAATGAGACGAATGCAAGCTCTTCTTGGGCAAACCGAATGCACTGTAACGAAGGAATAAAATTACCCAAGTTCCTATTGATTTCAGTGGGATTTCGCAATGCTTTGGGTACCTGTCTGGCACTCGGAGGGTTAGCACCCTGAATTGCATTTTGTGGAAAGGCTTCAGAATTTCAGACCCAGCATTGTAAGGAGACATCATTTGCTGGAAATGTAACCCCTTAAAGGGGAACTATCACCCCAAATAAATCTGTAAGCAAAGAGGTCTGCTCTGTTGCCTGGCCATCAGTCTTGGCAGAAGTAGGATTTCTCACTAACGCGGTAATTATGCTGGTTAATACTACTACTGTTATTATTGTTAAGCGTATCGATAGATGCCTAATTGTTGGGGGAAGACTTTATTTTGGGTGATAGTTCCCCTTTAAGGACTGTGCAGTCCTTAGCTGAGGCGCTGTAGAGGACCACTGCACTTTTTTTTTTTTGCCGATGTGCTTTGTGATCACAAGCAGCGCTGCAATCGCAAACTTCCGTGATATGCCAGGACCATCACCGTTCCTTAATGTCCAGACAGGCACGATGTGTCCTGGCACTTCATGCGTCATTAAGGGGTTAATGAGGTGCCTTTGACCCCTTTTTTGTCAGATGTCTTACAAGCATTGCAAGCCTTTGTCTGGGGATGTGTAACACAACACAATGCAATGCACACCTTTTTAGTTTTAGTTGAGCACACTCATGACAAATTTAGACACATCTAAAAAAAAAAACAACTATAATTAGTGTACTTAATTTGAAAAGATACATGTTATGCCGGGATATTAGCAGATATGCTAACAAGGATTAATTAAACTACATAGCGGTTGTATTACCATAGTTCTGATGATATTCAATGCACTTAAGGCAGCCGAGCATCTCTCTCGCTTTAATTTATTGCATTCTAAAATGACTGTCCTGAACATTTGTACCCACGAGGCTTATAAAGAGGAACCTGGATTAATGCAGCTCATTAGCTTTAAAAGAAAGTTGAAAGGGATATCTTACAATTATCCTAATGAAGATAAGCTCACATTGCTCTTAGAATATTATATTTATTTGAACTTGAAGCCCACGTGAAAGTACCAAGGTGCGACACGGACTGAATCTTGTTTTAGATAACTGCAAATTGCAAATTAAAAATACGCAGGTCCCTCTGTATTGCGTTGACCTCCAGCCTTAGAGATTTAACCCTTTGAGTGCCAGAGAGGTATACCAATGCATTGCAGTGCCTCTGTCACAAGGAGGGTTAAGGGTCATATGCATAGAGAAGAAGTGGAACAGTTGTAGGGTAAGCTACGTAACTGAACTGTAGGGAAACAATAAAAAAAAAAATCCCCAGACGTGAAGCAATATGCTGGAGATCTCTCTAGCACTGAAGGGTTAAAACATCCATTTAAATTCATGGGAATTTTTATTTGTTCCCAGAATTGTTCCTCTTTTACATTCTACATATGAGTAATTGATTAACCCTTCTCAATGTGTTGTGTACCTCTCTGGCACTCAAAGGGTTAAAGACACCGGCGGCCTTATATGGCACCTGAGTCATAGGCCTCCCACCCTTCTTATTGACTCTATCTCCTTACCATTCTGGATCTGGACACTGGTAGTCAAGGACCCTGAATGGGTCTGATCTACAGACGGCCAATCCATCCGCCCCTATGTTAATCCATATCTGTAATTAGCTCATAGTTACATCTTTGAAAAATGAAACACATTTTGTTATCAGCAAATACAAGTATTGTGCTGTTGGCTGTCTTATATGGTTTTATTTTCTGGTCTTCATTAAAAGAGCAGTAAACTTTTATTATGAAAAATAATATAGTAGTGCTTTTCCTGTTGAGTGCAAGAAGGGTACTCTCATTGCTGAGAGATGCATATTTATGTTAGAGTTATTACAGTTCAAACTCTTGTTGTTTTACAGTAACTGTGCCATCTAGTGACCAGATTCCAATTCATTATTCAGTTGCATTAAGAGGGAGAGGCGAGTCACTGACAAACATAGAATGTGATAGAAACTGCTGAGTCACACTGTCAGTCTGAACTTTCAGGAAGTAATCACACTGTAATTCACTTACTGATAATATGAACTGTTATCACATTTGAATAAAACAATTGACAGCAACGGGAGGGTCCTTGTTTTACACATATAGGTTTTCATTAAAAAAGATTACTGCTTCTTTAACCCTTTAAGGGAATCTTTCACACAGGTGCGTGGAACGTAGCAGCATTCACCTTTATGTGTGCTATCCATGTGTTCCCCTTCTGATACCATTGCTGCCTTTGTTGGCATCAGCTAAACATGAATGGCTGGTGCAACCATGAACCCCCACTGAATGGGCAATAGTGATGAGTATCAGAGTGATTCATTGGTTTGTGTGATTCTGTACATAGCAACTCCATTCACTGACGTACAAATCTGTTCTGCTGCATCACTGCATTATGTGCAGTTGGCTGATGGATCTGCAGCTTCAGGACAATAAGCCCATTTTCATAAGTAGTTAGTGGGCCACTATTCAGCCCACAATGAGAACCACAACTTTATTGCTTAAAGGAGCAGGAAACTTTTTTTTCTGAAATTCTAGATGTTATAGGGCTTTTCCTGTTGAGTAAAACAAGGGTATTATCACTGCTGACAGCGGTTTTATTCAAAGGTATGACAACTAAAACATACACTCTGTGTACAGAGATCCAGTGGGCAAGTTTGAGCTGCAATAATCTTTGAAAAAAACATCTCAGCATATCCTGTTCTGTCTCAACAGGATAACCCTTATATTCTATATATCCATCCATCCATCCATCCATCCATCTATCTACACACACACATAGGTAATATCCCTTTAAAGCCAAATTTAAATCAATATTAATTTTCATTTGTCCCCTAGAGTTAATTATGCTTTAAGTGTCTCTGACACTTAAAGCAGACCTATTACATTAAACACATGAAAGGGAAATGAAAATGTCCTTTAAGAGAACCTGCCACCTTTTTAACTCCTCCTCTCAGTGGTAACCTCTGTCTTGAAAATATTTGTATGATTATTCCTCCTTATCAATTTATTCCACCCATCTGGTGGAAATTAATAGATTTTAACAGCCTAAGAAGGAGGAAATGGTGATTTTCTGGATATGTAAGTAAGTAATTATGCAGCTTTATTAGACAGGCCAGAGAACAAAGCTCTGATGAGACTAAATCCCCAACTACTATATCAAATATCTGTAGAACTGTTTAACTGATTGAAAGCTAAAAAGAACATGGTTTAGGAAATTTCAACAGATATATATAATAAAACTAAAAGTGTGATGTTAATGCCTGCTTTAAAGAGCTCTGAAGTGAATTATACCAGCATAATCCAGATCTTTCATAGTAGAATATATTTGTGTTTGTTATGCTCTGTTGATTCAGAGCATTTACTCCAGTGCAAGCACGAGGAAATGGCAAGACTATAGGTATGTAAAAGGCAGAAATGAATAGAAAATGTGTATTTATTTGCAAATATAATGAAGAACACAAAAAATACAGTGCAAATGTTCAGGTTTCTGGAAAATGTGCACACATTTTCACAAAGGGAAACTAGGTCATGTCAAACCTTATTAACGCTTTGAGTGCCAAAGTGGTATGCAACGCATTCTGACACTTAAAGGGTTAAAAACTGCTAAGCGGAGATGTGTTTCAAAAAATCATGGTAGCTTATAATTTTTTATAATAAACATATGATGTATTTGCAATGAGCCATTTCACTACAACAAATCATGTCACAAACGGGGGTATTTCAGAATATGATTGCATGCTAAAATAGGGGCCCCTGTTTATATGTAATAAATTAGTTATGTCAAAAAATGTCCATTGTACACCTCTTGTGCTGGGGGGAGGGGGCAGTGTATGTAGGAGTGTATGGATAGCTTGGGGTGTAATTTACCTGTGCCCCTTGTTTAAAATTATGTCATAGCAAAGATCAGAAGAAATCATTGCCTTGTGTGCCGCTCTGGCATTTAGTGAGTTAAGCAATGCGTTGCGTACCCCTCTGGCACTCAAAGGGTTAAACCCATTGGATGCTAGAGAAGTAGCTAACGCATTGCAAAGCTATGTGTTGGAAATGACGTTGGCATCCAAGGGGTTAAAGTATCAGAATTTAGCATGGATCTCTTTCATATTAATCTGCTGTATTATTTAGGTTGAATAGTGGTTATCAACCAGCTCAGATATATTTTGGGCTAAATACAATCCAAGCTTTATTCAGTTCCACGATTCATTTGCAGATGTCAGTGTGCAATCAGGTCTCGTTACGTTTAACACCATCCTTGCCAGCGGAACTCGTGACTGGGAAAAAAAAAAAAATAATGCGACAAGTGACTTCTCTTCCGGCATTCCAACAATGAACAAAATAAAGCATTTACAGCTGCGTGAAACAGTTAAAAGCATAGGACAAAAAAAAATAGAGACACCAAAAATGCAATTTAACACCCAATTTCAAGCTCATTATCTTTCATTGTCTATTAACTTGGCAATGGTTCAGGAGGTAGCTCATAATAGTTTAAAATGCTGACTGCACAGTTCCAATGCTCTGCATTACATTGCAAGTCAGGAGAATTGTATGCGGGCTTTTAACCTGTAATGAAAAAAATAGGGGAACCCACCCAGAAGGCAAGCAGGTTTATGATGTGTGGAACCCCTAAGGCCTTGATCATGAGAGCATGTTCGAGAATGCTAGGCTGCAATCTGTGTGTTCTAGCTTTTCAGAAAGGAAACAGGACCAGTCGAGACAGAGTGATAACTTACAGCCTTAATGTACCAGGCAATCACTGCAGTTTAAAAAAAAAAAATGGTTGATAGATTTGTACCTTTAACCCTTTGAGTGCCAGAGTGATGTTCAACGCATTGTGAAGCAATTCATTGGATACCCTTCTGGCACTCAGAGGATTAAAGGGGAACTACGCCCTAGAAATAAGTGGCTCTTAATTTAACATATTGACTTATGTAGATAGGTGTCCTTTATAGAGCAGTCAAATCTATCCATTTACAGTAAAATCTCCTGTATAATATGCCCCTGTGTATAATACGCAGGTGTACATTATACCCATGATTTTAGGGGAAAACACAAGTGCCTGTGTATAACACGCACCCTTGTTTTCCCCGTCTCACTAAAAATATTTTTATTTTGCTGTTCTGATTCCCTCCCTCCCCACTTATCCTCATCCTTCTCACCCCCTCCGGAGTCTAATGCGGCAGCCTGACAGGGTCACAGTGAGCGGCATGCTTGCATATGCGTAGTAGAGGGACTCACTTTATCACAGGAAATTTAAGACCCAGTTTTTTGGGGACTAAAGTCCCTTAATGGATGTTAAAGGGATAGCAATACTTCCTTTTATCTTTATTTTATTTTGTAGGCATTCAAAAAACATGAAGAACGATATAAGTCTTATCTCTCAAACCTTTATGGTTTGAGAGATATTCACAAGCAAAGTTTCCCCTCCCGCCCCTTTTACCTAGTGTAAGCCATCTCTTCTCAGATGTGGAATGCAGTCCATAGACCAGACAGATATCAGAAGGGGACAATCTTCTTCCTATGAGAACAATGAAAGCCCTGCCCCCATTGACAAGTTTTTCAGGTTTTTCCCTTATCTTAATTGAAGATTGACCCTCTCTGCAGTCTACCTGGGCACCTCCCTTCTGCTCTGGCTGAACAGTGTTACATCAGTAAAAGGGGCGGGAGGGGGATACTTTGTCATTGAATTACTCTTGAACTACAACTCTGACAGTATTGAAATAACACTCTCCAAAGTCCAAATACTATGATGATTAATTGGAGCTGTTTTTATTATGAAACATTACTATCCCTTTAAAACAGCCGATGCAGCTATTGAAAGGAAAAAACCTAAGTCCCCAGTGGATGTACTAATATGGGGCCCTAAGCACCATATAATTGCATCCAAAGCACCCCGAAATTTGTTCAAAGCGTCCCCTGCAAAGTAACACTTTCTATTAATCCTGATGTCCAGCGGGGTCCTCCGCACCACGTTCATCTGCTGTCAGTCTTCTTTCTTCTGTCTTCCTTTCTTCTTCTCCTCCATGTTGTATCATCTTTTCTTTAATCTCCCTTTCTTGTAGCTGAAAACAAAGAGATATCCATAAAGAAATTGGTTTTTAAAATAAGCAGCACATCCATTCATAGTTTAACCTTTCAGTGCCAGAGGGGTACGCAACACATTGCAGAGCATGGAGAGTGTTATTTCAATACTGTCATAGTTGTAGTTCAGGAGTAATTAATGATAAAGTATCCCCTCCCGCCCCTTTTACTGATGTAACACTGTTCACTGTTCTGGTCTCTTGACTGGACAGGTTGCAGCGAGGGACAATCTTCTTGCTGTGGTCATAAGGAAAACCCTGCCCCCTTGACAAGTTTATCAGGTTTTTCCTTATGCTCACTGAAGATTGCCCCTCTCTGCAATCCATCCAGACAGTCTTGCTGCTCTGAGTAGGGTTGCCACCTTTTCTTCAAAAAAATACTGGCCGTGGCATTCCCGCCATTTAACCGGCCTGCTGGTAAAATACTGGCTGGGTGGCAACCCTAATTCTGAGGTGAGTAGTGTTACATCAGTAAAAGGGGCAGGAGGGTGATACTTTATCATTCAATTACTCTTGTACTACAACTCTGACAGTATTGAAATAATACTCTCCACGGCCCAAATACTATGAAGATTAACCTGAGCTGCTTTTATTTTGATACATTACTATCCCTTTGCCAAAATTAATATGTATAATATGCAACATTTTTTTAATGCTTTACCTTAGATGCATGAGATGTTACTCAGTAATAGGCTTAAAACCATTTGAACATCTGTTTAACCATTTGAATGCCACTCTGGCACTCAAAGGGTTAATTTTTTTAATTCTTTGGACCTATACGCTCAAAAAGTGGAACAATTCCGTGGCAATCCATGTACAACAAAGAGGGCCAAGAAGACCTTAATTCATCACTGGCTGACAACTGACTGAAGGCCTTGGTTTTTCCAAGCTCAACTCTTTGAGTGCCAGAAGGGTATGCAATGCATGGCATACCCACAATGGCTCTCAAGGGTTATTAAAGGGATGGTAATGTTTCATAATAAAAGCAGTACGATTACTCTTCATAGTATTTGGGCCACGGAGAGTGTTATCAGAGGTGTAGTTAAAGAGTAATTGAATGATAAAATATCCCCCTCCCGCCCCTTTTACTGATGTAACACTGTTCACATCAGAGCAGCAGGGTGGTGTCCAAGTGGATTGCAGAGATGGACAATCTTCAATTAACATAAGGGAAAAACCTGTCAAGGGGGGGCAGGGTTTTCATTGTTCTCACAGTAAGAAGATTGTCCCTTGCTGAGAGCTGTCTGGTCTTAAGACCAGATTCCACATCTGAGAGGAAGCGGCTTACACTAGTTAAAAGAGGCGGGAGGGGGAAATTTTATCATTCAATTACTCTTGTACTACAACTCTGACAGTAATGAAATAACACTGTATATAGCTCAAATACTATGAAGATTAATTGGAGCTGCTGGTTTTATGAAACATTACTATCACTTTAAGAAGTGTTGTTGTGGAGTATATGAACCACACCATAGATTGACAAACATGCTTTGCAATGTGGTAGAAACTTCTCTAGCATTCAAGGAGTTAAATGCACCATTGAAATCAATGTGAGATTTCATTTACCCTCTCTGGTGCGGTCTGTTTGCTCCAGAGCTGCACTTCTTTACCATGCTGTATAAGGCCCTTAACCCTTTAAGTGCCAGAGGGGTACGCAACGCCTTGCAAAGCAATGTGTTGTGTACCCCGCTGGCACTCAGAGGGTTAAAAACATAAAAAAAAAAAAACATACAATACATAAGGTGAATATTGTTAAAATGGACTTTATCCCTTTGAGTGCCAGGGGGGTATGCAACGCATTGCACAGCAATATGTTTGCGTACCTCTCTGGCACTCAGAGGGTTAACGATAATTAAAAATTGCTATTTCATTTTCATATAAATCATACTGTAAAGTGAACCTTTACTTGTTGTCGGCTCAGGGTGACACTTTATGCTAATTATTTTCTGTGCCAGGCCAGTGTGATCGCCCAGTGTGTTATAAATGAATCTAGTCTACAGAGAAACCCTTAAAAATCAGTGGTTGTTTCGGGGATTTGTATTTGTCCCCTGTATTTCAGTTGGATTGCTCCTCTCTGACTTTGTGCATGTTGCCCTGTATGCAGTATTTTATTTGCACTATTCATATACCTCCTGCTAATTTCTTTATTGCTAGACTTTCCCGTGTGACTTCAGGTAAATATCAGGAGAAGTGAAATGGCAGAGGAATGCGTGTGATTGTTCTTTTGAGTGCAGGTTAATATTTTATTCACATAAACATAGTTACATTTCACCCCCTTAAGCTCAGTTTGCCCCCAGCAATTATTTTATGGGTTCTATTAAGCCCTACACAAATTGGTTTTGCCTAGGAAACTTTACAGCTCTCAGGAGGAGGGCAATTGTGTCTTGTCTTACAACAGATTGTCTGAAATAGTGGTTATAAACCTTCTGTTGTCTAATTCAGATGATATCTTTTTATTCTGGATTTTTCTAATTATGCACACTGTAGTATTTGTATTATCATCAAATAATGATCACTTTAGGAGACATCAAACTTTATTTAGTGTGATTTTGGAACAAACCAACTGTACCATAGGGGGGACAAAGAATAATTCAACAAATTCTCATTGAGTTAAATTGGGCTTTTGTCTTTAAAAAAGTCAGTTTTTTTTTTTTACTAGTTAATGTCATACAAGTGCTAACTGTCTTCTTGATGTTTAGACCATTTTTATTTTGTTAGGAAAAAATGATGGAAATTAGACAAAAAAGATGACTTATAGAATGTTTTTTAAATAAGTTACAATGTGGTCATAGATTTAACCACGCCCACTTTTAAGACTGCATTTTTTTCCTTTGATCGAAATGACGGAATTTAATTCAAAATAAAATGACAGTTATGTATCTGAGTACTCACAGACTTAAAGAGATAGTAATGTTTCACAAATACAGCAGCTCCAATTAATCATTATAGTATTTGGGCCATGGAGAGTGTTATTTCAGTACTGTCAGAGTTGTAGTTCAAGAGTAATTGAATAATAAAGTATCCCCCTCCCTCCCCTTTTACCTAGTGTAAGCCCCCTCTCCTCAGATGTGGAATCTGGCCCATAGACCAGACAGCTCACAGCATGGGACAATCTTCTTACTGTGAGAACAATGAAAACCCTGCCCCCTTGATAGGTTTTTCCCTTATCTTAATTGAAGATTGTCCCTCTCTGCAGTCTACCTGGACACTCCTTGCTGCTCTGAGCTGAGCAGTGTTACATCAGTAAAAGGGGCGGGAGGGGGATACTTTATCATTCAATTACCACTGAAATACAACTCTGACAGAATTGAAATAACACTCTCCAAGGCCCAAATACTATGATGATTACTTAGAGCTGCTTTTATTATGAAACATTACTATCCCTTTAAGAGCTTTGTCTGTAATTAGTCTGAAATTTTCTGTCACTGTGGCGTTTGGAGAATTACACTTTTTATGCTGCCAGAAGGATAATCTTATCACTTGTTGGGCTGATAAGATTGGCTGAAGTACAAGACTGATAACCTTTATAGACCAGAATGGCCAACTCCATTCACACACACACACTATTTTGCTTATGTAGTCAAAATGAAACCACTGTACTATATATCCAGTCTCTATCTGAAAATAACAGTTGTTGTACTCTCAGTATACATTTTTCGGCTGTATTACTTCAGGGTGGGTGGCCTACAGGAAAGTACATCAACAACAAATCAGTCTACTGTAATCAAAGGGTCTCCTTTTTGATGTAAACAATTCTTTTCCAGTGCATGTGGCCCTTCCTTTCCAACTGATGCTCAAAGATCCAGTTTGGTAACAATGGGTGTGGCTTTGGCATTGTGGCGCATTCCAGAGTCTAACATCCTATATAATCACTCACTAAAAATTTGTCACGATGCAGTCATGCGCAGTAGAGACTGCCCATGACTCGGCTGTTACGGAGCGCCCCATACCCAGGCACCTCCCTGCTGTTCTGAGGTGAGCAGTGTTACATCAGTAAAAGGGGCGGGAGGGGGATATTGTATCATTCAATTACTCTTGAACTACAACTCTGACAGAATTGAAATAACACTCTCCAAGGCCCAAATACTATGAAGATTAATTCAAGCTGCTTTTATTATGAAACATTACTATTGCTTTAACCAAGCAGACGTAGAAGACTGTTCCAGTGAAGGATTTCTTTTCCAATATCTCGAACTCGTCTCTGCTGAAGAGCCTCCGCCAGTCCCGGGACCAGATTCCCCTGCAGGGAGGTGGGAACTTTGAAAATGATTATCTCTCAAACCATAAAGGTTTGAGAGATGTCACTGGGGGCATTTAATTTCTTTTTAAGGGCTACAAGATGCAGCTTTGTAAAACTTAAGTATTGATATCCCTTTAAATGCCCAGTTAAATTAAAGGGAATTTTTATTTGTCCACTGCTTTGCCTCTGAATCAATCCCCTTTTTTCACGTATAAGGAGAAATATGTCAGTATAAACTATGTTTCTCTCCCATCTTTTATGACAAAACTGTACTATGTCAAATTATAAAAACTGGAGTTAGACTTTTTGGAAAAAAAAAAAAGTGTCAGGTTTAGTGACTTCAATTTAGATCGAAATTTCCAAACATCCATTTTTTTTTTTACACAGGACCCTTAAATGGGTAGTAACACTTAATATGTAAAATATATTTATTGTAGGGTTCATCCTCCTGAGTAAAACAATTGTACTTTCACTTTACAGATGTGTTTTATTCTAAAGTTTTTGCAGCTTAAACTCACAGCTTTTAGGAGCAGTATCTCAGTGTCTGAAATGTTGAGTGGTGCTGTTGCTACACCTTCCCATGGACCACTCTGGTTAGTTGACTAAAACTTTCATAAGATGGTAGTGCAATAGCACCACTGTTAGATTTCAGGCCACTGAGATATTGCACCTAAAATAATTAAAGTTTTAGCGGCAATAACTTTGAAATAAGACACCTCTCTGCAGTGGGAGTATCCTTGCTTTACCAGAGGATAAACCTTACAATATGTATTTTTTTCATGTTAAGTGTTACTATCCCTTTAACCCTTTGAATGCCAGAGGGGCACAGAACACATTACATGCCCCTCTGGCACCCAAAGGGTTAAAGTAACCTTCCATGCTGGGTTTGTGTAACAACTCTGCCATTGACATCAAAGGGATTACATGCCAGGCTGAGACATACAAAAATAAGCAAGCGAAGCTCCCACTATGAGCATAAACCAACCATTAAGTAACATAAAAGTAAAGTGATTATAAGAAAAAAAGGACAATTATTGTTGCCCAGTATAAACCTAAAGCTCCTCATTCACTTGCACTGCAACCTGGAAGTATATGTAAAGACAGAGCCCTTGGAACTCCTCCGCTATGCGGTATGATATGAAACAGAGGACAGAGTGGGAGAGGTGCACTCCATTATTCTGATATTCTGTCTACAGTATACACCTAAAAAGAGGGCCCACCAGGAGATCTTCCAGAATACCCAGGTGGCAGTCTGGCCTTCTGAGGGCCCGTTTTGACACAACCCCCCACCATGTAGTGTCTGCTGAGACCTTCATGTCTGATCAGAGAGGCTCCCCCCCCCCCCCCGCTTGATCAGGCCCCATACACAGGTACTGCCTGTAACACCTGATGGCAACCTTGCCATGGGGCACCCGACGATACTAGAGTCAAACGACTTCCCCTGTTTATTTGGTCAACATGTTTATCAATGGCTTCCTCTTCCTGTAACTTTATTCTTCGAAATGGCCCATTATTTTGCTGTGTTGAAAACTCTACATAATGTAATTGTGTAAAATATTATTATTGCTGTACTAGCATTTAAATAAAATAGAAATTGTAAGATAGTGTTTTATGGTATCTTCCCAAGCACAAATCCTCATGAAATGTTTCCACTGCATCTAGAATTTTTTTCCATTTTCCTGTGTCTACATGAAACAAAGGGCCATATGTTCAGTGGAAAAGTGGATGAATTCTGGGGAGATTGAACTGCACCACAGGGGAAAGTAAACAATCCAAAAAACCCCACTGATTTAAAGGAGCAGTAAACTTTTTTTAAAATAAAAATATATAATGTAGGGATTTTCCTATTGAGTAAAATAAGGGTACTCCCACTGCCGAGAGATTTATATTTCCGGAGTTATTACAGTTTAAACCCATGGTTTTTTACATTAGCGGTGCCCTCTATTGGTCAAATTCTAAGTAGAATTCCTGTTAGATTCTAATGGAGAGGAAAGTGAGAAAAGTCAGAGACATACAGTTCTCCATAGAATGTGATAGAAACTGCTGAGTCACTTCCTGTCAGTTAGAACTATCAGGAAGTAAACACCGTAAATTCACTTCCTGATTATTTAAACTGTTATAATTTTTTAATAAAACATCTGACAGCAGTGGGAGTGACCTTGTTTTATTCAGCAGGAAGAGCTTTGTGAAATATGTGTTTTCATAAAAAAAAGTTTACTACTCCTTTAAAGCAGTATTTTAACCCTTTGAATGCGTTGGAGACCTCTCTGGCATTTAAGACGTTACAATATCCATTTGACCCTTTGTGTTAGAGGGATTCGCATTGAGTTGCGTACCCCTGTTGCACTAATAGGGTTAAATCAGTGAGGTTTTCTAGATATCTCCTATAATGCAGTTGGTCTGCACCAGAAATCCGGCCTAAAGATCTGCCAGCGTGCTTTCTGTAGGGTGGAACACCATGGCATGGGAAAAAGAAATGTTTACAAAGACGAAAGTAAGATACCAAGATGAGGGGATCAGATAAATAGGGTGGCAGATGGATGCACATTTGGTGAGTGAAAAGAACACAAGCATTTATAATTTATGACACAGGGAATAGGAAGCAAAATGTAAGAGAGACCTTTTGGTTGTAAACAATGCGCTGTTGAATATTTGGAGGATTATAATTGTTGTAGGAAAACTAAAATGAAATTAAAAATGTTTGTACGCTTGTGGTAGGTGACTATACTATAAAAGTGTTTTTAAGGTGATAAACCAATGTTTAGTTACCTAAACGAAGTCAAATAAAATAGACAGGATAAGATGACCTGGCCCTTTTCTCCAAAGGATTTGTTCTGCCTTCTGATAAATAATTGAATTGTCTCATATTTAATTTGTTTACTTAGATTCTTTTTCTCCCAGTTACGATATTATTTATGTTGAGTCTCTGGTTAAAGATGACCGGAATGAGTGCATAGGTATGAGTGCATGTGTATTATGAGCCTAGCTCTCGTTTTACTTATTGTTTTGAGATGTATAGATCAGTGGTTCTCAACCCGTGCCCTCAGTGGCCACTAACAGGCCAGGATTTTAGAATTTCCTTTTAAGAGCACAGGTGAGTTAATCAATATGACTGAGCCTCTGATCAACACACTTGTGTTCTAGCAGGGAAATTCCTAAGTCCTGGCCTGTTAGTAGCCACTGAGGGCATGGGTTGAGAACCACTGCTGTATAGTATACAGTCTGCATCTGTCTGTGTATAAGGACTGGCACTATACAGTATAGGAGGGACAGTCCCTGTTTGACACCCCAAATCCCTCTGCTCCTCTATTTAGGAGATCACATTGTGTGGTGTATATACCAGTGTATCAGATTGCTCCACATCAATAAAACCCACAGTAATGTGGGAATAAACTTCTGTATATATCTGTTAAATTAGTCTGTGTAAAAAATACTTTCATCTTCTTCTTAATCATTCACTTACACAAAGAGAAACCTAACCATTTCAGTTCCAGAGGGGATGCAATGCATTGTTTACCCCCTGGCACTCAAAGGGTTAAAAATCCTCTACAGTGGTCTGGCACTGTATAGCAGTAGTTCTCAACCTGTTCTCTCAACAGCTACTAACAGACCAGGATTTGAGAATTTCCTTTTAAGAGCACAGGTGAGTTAATCAATAGGACTGAGCCTCTGCTAAGTCCTGGCCTGTTAGTGGCCACTGAGGGCATGGGGTTGAGAACCTCCGGTGTAGATTAAGTTTATATAGAATTCCAAATATTGGGAAGAAAATTAAAGTACATTTCTTATGTACAGTTCTTGTGATAAATACACAACACAGGAGGTTGTTGTTTGATGGTGACATATTTTCCCAGTGCAAATGTTATGGTCCTGAAAATGAATACATGATTGTAAACACTGAGAACTGAAGAATAAGGGGGAAGTACTTACTCTAAATATATGAAATCTCAGATTAGAGTCCTGGTTAGGCTGACGTCTTTGAAGTCTAAAATATAATATTGGTCGCATGGGGGAGATTTATTAATAGCATTGTTAGTGTATGTTTAACCCCTTAACGACATGTGCCCTACTATGACCGTCACGGTCCTTGAAATACTCAAGGACCGACGACGGTTATAGTACGTCACGTACTTTTTACTTACAGCGCTCTACCGGGAGTGCTGTAAGTAAAAATAGGGCCTGAAATTGACCACTCCAAGATCGGAGCGATCTCTATCAGGCCTCATAGTGACGCGCCGATACACGCAACAGGTCACGTGTACCGGCGCGTCCACGTGGTTCAATGCGGTCCTTATGGGATGGAAACGTCCCAGGACCGACGGACGTTAAGGGGTTAAGAACTTTCACAAAAGTTCATCATGTCAGGTTATATTTATAAAGCAGTAAAGTTGAAGCGGAACTATCATTGCATATAAAAGTGCCCCCCAATTCATTTTTACCATAGTGTTAAGCATATAAATCCTTTTATTATCCTTATTAAGTTCGTCATTATTTAGAAATCAAAGTTCTTTGGAGACTCACTTGCAGACAACAGCACAGGTACCTCTGCACCTGCTCTGTCCATCCCTGTATCCTCAATGATTGGCGAGGGGAGCGTTGCCTTGTACCTTAAAAGGATAGTAAAGTCTAGTGAAAATAAAAGCTAATATTGTAGCTATTAAAATAATAAACTAAACGATGTTAGTCCTATCTCTCAAAACTTTGGATTTGCTTAACGCTATGGTAAAAATTAATTCGGGGGAACTTTTATACGCATGATAGTTCCACTGTATGTTTATGTCGCTCTAAGAATATTCTGAAAAAAATTCATAGAAAATTTGCAACTGAGAATATTTTTTCAAATACATAGCTGTTAATATATACTTCCATTAAGAACAAGTTATACCTGACGTTAAGATTTAATCACTAAAACTGCCTTTATTTTGCTGCAGTTAGCAAATTTCCTTACAAATACTTTGTGACATAATTCTTATTTGGAATAGACATTTCTACTCCACTTTGGGCGAGATGTTCAGAAAGTGGTGGTAACTGAAATTGTCTGTAATCAGAATAAAAAAGTTCTTGCACCACGATCCGTCAATTCTCAGACATGTTTCCTTCATTTTTTGCATCCAATTCCGCCATCTTTGTCAAAGGGAAAAAGCCGTCTTAAAAGTTGGTGTGGCTTAGTCATCCATCATAATGTAAGGTATTTTCAGAAAAAAATATTTGTTTGAACATCATCTTTTTGTCTGATTAACAATTTTTTCCCGACATAATAAAAATGGTCTAAACTTGGAGAAGAAAAATTTGTTTCAAAGACAAAAAAAGTATTTTGTTTCTTTGAAAATGTTTGTTTCAAAGACAAATTGAAAGACAATTTTTAAGATCTTCTTAGCATCATTTTTAATTCTTTAGACAAATTTTCAAACGTGACGGATTTACTTATGAAAATATCATCCTTCTTTTACCACCAACTCATGATCCAACAAGTTTTTCGTTATGAAGACTTTTTAAACATCTCGCCCTTAGTTTTTAAAAACGTTGACTGACTTAGCGTACCCCATATTTATAATTGGAGTTATCTGGATTAAACCAACTTCACCATAGGGGGCAAATAAAAATTCCTAAATTTCCTTGCACTTGAATATAGATTTTTAACCCCTCAAATTCTAGAGAGGTCTCCAATGCGTTGTGAAGCAATGTATTAGAGACCTCACTAGCCTTTATGGGGTTAAAAGCCCAAGTAAATTTAACAGGCATTTTTCTGTCTCCCTACGGTGCAGTTGGTTTACTCCAGAATAACTCCAGTTATAAGTATGGGCCATTTAATGTCACCAAACGTTTATATATATGTATCAGTATGTTGCTTTGCGAAAATTTTGCAGAATTTTTTTTATACATCTAATTGCCTCTTAAAGGGATAGTAATACTTAAAACGTAAAAAAATATGTTGTAGGGTTTATCTCCCTGAGTAAAACAAGAGTACTCCCACTGCTGCAAGGTGTTTCATTCAAAAGTTATTAATTTTCAAAGTTGAATTTTTTAGGTGCAATATTACAGTGGCCTGAAATTGTACAGTGGCGCTGTTGCTACACCATCCTATGGAGATTTATGGTCCTGGGACCAGAGCTGTCCATAGGATCATGTAGCAACAGGGCCACTGTACAATTTCAGGCCACTGTGATATTGCACCTAAACAATTCAACTTTGAAAGTTAATAACTTTTGAATGAAACACCTTTCAGCAGTGAGAGTACTCTTGTTTTACTCAGGGGGATAAACCCTACAACATATTTTTTTTACATTTCAAGTATTACTATCCCTTTAAGCTATTGGTAGATGCAACGTTGTGTCCAGCCAGTGCGAGATGTTCGAGAAAGAGACAGGGAGGGGGATTTATAAAAAGTGTTCTTGTTTTTTATTGGTATTTATAACAGTGTTTAGGAACATTTATACATGTGGTAGAAACGGCAGAAACAGGTCAGACATGTCTTTAAAATTAGGTGAAAATTCTGTCGCTGAACTGTTGCAAATACCGAAATTTTTTTATAAATTCGCTTCTCCAATTTTTACTGAATTCCTAATACCACTTTTTTAAAAAAAAAACAACACATACATGGCTTTATTATCTCTTAAAATGGCATTACCACTTTTATAACTACCCAGTGCATGTTAAACGCCATTTTGACGCATCTGAACCCCTTAACGACCTTTGACGGTCATTGTACGTCATGGGTCGATCTGAGTTAACGACCCATGACATACTATGACCCGCGGCTGCACGCCGTTCAGGGAGTCTGGAACCGGAAATTAAAACAAAAAAAATCCTCCGTGGTCCTTAACTGACCGCGTGCGCCGATCGGCCAGTCCTTAAGGGGTTAACAACCTCCTGATCCGGGGGGGGGGGGTGGCTAGAGGACCACAGCACTTAGTTTGTGTGTGCAGTGCATTCTGGGATGGCAGAGCGGTGTGATGAGCCGTCACCGATCCAAAACGTCCGGGCCGATGTGATGTTCCTTGCACGTCATATGTCAATAAGGGGTTAAAGATGTAAGGGTCGGCTCATTTTGATAGTTCCCAGGTACGGTAATTACACCATTTCTCCTAGGTACATCAGCCTCTCTGGCTTTTAATATTTATACCTGATCTTATATCCGTATGCTGTCAGGAAGGAGGTGAGACTTAACCCTTTGAATGCCAGAGGGGTACGCAACGCATTGCTTTGCAGTGCGTTGCGTACCCCTCTGGCACTCAAAGGGTTTGAAGATAATTTCACTTAAACCGGTTTAACCCTTAGGAAGCTCCTCAATATGTTTCCCATCCTCTGGCGCTCGAAGAGTAAACATTTGTGATGTAAAGGTAAACAAGTTACAGGAATAAGTGACATGATTTGTTTAGTGGAAACCTCGGCGCCCTTCATACAGCAGTCCAATAAATAAATATGTAAATATTTATTTTACATTGCAAGAATGTTGTTGAATTTATTTACAGATCTCCATTTTGTTTACACTAGAAGTCTGCACTAGGGTTATAAGTGGATACGTCCATGTAGCAGTCTATCCTCCTCTGCCTACTTCTGGAGAAGAAAGGGATGTTATTTTTGCCATGATTTTTCTTTTTTCTATGAAGGGCAGTAATGAGGTGTTAATTCATTCTATACTTCAAAGGGAGATCTGTAATGCACTCTACTGCAGATGTATAACCCTTTCAGTGCTAGAGAGGTGCACATCGCAATGCAAAGCAATGCACTGCACACCCCTCCAGCACTGAAAGGGTAAATATGTTATATATATATATATATATATATATATATATATAAAATATCAGGGCTCAAAATTTCCAGTCTCCACTAGCCAATGGCGAGTGAAAATTTAGCCCTGGCGAGTAGAAATTCAGCCCTGGTGGGTATGCTATGGATTGCAGTGGCGAGTAACTTTTCAGGTCTGGCTAGTAGCAAAGGACTTCATATTTTAAACCCTGTGTGTGTATATATATATATATATATGTATGTATGTATGTATATACACACACACATATATACCTGGGAACTTTGACTTCTTGAGCCCCCAGAAATGACTCATGTGGTATGACCGCATACCTCCCAAGTGTCCCTCTTTAGGAGGGACAGTCCCTGTTTTAGACCCAAATCCCTCTGTCCCTCTTTACCACCCTAATGTCCCTCTTTTTGGGAGATCAGACTGTGTGGGGTGTATATAACTGTATCACATTGCTCAACAGCAATAAAACCCACATTAATGTTTTTTAAATGTCAGTAAATGTGTTTATAAATTAGTCTGTGTACATAAAATACTTTGATCTTGTTATAAGTAATTTATTAGGTTACGCAAGGAAGTGTCAATAGGTCATGAAATAGCCTAAAAACTCTCGGTAATGCCCCGCCCACCAGCCACACCCCCAGCAACAGCCCCTAAAACACAAGTGTCCCTCTTTGGCCATTTGAAATGTTGGGAGGTATGTGACCGGGGGATATAAATGACATGATTAGTGTGACAAAGGGGTAGGGGCTTAATCACAGGGGGGGTGGTGCTCAATGTCCTGTGTCATAAAGTGAGTAGGAAGTGAGCAGAACAAGGTGGGAAGGAGGAGAAATGGGCAGGAAGTAGGAGGAACAGGGTGGGAATTAGGAGAAGTGGGCGGGAAGTGGGAGGAACAGGGTGGTAAGCAGGAGAAGTGGGTGGGAAGTAAGAAGAACAGGGTGGGAAGGAGATGAAGTGGGTGGGAAGTAGGAGGAACAGAGTGAGAAAGAGAATAAGTGGGTGGGAAGTAGGAGGAACAGGGTGGGAAGTAGGAGGAACAGGGTGGGAAGTAGGAAGAATAGGGTGGGAAGTAGGAGGAACAGGGTGGGAAGTAGGAGGAATAGGGTGGGAAGGAGGAGAAGTGGGCAGGAAGTAGGAGGAACAGGGTGTGAAGGAGGAGAAGTTGGCAGAGCTTCATATGAAACTCACCACCACCAGAGAATCCATCTCTGTCCCCGAAGACTATTAATGTGTCTAGAGAAGTTAAACAAATGAGCATCACTTATTACTACAGGTTTAAAGGGATAGTATTGTCAAAATATTTAAAAAATCAATATTGTAGCTATTGAAAAAATATACTAAATGTCCCCAGTCCCATCTCTCAAACCATAAAGGTTTGAGAGATATTCACTGTTAAAGTTCCCCCCTCTCCTTTCCCTGATGTCAGCCCTCTAGCTGACTGCAGGGGAATCCGGTCCCGGGACTGGCGGAGGTTCTTCAGCAGAGCCAAGATCGCAACCTTGAAAAAGTAATACCTCATTGGAACGGTCTACAAAGTGTACTTGATTTGCAAGCACACTATGTAAACCGTTCCAGTTAAGTATTTATTTTTTGATAGAGCTATTTCGGCTCTGCTGAAGAGCCTCCGCCGGTCCCTGGACCAGATTCCTCTGCAGTCAGCTAGAGCGCTGACATCAGGGAAAGGGGAGGGGGGAACTTTAACAGCAAATATTTCTCAAACCATAAAGATTTGAGAAATGGGACTGGGGGCATTTAGTATAATTTTTCAATAGCTACAATATCGATTTTTAAATATTTTGACAATACTATCCCTTTAATATCACTACATTGTGCTTTTGCTATGCAATAATTTTTATATTTCATTTAGTAACCTGTTGAATGGTAAAGTTAGACACATCTCTGGCACGCCAAATGTTAAGTGTTGATACAAAATACTGCTAAATATAATTTGATTTACAGAGGCCCAAAGCACTGGACAACCCTCTGGAACTGAAAGGATTAAATCAAAAGCTCAAATGTTAATAAGAAGTTCTCCTAATTATTATTTTATTTACTGAAGCCCAGATGTCAGGTAACAGATAACGGGGTGATTTATGATAACAAGTCAGAGATGGAATCGATTTTCAGATTGTACGCCTAACTCCAATTTATAAAACTGCCTATGCCAAAATGATTCCCCTTACCCTCTGAATGCCAGAGGAAAGGGCAGGGGGACAGTCTGTGGGCATGTTGGTGGGTCCTTTCCTCTACACCAAGGTTAATGCTGTGTTTTAACCCTTTGAATGCCAGAGGGTTTCCCAGTGTGTTGCAAAGCAATGTATTGGATACCCCACTGGCACTTAAAGGGTTAATCCTTTGCGTGCCAGAGGGGTATGCAACGCATTGCACTGGCACTTCTCTGGCACTGAAAAGGTTAAACAAGGCATACAGGAAATAACGTAAGTCTATGCCATTTCCGTACTCATGCTGTGGGTCTGGCATACAGGACTCGCTGGTATTAAAGTCCTATCATTGGTGTCCGTTGTTTGTACTATAGTGCTCATAGGCTTTAGTGCATAGCCCTACATCAGGGCTGTCCGAGTTCAGTCCTCAAGGGCCACTACAGGCCAGGATGCAAGGATTTCCCTGATTAAGCACAGGTGAGTTAGTTAGTGGATCATTCATTGTGACTGACTCCCCTGTGATTAATCAGGGAAATCCTTACATCCTGGCCTGTTGGTGGCTCTTGAGGACTGAACTAGAACAGTCACGCCCTAGGGTAATGCCAGTGGAGCTGCACTGGTCAGTTTGTACATTCACCCTAATATTATTTCCAAAACATTAACACTTTGAGTGCCAGAGAGGTATCCAACGCATTGCAACCTCTCTGGCACTCACAGGGTTAACAGTTTCTATATGAACTATAACCTTTTTAAATGCCAAATGGCATATCTGATACATCGCTTCTCTCTAGCATTCAAAGGGTTAAAACCCCATTTCAGTCAATGAGAACATTTTTTCCTCCCCGATGATGCACTTGGTTTATTCCAGAATTACTCCAATTTTTTCCTGAGTACATCAGCCTCAAATTTTTTTTTTAAAGTTAACTCTTTGTATGCCATATATATTGCTTTGAGAACATGAGCACTGTCCATCGCATTGCGGAGCAAATAGTTGGACATCCCTCTGTCTCTTAAAGGGATTTAGGTCATATGGAAACCATATACGCCTGCACTCAGAGAGTTAAATGCTGAGCATGCTTCTAAATATTATTTACTGAAGGTTAAGTGTCATGTAATAGTTAATATATTTTGCAAAGTGTTAACTGTTTGTGTATGAAATATAACTTTGCGAGTGATAGAAGGGGTTCAGTGCACTGGACATCATTCTGGTACTCAAAGTGTTATATTTTGTATAGAAACGGTTAAATCCTTGGGGCCATATTCACTCAGAATGCAAATGGTTAATGTTCCTAAATAACATTTTGTATGTTGAAGTCCAACTGTCATGTAATAGCTCATATCTTTTCCAACTTTTTCCATATGAACTGTAAATCTTTGGGTGCCAGATATGTGTTTAAAGTGGAACTATCACTCCACGTAAAGTTAAACCCCAAGAGTTACCCATCTGGCTACTAGCTGAACAATAGTATTAGTCGCCAGAATTATTACCTCCTTATAGAGAATTCTATTGCTCCGGAGACTGACAGCCAGGAAACAGCGCAGACATCTTTACATAGTGACGTCTGCATGACTGCTCTGTCAGTCCCAGTCTGCTCTAGGAAGCGTTGATTGGTACTTTAAGGTACCGGAAGGGACTGACGGCGCAGGCGTGCAGATTCTTTTAAAGCGCTGTTGCCTGGCCGTCAGTCTCGGAAGCAGCACGATTTCTCTATAAGGAGGTAATTATTCTGGCAATTACTACTATTGTTCAGCTAGTCGCCCGATGGGTAATTCTTGGGGTTTAACTTTATGTGGGGTGGTAGTTCCCCTTTAATTCATTGCTTGGTAAAGGGCTGGACACGCCTTCTGCACTCAAAGGGTTAAATGTTGATACAAAGAGATCCTAAATATGATTTTCTTAGTGTTTTTCCAAAGAAATTAACTGGCACTCAAAGGATTATTTTGTATAAAAACAATCAGTGCCTTGGGAGCCCTATCCACTTGGCACTTAACCCTTTGAGTGCCAGAGGGGTACGCAATGCATTGTTAACCCCTTAAGTGTCGGCTCCATGAATGGCGTACAGCCCTCCGGGAAACCCTGAAATCCATGACGGTCCTGACACGTCATGGGTCCTTATCACATGTCCAACCCATGAAGGGGTTAATACATTTTCCAAAGAAATGAACTATTCCAGGACAATGAGGCTTCACTAAAAGAATAATTTTCTAACGTGTTAACTGTTTCTTTATGAACTATAACCCTTTGAGTACCAGAATGGTGTGCGGCTCTGGAACGTAATGGTTTATATTGCATATGGAGATGTTAACTGCTTGAGTGTCATATGTGCTTGACATGCAAATAGTATAGAAAATGGTTCTAAATATATTGTTTTCTTTCATAATTATCGGACAATTAACCCTGTAAGAACCAGAGAGTTGTGCAACACATTGTTTTGCAGTGCCTAGCGTATCCCTCTGCTCATTATAGGGTTAAACTCTTTCATAAATAAATGATAACAATGTTTTTCTTTCTTTCTTCATTCCATAGGTTGATAGCACACAGTTTTCTTGGGCAGCCCTCCGCGACAAATTCAGGTCTGTGCTCACAGCAGAACCCAGGAAAGATCTTGTGACAGATGGGGCCGAGTCACAAACTTGCAGCCTTAGGCAGAATGTGTAGAACTCTCCAGTATGTGCCCATATTTACCTGATCAGAGAGAGAGTGAGAGAGAGAAATAAGAAATCTGCAGAGGAAGCCGAGGCTGGCTGCTTGTCATAGCTGACACAGAGCCATCTGCCACAAACCTGTGGCGGCTTCAGTACTCCGATCCCTGCCACCACCCCGGCTCAAATTAAATACAGATTCCCTGAGACGTTCTGATGGTTACACATGTCCTCAACATCACATGCAGGAGACTGTTCAAAAAAAATATGTGGCCTGTTGTATAACCGCACTCATGTATCCCATATGCAGTGCCACATTGAATTTCCGGTTGAATCTGTTTTTATCCTTTGTACTAGATGACATGGTGCCTGCATTCTTTCTTTTTTGCCGACATGATGGCAGCCAAGCTGAAGCTTCAAACGTTCACACTTGGCTGGCTTTCTACCTAGGTTGCCAGGTTATCATCGAAGCCTTATTGTGTCCTCAAAGGGCCACAGGGCCTGAACGGAGGATCAGAATGCTACTGGGCTAATTGGGCAGCCATCCATGACTTTGTTTGCAGGCAAAGGGGTTGCCGTTGTACTTTTTCTTTTTTTTTTTCTTTCCATTTTTTTTTTTTTGCAAATTAATGACTCCTTGGCACAGAGGTTTTTAAGTGAAGGTATTAATAAGAGATCTGGCAGGTATTCCATGATTTGCAGACTTACATTTGCATTTAATTAATCTTAAAGAAAGCTTCAAGATAAACAGCTGTAATTCAGACTAACATGGGAAATAGGTTACACTGTGCCCTCGCTCCCATAACGTGAAATCTTCACATGCTTGGGGGAAGATTTAATAAGAAAAATTGGAGCAATTCTGGGGCAAACCAACTGCAGTATATAGGGGGAAAATAAGCATTCACATTGATAGAAATGAAGTTTTAACTCATGAATGATAATGAGGTCTCCAATGCATTGCGAAGCCCTCACTAGCATGAGAGGGGTTAAATTGCCACTTAAATCACTGGATGTTTTTATTAATCACCTATGATGCATTTGGTTTGCTGCAATCCTTGTTAACCCTTTGAGTGCTGTTGCGTACCCCTCTGGCACTCGAAGGGTTAAATAATCCCCTTGGTTTAAGACAACTGTGAACAATTCCGGAACAAACCAATTACACCACATGGGCACATACATTTCCCTTTATTTTAAAAGGTAATTTTAACCATATGAATGCTAAAGAAGTTGTTAGCGCATTGCTTCACAAAGCTTTGGAGACCACTCTAGCATTCAAGGGGTTAAACATCCTTTTTTAATCAGTGGCCGTTTTTATTTGTCCCCTGTGGTGCAGTTGGTTTGCTCCAGAATTGTTCTCCTGTATCTTCCTGAATACGGCCCTACGGGCTTGATTCACAAACAGAATGAGAAATTCTGGAGCAAACCAACTGAGCTGTAGGGGTTAAAAACCCCATTTAAATCAGTTGAAGGTTTGGGGATACTTATTGTTCCCCTCATTGTGTAGTTGGTTTGCTCCAGAATTCCTCCTCCTGTCTTTTGTGAATAAGGCATTAACCCTCTGAGTGCCAGTTGGGTACGGAATGCATTGCTTTGCAATGTGTTACATACCCCTCTGGCATTCAAAGGGTTAAGAGTCTTATGCCAAATTCAAAAGTGGAGCTATTCTGGGGCAAACCAACTCCACCATAGGGGCATATAGACATTCCGAAAATGTCCTTAGACTTTTTTTTTTTTACCTCTTGAATGCTAGATGTGTAACAATGCCTTGGGCGCTTCTCTAGATTCACGGGATTAAAATCACCTTTTAAATCAACAATTATTTTTTCCACATGGAGCAGTTGGTTTGCTACAGTTATTTTTATTAATCCTTTGAGTGCAGCCTCCCCTTGGAGCTGCAATCCGGTTGTGGGATCGGACGGACATAGATAAGGACAAACTTAAGACAGTAAGTATAACGAAAACCCTGCCCCCCTTGACGAAGGCTTACCACAGTTTGTCCCATGCCTCTCTCCATCCAGAAGGGGTGGGCGGAGGATCTTTTTACATGGAATGTCTTTAACACTACAGCAACGTAAGTTTTTAAACATAACGCAAATTGTTATGCTTACCATAATGAAGACTCAGCGATCTACTTTATTTTAGACATTAGAATCACTTTAAGGTGTTAAATCTGGAACTGGAACAGAACTGCTCATCATTTCTTTCTGCATAAGACCCTTGTTTTATACTGTTCTCACAGACAATGAACAAACAGATAACAGAGTGACGGATATTCTGTAAAGCCGCTATCTGTAACACGATGGAATCGTTACATTTGTAATTCTCACTAGATAAACTATCCCCATTATATCGTTTATCACTTCTGTGTTTTTTATGCATGGACGTTTTTCGGATTGAATACTTCTTCAATAAAGAATTTTATGCAAATCCTGACAAAAACATGTCCCTTTTTTTGGCTGTGTGCTTTTATGACATTTAAATTAGTGTGAAAAATCTGTGTTTCAGGAAAAAAAAAAACACAAAGGATTTGTTTAAAAAAATATAAAATCTTTAAAAGATACAAGACAGTTTTGAGATTGGTGCAAAAAATCTCTTTAGATTAAAGTGGACCCATCAGCCAAAGGTAAGTTTAGTTCATTTTAAAGAGAATTAGAAACTTCCCATGTATTGTGCTATCCATTTGTTTGTAACATAGTTTTTGGAAAAATGAACATTTATTTGTTGGTGGCACAGTGACACTTTATGCTAGTTAGTTGCTAGGCAGGGCCAGTATTGTTATAGTTGTGTGTCTCTGACTAGCTCTTTGCATATGCAAATTATCCTTGGAACTAGTCACCCTAAGGGTAACAGGCATACCTGGGAACTCTCTGGTTTTTGCCCCGGAGACTTCGGGTTTGACAATGAATTACCAGGTCTCCGGGGCAGAGTCAGATTCTCCGGATGTGAGGAAACCCTGCCCATTTGTGCTGAATCCCACCCTGTTCCTCCCACTCCGCGCCCTCTTTTACCCCTTCTCTAGTGCATTCTATATGTTTTTTTATGTTTAATAGTCCTGCCCCGCCTCACGATTAAGCCCGTCTCTTTTTAATGCCGTAAATCGCGTCATTTCTCTACCCTCGTCGGCACTAGAGGGATGTCCTCCGAGCAGCCCCAAGTAAGAAGTTCCCAGGTATGATAACAGGGTAATCCAGACATGGACCCCTTGCTCACAGTGCCTAGAGAGATCAGCTGCACCTCACTGACGAGGCCCAACAAGGCCAAAACGTACGTCTGGGGTTAGCTGCTTCTCTGGTTCAGAGAGGAATTGCCTGGCACTTCGTGGCTGGACTGCCTTTTGGTAGGATCAGTATGATATGCTTTAGGATATTTTGTCTTTGTGAAAGGCACTAAAAGAGATTGCACCCTGGGTAGGATACTTATCCTATAGAGCCTCATCATTTTGAGGGCAGGCTCGTTCCTAGTTGAGCGTCTCTGACTAGCTCTTTCCAGTATTGTCATACACTGTGCTATGAATGAACCTAGACAGAGCCCACTCACTGAGGGTATTTTTAATATTGTAATCAGAGGTAACTTTGGTAATGAGCATTCTGTGTAGGGAATCACGTTGTGCCACCTGAGCATGGGTAAAGAGCGGTACTGTGTTAACCTTAGAAAAAAACAGGAGACTGGTAGATACCTTTGTTGGCTAACTAAGTGCCTTTATGATGCAAGCTTTCAAGACAGCTGAGGTCTCTTCTTCAAGGGATAGTAATGTTGGTTTTTAAGCAATTGCTATATTTTAGATATTAAAAAAATAAATTAATTGAGGTTAGTCTGGTCTCTCAAACCTTTATGATTTGAGAGCTATACAGTGTTAAAGTTCCCCCTCCCCTTTCTTGGACGTCAGCTGTAAAGCTGAAAGAGGAGAGTCTGGTCGCACGACCAGACAACAGCTCTTCAGCAGAGCCGAAATAGCGATATCTAAAAATAAAAACCTAATTGGAATGGTCTACAAAGTGTACCTGGTTTGTATAAAGGTTTGAGAGACCAGACTAACCTCAATTAATTTATTTTAATATCTAAAATATAGCAATTGCTTAAAAACCAACATTACTATCCCTTTCAGTCATAATTAGAATGAAGGCTGAATGCAACATACATGACAGGTTATGCATTCATGCAAATTGTTTTTACATTTAAATTCCACTGCAAGTGAATCCCTTATCACCACTGTATATCACACACACACAATGATGATAAGGGATTCACTTCCAGTGGAATTTAAATGTAAAAACAATTTGCATGACTGTATAACCTGTCATGTGTTTTATTACAGGCACAAAACTCACTGGAACCTGAAATTCAATAATTTCACTTTCAGAGACACATAATAGGTGAAGTTGGACAATAAAGATATAATAGAAAGAATAGACAGTTTGACTGTATATCCCTTTGAGTGCCAGGGGCTTACGCAACACATTGCAAAGCAATGCGTTGCGTACCCCTCTAGCACTCAAAGGGATATATAATGCACTTGTAAAATATATAAAGTCAAGCAATGAGCTGTTTTTTTGTTACCTATGGTGAACTTGGTTTGTCCTAGGACTGCACTACTTTTTCATCCTTCCATACCGTGCCTTATTCATCATGCTAAAGACACAGACCCTAGTGGCCAGCGTTGTGGTCATTCTTGGAGGGAAATGTCGAGCGTGTGACCCTCAACTGTATTTCAGTTTGAATTGTCTGTTCTGGAGCTAAGATGGGCAGCTTGAGTCTCTCCACTCTTGCTGAACTGCTACTCCCATCATCCTTAGCCAGCCATTGTAAACCACTATGTGGAAAGTAGCTGCACCTGCCTTTTGCATAGTGCTGACATGTGACAGAATTTTCCTCCACCTTGAAGTTGGTGTATGATGTTGCTGATAAACAGTTAAATCATTGATTGCACTTTAATTGGCTATGGCTCTCAAAGTGGATGCCCAGTCACACAACCTCTTCCTGTTACCTTGGCAAAACAGCTGGCACTAACAGGGGCTGGGTCAGCGGGTCATTTCTGTCTGTTGCTGGCAGGAGATTGTACATCCTGCTCTGTATATACACTATATTACCCTGGGCATTGTGCTAGTAAGGAATATAAAGGAAAGATAAATAAACAAGGGCAGGTGCTGGAAATGCTGTTCAGTGGCATCACTGCCTTTGCCTGCTTTCTTTTGAGCCATCTCTTCCCTGATAACATGTTCTGGTTTCGCTGCTCGCAGCTATGTTCCCTGGCTTCTACTCACACTTGGCATTTCCCATTGGAATGGTAATGCTGTGATACCAGGCCAGGAAAATATAACAAGCAATAAAACAGAAGTGAAAAAGTGAGCAGGGTGTGGAGAGTAGATGATAGATAACAAATCGCTTCCATCTCATATACTTGACTTGTAGTTTGAAATGAGTGAGTAATGTTTTATAGCAACACATCAGCTCAACCAAGTCCAAGGACTGCTGTACACATAAAGTAAACAGTATAATAGCCTGCAATGTTTTTCCAGGAATGGGCAACCTGAGACCTGCAGCTGTTGTGAGGCTACAGTTTCCATCATCCTTCTTTAGATGATCAGGGTTACTCGTTAGACTCCTTGCCATGTAAAAGTATTGAAGACCAGTAGCAGAGGTCAAGTACTTGGGTGTCTCTAAGAAGTAGCTACTTGCTTACAGGTGTTGAGTTCCAGGTTGGTGTGAACAGATCACCAATGGCAGGTCCAAGACGGACAAAACTGGCAAGCAAAGGTTGAGACCAGTCGAGACTGGTGGCAAAGGTTCATAGGCAGGAAACCTGGCTGAGGTTGGGGCAGGCAGCAGAAAATGAGGAGTACCAGTAATCAAGCTGAGGTCAGGAGCAGGAGAAATCAGACGAGCCCAGAATCAAGCCAGACAGGTGTCCAAGAGATGCAAAACAAAAAAATAATGCCAAATGTCAGAAACAGGCCAAGATGATTGAGCACTGAGAAGATTGCTCCGTGAGACTAAATACAGAGAATGGCATGAAAACGAGAGCACATTCTCTGCAACCATTCCTTACTTCATAAAGTATATGTGTGTGTATGAGCGTGTACATACCTAGAATATTGGTGCACAGATTCCCACAGACACACGAAAGGCTAGGAAGGTCAGTCAAAACTAGGAACACACAACATGACACAAGCATATGCTCATCCAGTGATTCAGCCAAGACCCCCCTCCATTCTGCAATTCTCCTGATTCCCCAAGGCTTGCAATGTATCCCCAAGCTTCTTCAGCAGGTGTGTTCCTCTGGGGAGGACAACTGTCATTTGATAGTTGCCGTTTAACGACCAGAATGGTGTGCAAATAATTACAAAGTTATATATTGCACACCTCTTGGTCCTTAAAGGGATAGTAATACTTTGTTTTAACTTTATTTTATTTTGTAGGCATTAAAAAAACATGAAGAACGGTATAAGTCTTATCTCTCAAACCTTTATGGTTTAAGAGGTATTCACAAGCAAAGCTTCCCCTCCCGCCCCTTTTACCTAGTGTAAGCCATCTCTTCTCAGATGTGAAATCTGGTTGTAAGACCAGACAGATAACAGAAGGGGACAATCTTCTTCCTATGAGAACAATGAAAGCCCTGCCCCCCTTGACATGTTTTTCAGGTTTCTCCCTTATCTTAATTGAAGATTGTCCCTCTCTTCAGTCTACCTGGGCACCTCCCTTCTGATCTGGCTGAGCAGTGTTACATCAGTAAAAGGGGCAGGAGGGGGAGACTTTGTCATTGAATTACTCTTGAACTACAACTCTGACAGAATTGAAATAACACTCTCCAAAGTCCAAATACTATGATGATTAATTAGAGCTGCTTTTATTATGAAACATTACTATCCCTTTAAAGGGCAAAAAAAGCATGAATTGTTTCCATATTTACATCAAACTATTTATTTGGCAATCTATGTATTTTAAAATTCATAAACAGATTTCACTAGTTAGTGTTTTGCAATACACAGCCAGGGTTGATGGGAAAAAAAGTATAATATTTAAATCTGTTTGTCCAAATCCATCCTCACTGTGTGCCATTGTATTCTCTTTCTGTAGAGAGTTCGGATATGGTGGTAGACAGTGACCTACAGCCCCCATGTGCCCTAACACAGAGTACTCTGAAGCAACTTATCGATCAAGGAGAATTATTCAGAACTGTGTGAAGAAAGATGATTAACAGAGTACAAATGTGGCTCTTTTCAGCGTATGATTTATTTCTAATGAGTATACTGTAATGTTTATGTAACGCCGTAGTTTTAAATGTTTCTGCATTTTATTATGAGGTGGTTTGTAGCTGTTTTGGTCCCCCAGAGATTAGCATATTTTATAACTTGTGATACCATTAATGGACCACCAAATCAATCTTACTTGGTGGTCTCCCGTGCAGAGTTCCAAGACTAGTAAGAATCACTTAGTCAGATGTAATAAAAACAAACAAACAACGGTGAAGTGGGGCCACTTTATCTTGGCCTAATTTCCATGCCAGATTCTCACTACCCAGAAATGTATGTGTGTGTGTGTTTATATAGCTCATCAAGTGCACACCCCACTTAAATTATTAGGTTCTGACAAAACAGGGTTGTTCAAATACATTACACACATGATTAGGTTGACTAAAGATGTACTGTATGTCCATCAAGTTCAGCTTTTAACCCTTTGCATTGCATACCCCTCTGGCACTCAAATGGTTAAACATTGGCAGCAGGAAGGAAAGTTCCATAGTTCCATCATCTCTTTGACCACTCAGAGGCAATGTTCTCCTAATCCAGGAATGGACAAGCGCAGTCTGAAGCCGGCCTACTAAAAGGCAATGTGCAATTTGGTATGATGTGTAAAGTACTACGTAGAAAGACTGAATTGAGAGAGCTCACTAAGATCCAACCTTCTAGTCTCTTTTTGCTGTTATGATAATTAAATATTGTTTCTCCGTCTCTGATTTTTTCAAGAGAGTTCCCTCTAGAAAGACAGAACTAGTGATTTCACTGCTAAGGAATAGAATAGTGTTTTGTTTTTTGTTTTTTTTATAAAGTTCCAAACAATAAGCTCCCTGAATTTTTGTTAACAGAGAGCTTTCTGTCAGGGACTGTGAAAGCAGGGATACTGAGGCAATGTAGCACTATCCCAGGAATACTGGGTATCCCTGCTCATGTGACCCAGTCACCTTAAAATCCATTTTTATATCATATTCTGTGTTAAAAACTAGCTTGCTATGCAAAATAAAGAGCTCAAAACCTCATTGTTATTATTTAAAAATACACAAAAATAACAATAAATTACCAATATATAGAAAATAACGATATATATTCAATACAGTAAGTGAAAATCTGTCACTAACAGATTAAAATACAAGAACAAAGAGTACACCCTACATGCTTAAACCCATATATATATGTATATGTGTATATATATATATATAGTTGTGTCTATTTTATATTTATATAGCAACAACAGATGTAATTACCATTTTACAGTTATATTTATTATAGATTTGTTAAATTCCACTATCATAAAATAGAAACTTCACCCAAAAATATATGTGAAGCAATAAATTCCCGAATATTTAAAGTCCTCCACAAAGTGGTACAACATATGTACAGAAATCCTTTTAGTCTTGAACTATCTTCCTTGTAATTAGCGATGTTCTTTACCTACCATTAACACCCAAAAAAGAAAAGGACATTTATCAGTCGTTAAATAAATTTTACTAGCACAAGAACTGTCAAAATCCACTAACATTTCCTTTATCTGCTATATGCTCCAATAAAGTCTATATGCTTCAGAATGCCATCAGTTCTTCCCTTGTATCACCACCTCTGAAAAATATGCTATATAAAAATTCGCTAGGATGTTTGTCACGATGCAGTCATGCGCAGGAGGGGAAGTCTCTACTGCTTATGATTGCATCTTGTGAGTGAGGGAACGCAAGACTGCATCGCGTGGAGCAGTGAGGTAGCGACCTCTTAACCCTTTGAGTGCCAGAGGGATATGCAACGCATTGCAAAGCAATGTGTTGTGTACCCCTCTGGCCATGGGCGGATTGTCCTGTTGGGGGATCAGGCATCCCCCGGTGGGCTGCTAGATCATGGGCAGATGGGGGAGATCAGAGGATCTCACCTCACCATCCCACGATATTTTAAAGGAGAGGTCTGTGTTGCCACCGGCATAGGTACTCTCTGTGACAGCCTTCTCGTTCCTTGTTAACGCAGAGCGCCAGGATATGACATAATATTCTGGCGCCTGCTCTCCCATGCCGCACAGGGACCACAAGGGGGCATCGACAGGGACGTCGGTGCTGGAGGCTGCACTGACTTCTCACTCCCCACACTGGACCACCAGGGAATGCAAGAGAGGCGGAAGAGACACATAGCAAATAGATATGTTGAGAGACAGAGGAAAAGAAGACAAAAAAGACTAGATGGAGAAGGATGTGAGAAGGAGAAAGGCAGGGGACTGAGGGGGTCTGACTGAGCAATATTAGGAAAGAGGGGGAAAGCAATGGGAGAGAGTGGAGAGGGGACTGGACTGGAGGAGAGATGAGGCAGCAAAGGGGCCTGTATGTAGAAAGTGAAAGGGGATAATAGGCTGGCAATGAGAGTGTAGAAAAGGGCTGGGGAAGACAGAGTGGGGGAAAGGGGGTGGGAGTTGCTAGGGTTGTATTTAACCCTATGAGTGCCAGATATGTATAAAAAATTATACATATATATATATAAACACCAGCTAGTGGGCTGCTTTAAAAAAAAAAAAAAAAAATGCCCGGGCTGGTATTCCCCTACAATCTGCCTCTGGCACTCAAAGGGTTAACGTTACCCTGACCTTGGCCTGTGTACACAGGCTTGTAGACTAGTACAAAATATTGCAGTCAGTACAAATCTCCGTCTCACAGAAGAATAGATATTTACTTCCACTTTGGTAGACTCGGTCCTGTTCTCATCTCTCACTTGGTTCTCTGTCTAAGGCTGTTCTGGAGTTCCAGGCTTCAGTCTTTATGACCATATATGTTTCAGTTTGATATGTGTGGAATATAGGGGTTAATTATTCTTGTGTTCATCCTATATAACTCTAATAACTCACACCTACTCTGAGAAAAATAATGAATCACTTTTTGCGCTTTGTTGGATCAGGTCATAGAAAACGTATGTACCGGGAATTGGTATAAACCCTTCAAATCAAAATAAAATATTTACTTTACACAATATCTATAGTAGACAAAATAAAAAATGGTATAAAAACAATGTTAAAAACGTGTGTATCCTTTGTTTCCCACTATTATCCAGTAACACAAAATGTTCCAAAACATTTTTTAACCCTTTGAGTGCAAGAGGAGTACGGAATGCATTGCTTTGCAATGCATTCCGCACCCCTCTGGCACTCAAACGGTTAACATTGTTTTTCTATCGTTTTTATTTTGTCTAGTGTAGCTGTAACACCTAAAATTAAAGGGATAGTAATACTTAAATATTACAAATCCCTATATTAAAGCCCTAGTAAAAAAAAAAAAAAGTATTGCCCCCAGTGTCATCTCTCAAACCTTTATGGTTTGAGAGATGAACGCTTCTAAAGTTGCCCTCTCCCTCCCCCTTCCCCGTAGTCAGCATTCTAGCTGACTCAGGGTAATCCGGTCAGAGATCATCAGGCGGCTCTGCAGCAGAGCCGCGATCGTGTTAACTAAAGAAAAAACTTTCACTAAAACGGTCTTCTACGTGTGCTTGCAAGCCAAGCACACGTAGAAGACCATTTCAGTGAAAGTTTTATTTTTAGTTAACACGATCAGGCTGTGCTGGAGAGCCGCCTGAAAGTCGTACGACTCTCTTCCCTGCAGTCAGCTAAAATGCTGACTATGGGGAAGGGGGAGGGAGAGGGCAACTTTAGAAGCGTTCATCTCGCAAACCATAAAGGTTTGAGAGATGACACTGGGGGCAATACGTTTTTTTTTTTTACTAGGGCTTTACTATAGGGATTTATAATACTTAAGTATTACTATCCCTTTAACTTCTGATCTTTTGGGTGTTAGTATTGCAAAGCAATATTTTGGAAACCTCTCTAGCACCCAGATGCTTCAAATATGCTAGTAAACCTCTAGCAGGTACAGTGCAGTCCGTAAGTATTTGGACAGTAACCCAAGTTTTGATATTTTGGCTCTGTACTCCAACACAATGGATTTGAAATGAAACAATAACTACATGGATTAAAGCAGAACTTTCATTCAAATTAAATTGCCCCCCAAGTGATTATTCACATAGCGATACGCATATCAATACTTGTATTATACTGAATAAGTCCAGCATTACTGAGAAATCCACAGGCAGGCTTCAGCGCCGACATCTTGCCGAAATTACATCTATGAGTCTGTGCTGAATGTCCCGTCTCCTCTAGGATTGGTGAGAGGGAGTTGCATTGTATTTTAAAGGGATAGTAAATTCGCAAAAGAGTATGTTCTAAATCGTAGCTACACTAAAAAAAACATTTAATATGCTTAATCCTTTCTCTCAAACCATTATGGTTTGAGAGATGTAATAAAATAAAGACCTCCGCTCCCTCCCCCTTCTCATGCGTCCGCTGTACAGCGGACGTCATGAGATCCTGCTTCTGGGACCAGATGGCGGCTCTTCAAAAGCGCTGTCATCTAGATATCTAAGTATAATTACTTCATCGGAATGGTCCACAACGTGTGCTTGCAAGCAGACACACGTTGTAGACCATACCGATGAAGTAATTATACTTAGATATCTAGATGACAGCGCTCCTGAAGAGCCGCCTACAGTCATGCGACCGGATTCTGCCTCTGACAGCTTTACAGCTCATCAGGCAGAAAGGGGAGGGAACGGAGGACTTTATTTTCTTATTTCTCTCAAACCATAACAATTTGAGGGAAAGGATTAAGCACATTAAATGTTTTTTAGTGCAGCTACGATTTAGAACTTACTTTTTTGGGGACTTTACTATCCCTTTAAGGTAGAGGAAGGGACTGATGGCACAAATGCAAGGAGCGTATACAGCATGATGCCTGCTGGTGAGTCTCCGAACAAGCTGGAATTCTTAATAACACTGGACTTATTCAGGATAATAAAAGTATTGAAATGTGTATCACTATGTGAATAATGATTTGAGGAGCACTTTAAATTTTAATGAAAGCTTCACTTTAAGTGCAGTATATCTTCTTTAATTTGAAGTTATTTACACCCAAAAACCATGTAAGAATTACAGCCTTTTTTATATACACGGTCCCTCCATTTTAGGGAACCAGAAGTAATTGAACAATTGGCTGCTCAGCTGTTTTCTGGGTAGGTGTGTGTCTTTTCATTGTTAGTTCATGTACAAGAGAACTATCATAAGGTCTACAGGTGATTCTAGGTGTGGCGTTTCCATTTGGAGTCTATTTCCGTTATCTCTCAACATAATCAAAACTTTTTTTTACCACTGATTGATTTATTACAATTTTTCAGCCTCTTGATGGCCTGATTTTCTGACAATTAGTCAATGCCAGAAAAAGTAGGCCATCATGAGGCTGAAAAATAGGAATAAATCAAACAGAGCCAAAGCTAAAACAAAGAAAGGATGGGCACTAAGGTGTGATAAAGAGGTAATAAAGTGGATATTACTTCTCCAGTGATATCACATCTCCAATTTCCCTGTTATTCTATGGAGCCTATGTACTAAGATCTCCCACTTGAGAAATCTTAGTGCATTGGCTCCATAGAGTAACAGGACTTGGAGAAGTGATATCAACGGAGAAGTAATCTCCACTATATTGCTTCTATATCACAAGTTGGTGCATCTAACATATTTGGTAGCAGGAAAGCTATATAATTCTCATGTCACTGGGTTATGTGGCAAAGGTTGAACTTTATGTACTTGTGTTTTTCTTCTACCTAATTTACTATGTTTGTATGTTACTATCTCCCCCTAGGTATGTCAAAATCAACTGTGTAGTACATTGTTAAGAAACAAGAATGCATATATGAATTCAGTAGACCACGCTAGTGACAAAGAATGCATACAGTTCTGAAGATAAACCCTTGTCAACTATCCAATAGATCAATAATACTCTCTAAGATGGGGTAGCCAACCCTGATCCTCAAGAGCTACCAACAGTACAGTTTAGAATATGCCTGAATGAGCACAGGTGGATTAAGTAAAGTGATCCAATAATTAGTCTACCTGTGGTCCTTCTGGGATATCCTGAAAACATGTACTGCTGGTAGCTCTTGAGGACTAAGGTTGGCTGCCCCACTCTTCGATGTAGGCATAGGAGTGTCAAAGAGTACCATAAAGATAAGAGTACACCAGCATAACCACAGAGTAAACCCACAAGATGCAAACCACTAGTATGACACAAGAACATAAAGGCCCAGTTACAGGTTGCTAAAAACTACATAAAAACCTGAAGAGTTCTGGAGCAAAGTCTTGTGGACGAATGAGACAAGTATTAAGCTGTACCAGAATGATGGAAAGAGGAAAGTATGAAGAATGTAAGGAACATCACATGATCCAAAGCATACACCTCATATTTTAAACATAGTTGAGGTAGTGCTGTTGCTTAGGCATGTACTGCTGATACCAGAACTGGCCCACTTGTCTTTATTGATGATGTGACTTCAGACAGTAGCAGCAGGATAAATCCTGAAGTGTACAGAAACAACTTATCTGCTCAAAACTCATTGGGATGGGTGTGGCTTGGACTGCTGAGCTGATGGCTGCTTGATGCCTCAGCTCCGAGATGACTGATCTTCATCAGGCTTTTTAACCCACGTCATTCTGGTTTCATCCATTTATTTTTTCCCCTATCCCCTTCTTTTACCCTTCCCCATCACTGAATGGCTAGGCATAAGCACACTGGGAGAGATTCTAACCTCCAGTTGTTCTTCCCGCCAAAGCCTCCGAGACCGCAGCCAGTACCTCAGGTTAAGATGGCCAACTGCGGCTCTGTCTACGTGTGCTCTAGCAATCGGGTCTCCTCACCTGTACCTCAAGATTTACCTGTATCTGTGGACTCTCCATCAACCAAGCAATCCTCAAATCATTCCTGAGGGAAGAACTAAAATAAATTGAAGTGGATGTTGCCCACCTTGGCGACAGAGTCAGCGCTTTACAGGAAGATATTGATAGTTGGCAATCTTTCAAAACGGATGTTAATAAGAAATTGGATTACCTCCATCATCGTAACTTGGACCTTTCTCTCAAACTGGATGACATTGAGGATTGGAACAGGAGGAATAACCTCCATTTTAGAGGAATACCCAAAAATATTACCTCAGAAGCACTTCCAGATTGCCTTCAACATTTCTTCAGTAAACTCTAAGACGTGACATTTCCTCCCCTATACCCATTAAAAGGGCCCATAGGCTTTTGAAATCCAAGATGGTGCCACCTGACCCCTCAAAAGACGTTATAATCAAGTTCCAAGCCTACCCGGACAAGGATGTGACCTAAATGCAGCTCAGAATGCCTCGCTGACACCATTTGAGGGTTTGACCATTTCAACATCTGGAGACTTCTCCCCGCTCACCACAAAATGGCTGAGAGACCTTCACCCACTCACCCTAGCCTTGCAACAACAGAACCTTAAATACAAATGGGGGTTCCCCCTGAAGCTAATGGCCTCAAAAGATGGAAACACACACATTCTCAGATTCTATGACAACGTAAAAGAATTTGTGGACTCGTTACAGCTCAATCTCCAGGATCCTTCTCTTCTCCCTGCTGCCATCGCAGGAGAGATGCAATGGAACTCACCTTCTCCAGCTTAAGTGCAATGGCACCCATCCTGCAGAAGAGAAAAGCTTGGGCATCATTAACTCCTGAAGAGGATTCATCCTCTACCTTGCCGCCAAGAACATGGCTGATATACCAGTCTATGGGTTACTGCTGAACTCTCCTATTTTCTGTTGGATTTGCTACCTGGGGTGTATCTTAGCTGTTTTTGCCTTTGAAACATTGTTTTGTCATGTATCAGTGCCTAGTGGCTGCTGCACTACTATTTCCCACCCTTCCTATTACTTACAAAACTGTTGGTGCTCCAGTGGGGGGCTCTTGGAGCACGGCCTGGCCCCCAGGTCCCTGGGGGTCACGCCCTGGGCTTAAAGCATCACCCGGAGAATGTACTCTAATTCCTGTACTCTACTTAATGTTTACTTGAACTTTGTGACTCGTTTACGTTCACATTTTGTAGTTTTATGTAGTCTCTACCATTGTGAAGATGCTATGGTGGAAACTGTTGGGCTGGGTGATGGCCCTCGGACCATTATCTGGATTCTTGATTTTTGGGGGTCAGGTCCTGGGCTGATTGTCCCCTACTTCGGTACAATCGGAGGTAGGTGGAGGATATGCTTTTTCATTCTTATGGATCAGTGTACAATTATCTCCGCTGGGCATTTGTTCTCTTGGTGAAGACCCCATTTCACTTGTATTTTTCTACCTGACTTCTAGCTTAAGATTCTCTTTGTACAATGGTTATTGTTACGAGGTCGGGTTATTTTGACCCTTCTTATGGTCTTCGCTCCCTAGGGATTCTATCTTAGTTCGCCAGACTCTTCTCAGAGCCTATCCTCGGGTCTGTGTTTAACGAAACCGACTTTTGTTATGTTATGTTATGCACCCCTCTGATTAAAAGTTTTCAGCATTAATCTATGGTCACTATATATTTGAATTTCATGTCTTTGTAAGTGAACTTTCACATTATGGGCCCTGCTGTGCTGGGTGGGGGTTCTAACTTCAGCTGGGGGTCCTCAGCTCAGGTCTGGATCCTCTGGCATTTGGGGTTCTTGTTCCGGGCTGATGTCCTTTGGTTGACATATACAATGAGCTGTGTGTGCAGGATGGTGATGCTTGGTCCAGGGCCACTTCTCTTGTTGTCAGAGGCCTGCTCCCTGGGCTGGCCATTCCCAGGTCTAGCATCTCTTGCCTCTGTTGGGTGAACATACTGTTATCCGTTTCCCACTTAAGTTTTTCTAAGCTCCTAATTTAGGGCCTTCATTTACTACAAGTGGCTCAGTCATACCGGGGATTCCCAATATTTGGATGCACCCGCTCGTGACTGGTTACACCTTCTGGGTTGATGGGATTCCTCATGAGCCCACCTTGGGCCAAGTCTGGGAGGCTTTTCTCTAGTATAATGGAATCCTAATGTTTTCCCCCTGTTTCAGTTATTCCTTTTAATAAACAGATAGAGGTCCTCACTCTCACCTCTATATTGCTGTTGCACATTCACTTTGAGCGATGAGATGAATTGTCGACTATGTTTTTCTGAATGTATATCTTTATTTATCTGTGTCACTGCAGGCTCGCATTTGTTTACAGCCTTGAGACACCTGACCCTCTGGTTTCCAACAGGGTGCATAAGTTTGATACTGTTCTAATATTTGAGTGATGTAACATTAAGTTGCTTAGTAGTCACTCTCTGGTCGTACAGTTCTAATGTCTTATTACAAGCAAGTAACTGTTTAACTTGTTGGTGCTGCACGTTGCCAAACTTTTAACTCCACTCCATGCCTCAATTTTTGAGTTATGGTTTTTTTATGCAGCTAGTACCTTTTTTCTTGTTGCCCTGTGGAAACTGAGGAGAGGATTCTCCTTGGGCCATTTTCTGCTCCTTTTTAGGGCTTATTATTTATATAATATTGTCTTACTGGAATATGGTTCCCCATTCAGGTCTTGGGCATATTTGCTCTCTACATTCCCTCCACACTCCCACCCCCCCTTTTTTTTTCCATACTCCACAGATGACGTTGTTGCTTCTCGATAAAACCAGATCAGTTGTCCACAGTTCATGGACACCTCTTTTCTGTCTCACGGTCACTGTCCATGTACCATGATTTCCTTCACCTCTTTTCCAAAGAGGTCCACACCCCGCTCTCTTTCTCCACTGTATATTTGGTTTTGGAAGACTGGGAACCACCCTCCTGGTTGCCTCCTGAGAAGTGTATCTACATCATATCCTACACTTCCTTACTCTCTCTCCTCCCTCCTTCACTTCTTTTCCTCTCCTTTTTCTTCCCTTTTCTTTCCTGGTACGTTCTTCTCTAGTTCGAGCTATCTGGCATGTGTTGGGTCATTCGCCTTTGATTGAATCACTTGACTTTTACACCAGTCTTGAGATTCCCATTAGGTCTTTCCACATTCTCTCCTTTTTACCACTGTGATGCCTTCCTCTACTCTCTCCAAAGTAATTTCTCTCAATGTCTAGGGACTGAACTCACCACACAAACGTTCTATAGCTTTTGGTGAATTTCAGCGTATTTCAGGAAACTCATTTTTCTTGCCTCAAAGACCAGAAACTCATTAACAGACATTTTATACGTGCCCTAATGAGCTCCTCATCTTCGAATCATAGTGGAGTAGCAATACTCTTTCATAAAAGATTAGCCTTTTCAATCCTTCATGTTTGTAAAGATAAAGACGGTAGATTTTTGTTCGTCAAATGTTTGATTGACCGTCAAATGTACACTTTTGCCAACATTTACACCCCTGTTGAATCCCAAATATCCTTCTTTCATCAAGCTCTAGACACCCTAGAGTTCTTCCTCAAAGGCATTTTAGTATTAGGAGGGGATCTCAATATCCATCTTTTCCCCAATCTTGATTGCTCCTCGGGATCTACTCCTACCACTTCTTTGTTATTAGAAACTCAACACTATGCTCCATTCTTACCAGCTCGTTGACTCATGGTGTCTTCTCTACCCGGATTCCAAAGACTACACTTTCTACTCTCATCCTCATGATGCTTACTCCTAAATTGACTATATTTTTCTTGCTCATCCGTTCTTACATCTCCTCCATGCTGCCTTGGTCTGACCATGCACTAGTGTTGATGTTCTTACTGAGACCTAACACACTAGCTGCGACACGCTTATGGCGTCTTGACGAGTTTCTTCTTACCAGAGCGGACATCAAAGAGACAATTGAAGCAAAGATCAAAGAGTACATTGCCACTAACAATACACCTGATTTGTATCCTTTGACATTCTGGGAGGCACACAAATGCGTTCTCAGAGGATAATTAAGATCTGAGTACTAAGAAGACTGACGATTTGCTGTCTAACATTCGTCGCTTAGAAAGTCTACACAAATTATCTGCCTCCATTTCTGCTCTACTGCGACTTGCTGCATTGCATAAACAATTAACCTTCCTCCTCCATGAAAACATTGATATGCTGTTTTTGAGATCTAGACATACCTTCTTTGAACAGGGTAACAAACCGAGGCGCCTTTTAGCCCAACAGCTGAAACAGACGTGCATTCTGTCAATTCAGTCCTTATCTGACAAACTGTTACATACTGATTCTGAAATCTCATCTGTGTTCCAATCTTACTATGAAGCTTTATACAATATTCATGGGAGTGCTCCTCCTGGCCCACTACATCTTGAACACATTTCTTCTTATCTTGATCCGGCAGAACCTTCCTTGCCTTGACCAAACTGCTTCCCTTGATCTACACATCACAGTCAACAAAGTCCTCCATGCTATTGACTCCTTACCTTCAGGTAAATGCCGAGGCCCTGATGAATTCTCCCAGGGATAGTACAAAACCTTCTGGCACTTTCTGTCCCCCCCCTTCTGGTGGAATTCTTTAATTCACTCCCGACCTCCATCTCAACTCATCTGGAATCATGAATGGCTCATATTGCAGTAATCCCTAAACTAGATAATGAAAAACTACTATGTTCCAATTACAGGCCAATATCTTTACTTAATTTTGATACTAAGCTTTTCGCAAACATACTGGAAACTAGACTTCAATCTCATCTGAACTTGTTAATTCACCCAGATCAATCGGGTTTTGTCCTAAGGCAAGAGGACGAGGGGCAACATTAGGAAACTCCTGAACCTCCTCCATCACTCCTCTTGGCGGTACTACTATCAACTGATGCAGAAAAGACATTTGACCGGGTCAATTGGTCATTCCTGTAGCAAACTCTGCATGTTTTTGGTCTAGGCCTGTGTTTTATCAATAACGTTCTTGCCCTATATAATCATCATAATGAAACAATTCCATATTGAACCTTTTATAACTACCAGAGACACTCTTACAGCCATTTTAATGCCTCTTTTCCATGAACTCAAGTTTTAAAATGTCTCCTGTAGTCCTTACTGGAGATTTGTTACTGGACCTCAGTAGCCCCAAAGGGACTTCGGGAATTGTGGTGTTATGGCCAAACAAGAGTTCAAGAATATGGATATAAAAACAGGGCCTATACCACAGTCAGGGTAGTTCTGTTTTGGGTGTTACTGCATGGTGGGCACATGCTTAGGCATTGATCCCATGCTCCATGCTCTTGTTTTAATGTAATATAGTCTTATTGTACAAGATCTTCAGTCTGATCCTTGTTCTTGGAGACCCCTCTAGCATTCAGGGCATTAAAGTATTTCATTTTAGTATTACACAGACGCTTTTACCGGTAACTAAAGGGTTCCATGACTGTATAAAGTTTGAGAATAACTGCAGTAAAGTATTAGTAAATGAAGCTAGCATAAAGTTTATCAACATCTATTTATTTAGTCATGTCTTTGCCGGCAGTAATGGAAGATAATGACTTTGCATTCCTGTGTTCTGTCACATTGAACATACACAAACACATTCCATTATATTGAAAAAGGATTACATTTTTTTGGCAGATTGTATTGGCCAATAAATGTAACATTATTGAGGCGTTTTCTGGAACTGGAAATATTTTTTGTTGAGCGCTGAGCAATAAAAAAAGCCAGCCTGAGCTAATGTGTGTTTAGACATCATACTGTAAACACTTTAGTTTTCTTCAACAGTATTAATTTTATAGTGTTTTTTCATAAGATGAATATTTAGTGAGTAATCTGTCATAACCTCCATAATCAACAGGATTGCTGATTGGCTTCCCATAACATACTGGCGCCTTAACCTGGGCCAAGGTGAGGAGAGAATAGTGGACTAGTGCCAGATGGCTTGATCAGTTGGCCGATTCAAGGAGCACAGATTGGTTGCCTTACAATGAAAATCAGGTCCCTCCACACTTGAATCCATATTCATCAAACTAAATAGCTGTGATTCTGGAGCAAACCATAGGGCTGAATAAACAGTCTGAAATGCACCATGAGCTTCATGCACCATTTCACTCACTCCCTGCCCTGTTCAATTAACTCCATCCATGCTTCATCCTATGTAATAAGCAATTAGCATATTCTACTGTCTACTCCAATGAGAGCAGACCTAGTAAAAAGCCCAGGGCTGGCCCTCTAACAGCTGTTTAGGGGGTCAGAAAACTGACCTCCCTCCCGCTAGAAAGCAAACTGGAAATCTGTGGTTCTCAGCCACAAACTTCATGGTTGTATACACATTTCCCTAGATCCACTGTGTCAGGCTTTCAAGCACAATGCAGCAGGTTTCTGGAGGACAGTAAATTGACCTGCACGATGCAGCATAAATGTTCCAAGAGTCTGAATATATGTCACTTTCTGATATCTTTTCAGACCGCTGTGCATCTAGGCTGCATCATGCAGGATGTTTCTGTTCAGATCTCTGTCCTTCCACTGGAGCTCACAATGCAGCCCTGGATGCCTTGAGGAGTACTCTGTCTTCATGGAACCCACAATGTCCCTAGGTCCAGTGGGGCATATACACAAAGACAAAGGTGGAACAATTGTGGGCAAAACAGCTACTCAGAGGAACATTCAAATTGGGAATTTAACTCTGATTGAAAGCGTTATAAATATTCCACTGATTGAGACATTTGGAAATGTTCCTCTTACTGTTACAGTTGTGAATGTTACTCTGATTGATACAGTTGGGAATGTTCCACTGATTGATAGACTTGGGTACCTCTGATTGATACCGTTGGGAATACTTCACTTATTGGCACAGTTGGGAATGTTCCTCTGATTGATACATTTGGGGATGAACCTCTGATTGAAACAGTTGGGAATATTCCACTGATTGATACAGATAGGAATGATCCACTGATTGATACAGTTGGGGATGTTCCACTGATTGATACAGATAGGAATGATCCACTGATTGATACAGTTGGGGATGTTCCACTGATTCATACATTTGGGGATGTTCCATTGATTGTTACAGTTGGGGATGATCCTCTGATAGATACAGTTGGGAATGTTCCTCTGATTGATACATATGGGGATGTACCACTGATTGATACAGTTAGGAATATTCCATTGATTGATGCAGATGGGAATGATCCTCTGATTTATACAGTTGGGAATATTCCACTGATTGATGCAGATAGGAATGATCCTCTGATTGATACAGTTGGGGATGTTCCACTGATTGATACATGTCGGATGTTCCACTGATTTATACAGTTGGGGATGATCCTCTGATTGATACAGTTGGGAATATTCCACTGATTGATACAGGTGGGGATGAACCTCTGATTGATACAGTTGGGAATATTCCACTGATTGATGCAGATAGGAATGATTCACTGATAGAAACAGTTGGGGATGTTCCACTGATTGATACATTTGGGGATGAACCTCTGATAGACACAATTGGGAATGTTCCCCTGATTGATATAATTGGGGATGTTCAACTAATAGATAAAGCTGGGGATGTTCCACTGATTAATACCTTTGGGAATATTCCACTGATTGATACAGATAGGAATGATTCTCTGACTGATAAAGATGGGGATGTTCCGCTGATTGATACAGCTGTGCATATTCCACTGACTGGTACAGCTAGGAATGATTCTGTGATTGATACAGTTGGGGATAATCCTCTGATTGATACAGTTAGGAATGTTCCACTGATTGATGCATTGGGGGATTACCCACTGATTGATACAGTTGGGGATGTTCCACTGATTGATACAGTTAGGAATGTTCGAAGTAAGATTTGTTAATTCACATATTTAATATTCATTTTTTCTCTTCTCCACTTCTTACACTGGATTTATAGTTTGAATATGTATGTTCTAGTTAGGAATGTTCCACTGACTGATACAGTTTAGCCATTTTGTGCCAGAACTGTTCTAGATTTCTTTGCATATATGCCCCATTGAGCCAACAATTTGGTCTTTTTCTAATATACTTTTTGTTCAGCTGTTTTTTATCCTTCTCAGAATTGTGCCACAAGTCTTAACCCTTTGACTGCCAGCAGTGTATCAAATTCATTGTACTCAAGAAGTTAATACTGTACATATGCCCTATTGTCTTCAAACCAATGTCTTCCATTTCAGCAGAGGTTTAAGAAACATAATAAAGCTGATGTACTAACTAAGATTACCTGGAACAATTCTGGAACAAACCAGTTGCATCACAGGGGAAAATACTAATTACCAAAACCCCCATTGGTTTATATTAGGGTTTTAAGGTCCTTAATGCTATAGAAATCTACAACACATTGCTATGAATCATTGAAAATGTTTATTTGTCTCTATGGTTCAGTTGGTTTGCTCCATAATTGCTCCAGTTCCTCAGTCACAGAAATATTGAGGTTCAGAAAACAGAATTCTGCAACTGGCTCAGTAGCTTTGTTGATACAGAATAGATAGAGACTTGTCTATGCTGCCTTATACTTTATGGATGAAGTCCAACTCTGTCTTTCATGGAAGACTTTGAGCCCAGTGTTGATTCCGGAGACTTCAATGCCCACGATCCCTTGTTTACAAAGAGCTGAAAAGACAATTGTTGGAGTCAGATTTAAGAACCCAAGAGTTATTTTAATTAACACAGGGGGCTACAAAATGGCTTGGATTCACTTGTTTTCTCATACAGATTCCTATAGAAGTCTATGGGGGAGTTTGTAGAGAAAATCAGTTATTAACTTATCACCTACAATTGTACCGAGCCCTATATTATTTAACCCTTTAAGAACTGGAGAGGCTTTGAAATGGATTGCACACCCTTCTGATCATTAACCCTTTGAGTCCCAGAGGGGGTACAGAATGCATTGCTTTGCAATGCATTACGTACCCCAAAAGCAATGCATTCTGTACCCATTTGGCACTCAAAGATTTAAAGGAAAAGCAATTCTTTATGATGGCTTTACATATTCTACAAAAACATAATATGAAAAGTCAAACTACCTATAATTTTTTCATCTTAACCTTTTTTTTTTTTTTTCATATTTGTACCTGATAGGGAGCTCACTGAATTTCTATTTCCAGAGAGATTTCTTGTCAGTGACCATCATTTCAGCAAGTACTACAATGTTACCATCACCCTGCAGCACTGAATGCTCTGTGTGCTATTTTGTTAACACAGTATCTGTTTTTACATTATATCTCTAGACCTGCTTTCATGTTCCTTGACAGAAAGCTCTCTGCAAACAGATCCAGAGAACTCAGTGACAGACAAAAAAAGTGTACAAAAATTGTTGATGATGAAAACAAAAATAAGAGTAACAGATCGTTAAATTTCATTTACATATAATGCCCTTAAAGAATATGTAAAGTCAAAGTAAAGCAGTACTATTCCTTTAAAGGGTTATTTCTTTGAGTGCCAGGCGAGTGTACAAGGCATTGCTGTGAAATGCACTGGGCACTCATTTGATACTCCAGGGGTTAAGATGACAATTCCCCTTTAACCCACTGAGTGCCAGAGAAGTATCCAACTCAAAGGGTTAACTGGGAAACCATGTGAAGTGGTTAAAGGGGAAGGACTTTTGGCTATTCTACCATGAAGGATTTTGTAGTAGCCATGAGCCTCCCCTCTGATTCACTTCTATTCTGTATACAGACAATAGAATTTTCCTTTTCTTTAACTACTTTACAATGCATTGGAGATGTCACAACATTAAAGAGGTTAATACTCATGCATACTAATTCTGCTCTCTTTTTTCCCTCTTGGGGTGGTCCTTAACCCTCTGAGTTCCTGAAAGGTATCAACTCATTGCAAAGCAATGCTTTGGATACCTCTCTGGCATTCAAATGGTTAATTCCCTTTGCTGCCTAGAATGTGCCAAGAAATGCCATCACAAACATGTTTTAGAAAATCCTTGCCTCCCTGGGGTTTGTACAAACCACTCTGGTACCTTTCATTATTGTCTCTCTTCACTGCCTATTGTAACTGGAGTCCTCTTGTCATTTATGTTTTACTACCCTTCACCCAGCTAGACATAATCTTCTTTGTTAAAGATTCTTTTGTGTTTTTTTTGGCTTTTTAATTGCAAACTGAAAGTGACTCCTACTGATTCTATCCTTGCTCCTGCCCTAATGACACTCTTTAAGCAGATGTACAAAAAAAAAGTAACAAGCGTGCTACCCTTTTTTGGCTGCCCTTTATATGCCACCGATGTATACGACAAGATAGGCCTTCAGTATCTAATTTGTGCTATCTCACACAGTTGTCAGTGAGTGGAATGTAATTTATTTTTTTTAACAATCATTGTTTAAAAAAAGCGGAAATATTACACAGTACAATTTGGCAGTAATAATGGCAATTACAATGGCTTAAATATGCATTGGTGCAATACAATAAAAAGCCCAAGATGGAGATTCTAGTTACCCAGAATCCCCCACCAGCAGCCTTAGTGGCTGCACCTCTATGTATCTACAAGAACATATGGTCTCTGTAATCTAATTCCAAAGGCTACACTTTGGTGTATGTAAGGGAGCGTTTGATCGCTTTAGTCCAATTCCAATGACTGCACTTTGGTGAATGTAAGGGAGCATATAATCACTTTTGTCCAGTTCCAGGGGCTGCGCTTTGGTGTATGTAAGGGAGAGTATAATCGCTTTAGTCCAATTCCAGAGGCTGCACTTTGGTGTATGTAAGGGAGCATAGGATCGCTTTAGTCCAGTTCCAGAGTCTGCACTTTGGTGTATGTAAGGGAGCAAAGGATTACTTTAGTCCAGTTCCAGAGGCTGCAATTTGGTGTATGTAAGGGAGAGTGTGATCACTTTAGTCCTATTCCAGAGGCTGCACTTTGGTGTATGTAAGGGAACACAGGATCACTTTAGTCCAGTTCCAGAGGCTGCACTTTGGTATATATAAGGGAGCGTGTGATCGCTTTAGTCCTGTTCCAGAGGCTGCACTTTGGTGTATGTAAGGGAACACAGGATCACTTTAGTCCAGTTCCAGAGGCTGCACTTTGGTGTATGTAAGGGAGCATAGGATCACTTTAGTCCAGTTCCAGAAGCTGCGCTTTGGTATATATAAGGGAGCGTGTGATCGCTTTAGTCCAATTCCAGAGGCTGCACTTTGGTGTATGTAAGGGAGTGTATGATTGCTTTAGTCCAATTCCAGAGGCTACGAGAGTGTATGATCACTTTAGTTGAACTCCAGTGGCTGCTCTTCAGTATATGTATAAAAATATATGCAATCTTTAATAAATCTCTCTCTCTTGGAATTCTATTTGTGTCATAATGTGGGAGGGGCGTAATTGGGATAATAAGGTTGGAGGGTTGGGTTTGCACGTATAGGCACAGGAAAGTGAGAGGATCAGTGTGGGAGTAGGCGGAATGGGTAGGAAGGCAGGTGGAGTGACCACTGAAATCACAAAGTCGGATAATCACTCTCCTGTGCAGATCCAGATAGGTCCCAGATTTGTGGAAAACGCCCCCCACACACACACACAAAGAAGTTATGTCATATTGAATTTTACTAGAGTGGATCCTGAATCAACAATCTGTAAACCTTGAAACTGGTGAAATCAAATATGGAGATCAAAATGCAAAATCCTTTTTGATCACTGGCATAAACATCAATTTTTGTTCTCCGTGAACAAGATCAATTTGAACATTTTGTTTCACTATCCAAGGAAACTACTTATTAGGGGATTTTTTTACGTTTGGATTTTTAATCCATATTAATGCACTTTAGATAAAAAGTTTATTTTGGCCCCAGTGGGAATTTTTATAGAATGAAAATTATATTTCTCCTTTCCATAAGGGGAGGGAAGGGAAGTTGAGCCCCTAAGGAAAGAGCAAACCAAAGGGCCATATTTACATCCCAGGTCCCATTAGACAAGGCACCCCAGGCACCCTTACCTCCATCCATGGCCACATCCCTGCCCCTCAAATGACCCCATCCATAGTCCCACCCACTGCTCCTTGGCACAGACAATACCCTTGGCCAGTAACATACAAGCACAAAATAAGCTGTTAACCCCTTGGTTGCCAGAAACATCTCCAATACATATGAAGTGCATTGGAGACCTCTATTGCAGAGGTGTAAATAGAAACCAACTGGTCCTCGTGTGAAAATTGCCATGGGGCCCCCTGCCCACATTGTCCAGCTCCACACTTTCCACATTTACATTGCTCCCATTGTCCACCTCCACATGATCCCCTATTGACCACCTCCACATTGGCCCCCATTGTACACCTCCTACATGCCTACCTGGCTCAGGGGGGCCTCATCCCTGGGATCCAGCAGCATGTGGGGTGGAAGGAGAGGTCTGTGCCTGGGAGATGATGTCATATCACAGCACTGTGCATTACTAGAGTGCTGGGGACAGTGAGGGAACTGCTAATAGATGTCTGTGCCGAAGAAGGCACAGACCTCAGCTTGCCAGTGGGGAGATCAGTCTGATCGTTTTTGGCTTTGTGTTCGTGGTTTCAGGAGGGAGCTGCCAGGCCCCTAGAGTGACGGGCCCTGTCGCAGTGGGTGTAGCCATGGTAGCCAAGCCACACCTCACAACTTGGAGCTCTAGGCAGCTGCCCTCTCTACCTAGCACCTAGCACCATCAGTGCTAAAAATTCACCCAATTCCCTTTTATTTAAATGAGGCGTTTACCTCATTCTCAATGCATTGGAGAACTCTGGAATTGAAGTGGTTAAAAGCCAAATTTAAATCAATGGGGATTTTTCTTTTCCTTTGCTCAGAATTTAGCTACCTGCACAAGGCCCTCTGTGTATAACCTACATTCTCCCTATGTCGGCTAAGGCTGGAAAATAAACTCAACAAAAAGAACTGATTTTGGAAGTGGTTAGTATTTTAGTAAACACTATGAAATTGGCTTTCACAAATAATTAGCTAATTCAAATATGTGCTTCAATGTTTAACTGTAAGTCAGAATCCTGGTAAACTTCAGAATAATATTTAAAACTGTGGAGAACATTAATCAAATGTAAAAATGATATGTCATTTCTGCAGAGCTAAACTACATTGCATATCAGTTACTTAAAATGAAACATCTTTCTACAGTGTCTTTCAACACAATAGAAATAAAATGTTACCCCGGGGTCATGAAACAACAACTAGATACATAAATTGGGGTCATTTTTTCATTAACTAAAAAATGGTAATGTTATTGGAGACCTCTCACATGTTATTTATTCTAAAAATCTCGCCAGAAATTTAAGAGCATTGAAACACAACAATTACACGGAACTTAAATCTGGCTTCTGTTTCAAACTACAGTGGTGTGCAACATGGATAACGCTGACTCGGAATTGTTAAAGGGATAGTAATGTTTCACAAAGACAGCAGCTCCAATTAATCTTCATAGTATTTGAGCCATAGAGAATGTTATTTCAATACTGTCAGAGTTGTGGTTCAAGAGTAATTGAAGGATAAAGTTTCCCCCTCCTGCCTCTTTTAACTAGTGTAAGCCCTCTCTTCTCAGATGTGGAATCTGGTTGTAAGACCAGACAGATAACAGGAGGGAACAATCTTCTTCCTATGCGAACAATGAAAGCCCTGCCCCCCTTGACAAGTTTTTCAGGTTTTTCCCTTATCTTAATTGAAGATTATCCCTCTCTGCAGTCTACCTGGGCACCACCCTTCTGCTCTGGCTGGGAAAAAGCTGAAAAGCTTGTCAAGGTGGTCAGGGCTTTCATTGTTCTCACAGGAAGAAGATTGTCCCCTTCTGTTATCTGTCTGGTCTATGGACTGCATTCCACATCTGAGAAGAGATGGCTTACACTAGGTAAAAGGGGCGGGAGGGGAAACTTTGCTTGTGAATATCTCTCAAACCATAAAGGTTTGAGAGATAAGACATATCTTTCTTCATGTTTTTTAATGCCTACAAAATAAAATAAAGTTAAAACGAAGTATTACTATCCCTTTAAGTCTTTATGAGACATTTTCAAATGTGATGGAGTCACTTCTGAAAATATTGTCCTTTTACTATCAACTCATGATCTGACAATTTTTTTAATTATGATGACTTTTTGTACATCTAGCTATTAGTACTAACATAATATATATATAAGCTGAGGAATTCAGTAAGGTGTGATAAAGGTGAGATAACCTAGCATGTGGGTTAAACTCTCCAGTTCCTCTGGTTTGCTATGGAGCCTATATTTCTGAAGTTGATTGTATTTAGTTTGTAAGCTGTACGGGGTCAGGGACCTCCTATCCTAAAGTATACTCATCTAATGTTCTCCTTATGATAATTGTCTGTATAACCACTTATTGTATCCCTCTATACTAAATATAAACTAGAAAGTGCTAAGTACACCTGTTGGCGCAATATAAATAAGTATACCTACATACATACAAGCTGAAGACATGTTAGTGCATGTTTAACATGTGCATTTTTACTAGGGATTTTATCACACTGGAGGAGTTGTCCCTCTTTATCACTGCTTAGTGCATCTTTCCTGGGTCTCTGAATCAACAAACTTTTTGGATGCTTTGAGGAGCTGGTAACCAGACCACAAACATTCACATCTCTGCTCGTGGTCCACAGAAACAATTTCTAGAAATACTTGCTATTAATATATGACATTTATGGCCATATGAATAAAACAAAGTTGGAGAAATGATGGGACCAACCAACTGCACCACAAGTTAAAATTCCCAAAATGTACATTGATTTAAATGGAGATTGGAGGCATCTCCAACACATTGCTATAGAACAAGGGTAGTTAATTATTATGGAAAACAACTCACCTTATCCCCAACCAACCACTGTTGGGCCGTCAGAAGAGATGGGAGTTTAGTCTCCAAAAACTGGAGGCCCAACAGTTGCCTACCCCTGATAAGGGAGATGTCTATAAAACCTCTCTAGCGTACAAGGAGTTAAGAGTAGAACTATAACTTTGTAAAAAATGAGGAATTTTGAAAAGATTTCAAAATCACCTTTATTTCAGTTATACATTTTTTATTTTATACCATAGTTTATCAATGTATTCAAATGAACCAGCACTTCCTGTTTGGAAGTGACAGTTGGGATGGGGGAGCTTTGTGAAATAATCTGAAAACACTGACCACCAATGGCATAGGGAATAAATTAATACTTTGAGTGCCAGAGGGGGTATCCAATGCATTGCTTCAATTCCCTAACCTTCTATTGGTTTAAATTGAATTTGTAACCCCCAGAGTGTTAGAGAGAGCTTCAATGCATTATTTCTCAAATCATCAAAGACCTATATTGCATTCACAGAGTTAAACTCCTTATTTAGGTCAATGGGGCTGTTTGTTTCTAATATTGCAATTGGTTTGCTGAAAACTTCAGCCACTTCCTTTATATATATGTCCCATCATTCCCAACATGCCTCTCAAAAGGAGGCTATTTTCCCTTGAAATACTTTGGACTTTCTGCATGCTTTCTGTGTTGATTTTACAGTTTGCTTTATTTTAATGCAACACATTTGTTTATTTTATAAAATTTAAATAAATGTCAGCATTGTATAATTTCTATGTTAACAAAGCAGTGAGCAAAATCCTTCCCTGTATGTTTATAAAATATTATTGTTTAATTCACATAGTTTAGAAATTCCAAATGCCGAGAATAGGAGGGAGGCCAAATACCATCTGTTTATAAGTATGATGCATTGTGAAATGTGTACTTTTCATACTGCTTTGGTCAAACATGCCACTAATTTTTTTGCAAGTAATTTGTAAAGGGCTTAGCAATTGGTTTTTGTGTTAGTGGAACGTTTCTATGCAAATTCATGTTTATTGAGGCTGATTGATTAAAGGGATTCTATCATCAAAAACCAACTTTGCTGATTTTGTCAGAGCTTTCAAAATCACTTAAATTTTGTATTAGCCATTTTTTTATTTAGATAACCATTTTTTAGTGATTTACAATTATAGATTATGCTAATTAAGGCATGCCGTGCTACCGCTTCCTGTCTTACCTCCCCCATTTTTTTATATTTCTGTTAAAGTTTTTTACAAGGAAGGATAACAGTGGGGTTGTGATAAACAGGTGATAAAGCGGAGATGATTTCTTCAGTGATATCACTTCTCAAGTTCCTATGTTATTCTATGGAGCTGATGCACTATGATTTCTACAACAACATTGGAGATCTTAGTGCATAAGCTCTGTAGAATAATATAGGAACTGGAGAAGTGATATTACTGGAGAAGCCACCTCCATGTTATCACCTCTTTATCACACCTTAGTGTATAACCTTCATTGAGAATCTCTTGTTTTCAAGTATGTCCTACTCATTTTATATATCTCAGAAGGATAAAAGACTGAGTCTTTCACAGCCCCTTTCACGGTCCAGGAATGAATACTCTATAGTGCACAGTTCTAAATACTAGAGGGAGAACTTCCTGTTCCCATCTGTGCTGGGCTACAACAAAATGACTTCCAAGCATCACCATAAAATACAAGAATATGGTTCTGCACTTCCTGTTTGACAGTCAGTGGCCAGTTGTTTCTCTAGAGTTTAGAACTGTGTGTTGTGCTCTGTAGAAAGTGCCAGTGAAACACTGACATTAAGGGATTCTAACACAGGATTCTGGGGTCACATGATGTCACGTGACCCCACACACACAACAACACAAGTGTCGAAGAGAATGGCGGTAAAGTATTGTGCTTGCCCTAGGTAATATACATATTTACCCACTAGAGGACCAGATGTGTGTGAAATTCCTTGTGAAACAAGGCATTGCACAGTGCGTTGATCCCCAAGGGATAAGGGGTAGTAACCAGGGGTGTAGGAACCCTGGGTGGATGGGGGGGACTCACCCCCCAGGAAATCATGCAGGGGATAGTCTATGTAGAAATCCCCCCAAGGCACTAGGCATACCAGCCCAGGGCAGACTCTGGGTGACTGGCAGGAGCAGAGCACACTGCACAGCGCTCCCTCCTGCTGGTCACCTCCTTGTAGCGTGCCCGAGCAGAGCGGACCGCGGGTAGAGGAGCTTCTGTATCCTCTAGACCTCTACCCCAGTCTGACAGTAAGCTGCTCGCAGAGAGCAACGAGCAGCTTACTGTCAGACAGGGTAGAGGATCAGAAGCTCCTCTACTGAGGTTCACTTGGCCCCAATACACAGACGGTACAGAGGGGCTGGGGGGGCAAAGTGACACACAAGGGCGCTGGGGGATGGAGAGTAAAAATGCTATCCCCCCCAGATTTGTGGGGGTTCCTACGCCTCTGGTAATAACTTCATTTTGACTTGCAAAAGTCAAATTGCCTATTAATCATTTTCTAAAATCTTTTATCTATTTTATTTTTTACAGTTTTCTGTCCCTGACAGTAAGCTTTTGGAAACTCTGTTCCACAGTGTTTTCTGGTCAGTTGACCATCAAAGCAGGACAGTGATACAATGGAAAAGCTACTCCTACGGCACTGAGCTCTTTCTATGCTGTATGGTACCTTTATACCTTGGATGCATTTTACATTGTATTACTCTCCCTGGTTTCACAGTCCCTGACAGAAGGCTGTCTGTAAACAGATTCCAGGTTAGCTCATTGTAAGCGACCTAAAAATGTGAAAACCTAGGGGAATATGAAAAAAGAATAATGAAATGTTAAGGCAATCTGAATATGCATATAAGTCTCACGAAGAGGTTACTATCACTTTAAATACTCTGTATGTCATGCTCATATCTAGGAATATCCTCCTATGTAGCACCCATAGATGGCTCATGGGCTGTAACCAGGCTTATGTTAGTGATGCAATTCACGTCATAAAGTGGGCTGGGCTTAATCAGTTTAGTAGGTCTTAACCGTATTGGGCTGAGAAGTGAGCAGGACTGTGCGGAACAGGTTGAGAAGGATAAGAATTGGGCAAAGTTTCTCAGGAAACTCACCTCCGCTGGAGAATCAGCCGCTGTCTCTGGAATCCCAGTAATTAACAGTAAAAACTGGGGTCTCTAGGGCAGAACGGTGAGATCCCATGTATGGACATGCTGGCATCTGTACATAAACTTGGGTAGGTGCGGCAATTAAACACATTAAGGCTGATGAACTAAAGTTGGAAAATTGGTGCAATTCTGGAAGCAACCAACTGTACCATAGGGGAAAAATTAAAAGTCACAGAAATTCCATTTGATTTAAATCCAATGAACCGGATACCACTGTAGAACTGATAGAATTAAAAGCCCCATTTTACATTCCCATGCTGCATTAGTCTTAGTACATGAGCTTCACTAAGAGACACTTACTACTATAAATATAGTTCTTCTTTAAAGGGACAGTAATGTTTCACAATAAAATCAGCTCCAATTAATCATCATAGTATTTGGGCCATGGAGAGTGTTATTTCAATACTGTCAGAGTTGTAGTTCAAGAGTAATTTAATGATAAAGTATCCCCCTCCCGACCCTTTTACTGATGTAACACTGCTCACTTCAGAGCAGAAAAGTGGTGTCCAGATGGCTTGCAGAGAGGGGCAATCTTCAATTAGCATAAGGGAAAAACCTGAAAAACCTGTCAAGGGATGCAGGGTTTTCATTGTTCTCACAGTAAGAAGATTGTCCCTTGCTGTGAGCTGTCTGGTCCCAGGACCAGATTCCACATCTGAGGGGAGGTGGTTTACACTAGGTAAAAGGGCCTGGAGGGGGATACTTTATCATTAATTTACTCTTGAACTACAACTCTGACAGTATTGAAATAACACTCTCTATGGCTCAAATACTATCCTATATAATAATTCGCTAAATCGTGTGTAACGCCGTGACATGCGCAGTACACACTGCTGCGCGTGCTGCAGTCATGTGCAGTAGAGGCTGCCCGCACCGTGGCTAATACAGAGCTGGGCGCTCCGAAGGAGCGTCCAGCTCTGTATCAGTCGTGGAGCGGGCAGTCTCTACTGCGCGTGACTACTCCGCGACCGGGTGGCAGTGGCACTGTGGCCCGTGTAACGGGCTGTTCAACTAGTGAAGAATAATTGGAGCTGCTGTTTTTTTGAAACATTACTATCCCTTTAAAACCCTTTGAGTGCTGCAATGCACTGGATACCTATCTGGCACTCAAAGGGTTAATGTTAAATGTGCCCTCAGACCAAATTGTCTAATCACATCAAAATCATTATTATTAGCACTGCCAGGTTTTACCTATTTTGTCTTTGGAGATAATGGAAGCTACACATGTCCGGGCAGTTCGAGTTCAAAGATAATCAACTGTACTTTCCAATAAAGAAGAACTCTTGCAGAGAGAAGACTCATTGTGAAATTACATATGCTGTATATCCCAGCTGCAGTTCATTCTAGTATTCATAATGATGCTCGGAGATATGGAGGTGGTTTCTAAATTCTGCATATGGGGTCATTTTTCCCAAAGGAAGAGAAATAATAACTGCTCTCAGGTGGTCGGTAAAGAGGAAGAACAGATTTTTGCAGTTATACTGCTGATATTTGCATGGTGATACTGAGTAGGATAATTGCAGTTCAGAGAAGTTTAACCCTTTACATGTCAAGGGAGTGTTCAAAGCATATATTGCAGTGTTTAGCCCTCTGATTCAAACAGAGATACCACCAGTTCTAAAAGATGTTTTATTCAAATGTAATTTCAGGTCAGACTTGCATTTTATGGCTTCACTACATTCATGGCCTGAACGTTTATGTCAGATCTGTTGTTACAGTAGTCTATGGACAGCTATTGTCTATAACCCTCCAGAGACTGGTGTAGCAACAGCGCCACTCTAGAACTTCAGGTGAACGAGATATTGCAACCAACAAAAATGCAAGTTTGACCTAAAATACCTTTTGCATAAAACGTCTCTCATCAGTGGGAGTACCCTTGTTTTACTCAGCAGGATAAACATTTTTTCCATATCATTCAATGCTATCACTTTAACCCCTTAACCACCTCCACATTTGCAGTGCAGGTGGCCGTTACAGACCATGCATTTTTGTTTGCTATTTAAATTCTGGGATGGCAGAGTGGCATGCAGCCACAGTGCCATCTCAGAATTCCACGACGTGCCAGGCTGGTCATGAGTTGTTAAGGGGTTAAATCTAGAAAGAACAAAAAGGAGCCACCTGTGATTTCAAACTTCTTCTCTAAAATCCTGCTTTCATCTCCAGGTCTCCCCATAGACTTCAGTAGGAATTTTGATAAAACGGGAGGCAACATTAAACTCCTCTATTAGAATCCAGCCCTTGATGTCCCTTTCCAACTAAGCATTCATTTTGGAGAATCAAATCTGCAGAACTGATTCATATAGGCCATTATGATTTTCTGCCCATATTAAAGTAGTGGAGTTTATTATTAGAAGATGCCAGTGTTCCTTTAACCCTTTGAGTGCCAGAGGGGTACACAACGCATTGCTTTGTGATGAGTTGCATCCCGCTCTGACACTCATAGGGTTAAGACTTTGCCAGTTTAGTCTCAGGAACGGTTACATTGCATTGGTGGCTTACTTCCATACTTCCTAGTGATCTGCAGCTCTGTTGGCAGTAAGCTGGTTAATGATTTGAATCTGTATGCAAGCCTTTGTTAATGAATTGTATTTTGATATACTCTTTGTTTGAGATATTGTAGGTTTCATTCTGAAGGCTCTTTGTATCATGGTTTAAAGCCCCATCACAATTGATGTTTTAAGATTCTCCACTAGTTTTTTTTTTTTCATTCAACCCAAGCTTTTGATCTTACACTTGCTGGAATCTGGTGAAATCCTAACTAATTTTCCAATAGCTCCTTGTGATTGGAATTTGAATAGACCCACCTGAAGGATTTAGTTCACTGTATAGCTCCAACCATCCTTTAGATCACTCCATTCATGGTGACAACACGGGGGTCTGGGTACCTTTTATCATCCTTCAAGTAGCCTAAGGTTCCCTTTGCATAAGTTAAACTCCTAAGGAAATAAAAATCAGGAGGACACAAACCTATATACCTTGTTTCCTGCTATCTTTGCTTAAAAGATGAGTGCAGGGGGTCTGCTTAACATCCTTTTCCTCCTAAATACCTTTTGGACATTGGAATTCAACAAAATAACTTTCATTGCTTCTATTTCCCTACTGCGGTGCATAGCAAATTAGATTTTAAAGGCTACTTTTCCCCTTACAGCTATTTCTATCATTTTCTTTAAAATTTCAATTTGGTGCCTAGTGACAGAATCGTCTATAATGTATTTGAGAATTACCTAACACCAATTATGCTAACTGTGAACATCTTTCTCTTTTTTTATTCTTTTTCATTAGAATTAAGGTTGTAATAAGTTACAGACAATCTGTTGACTTAAAGGTCACATTTTCAAGAGAAAGAAGGGATGTTTGCTAATGTTAAATCACTGACATGAAATGAATACTCTTTTTGATCAAATTCATTTACATATTTCATGGTAAAGGGAAATTATCATTACTTAGTGCTTTTTACATGGAAAATAAATGTACTTTTTTATTGAATCTTTAGAGAGCTATATGGAATCCATAGTCCATTCTTGTAGTTTCATTTCTGAGACACGTTTCCTCCTAATTTAAGAAATTAGCATAAATCCCTTTGTGACTGGTTCCTCGTGATTCTATTTCTGTGCCAGATATGTTGACAGAAGAAGGGAAATAATGAATTTTGTAACTAATTTATTTCAAGTTATTTTCTACTAAACACCAAAAGTAAATAAATGGTTGCTACTACACTGTATTAGAATCAATCTTCAACAAACAAAATTGCACTCACCCCTTCAGCATGGGGACCGGTGGGTCTGGTGCTGTCCCGTAAATCATAGCATGCAATTTCCACAAATGAGCCGACCAATGGACGGGATCGCTCACGGAATCACCTCGACACAATGTAACCACTCCAATTATATTAAAAAAATTCAAAATTTATTGTATCAACATTAAAAACATCAAACATATCTATGGACAAAAAGTGGGGTGACAAACACGTATGCCTAACGCATTTCGTGCATAAACAAAAAAAAAAGGCTGTGATTAAGTGTTCCTTTTTTTGGTTATGCGCGAAACGTGTTAGGCCAGTGGTCCTCTCATTTCCTACTAAACACCCGGGTCTTAGAAATGGATGGGCAACTGAAGCCAAGAAATAGTTCAAAGATGGTGTTTCTACTAAGCATGGAGTGGGAAACCTGTGGAATTTCAGCTGTTATTGGACAGTTAGTTTCCACCATCTTCAGCTGGCAAAAAAAGTATTAAAATTAAAACAATGCAATACTTAAAAAAAGAAAATTCAATAAATATTTGCAAAAAAAATACAAAAAAGTTGCATCAATCACAAAAATAACAATTTGTATACATATATGTGATGAGTTGATATTATTTTTTAAGCAGGCTATTATTGGCTTTATTCAGATTTGTAAAGGATTGATAAATGCTCCAAGAATTCATATAAGAATCATGTTAAGACTGTATGAAAGAATAACATTAATTTACATGTAATTTAAAAGAGGAACTTTGCAGTGAGAGTTTCGGTAATATATTCATTAAAAACCCAGGGAACCCTGAAGAAGAAAAAGGAGATTGAACAGAACAAAATTAAGTAATGGAGGACAACAGAACAAGGCTGGACCAGCACTGCCATCAGACCTCTTGTGGTCAATACAAAAAAAAATCCAGGGTCCCCCCACCCTACTCATTTGCACTGTAACCTGTAAGTATATGTAAAGACAGAGGTAGTAGACCTGCTCCACTATGCCGTATAACGTGAAATGGAGGACATAGTGGCAGAAGTGTGCTCTTGTTGACTGTTACACTACCTTCAGAATATAAATGAAAAATGAATGCCCACCAGGAGATCCTCCAGAATACCACGTGGGCCAGTCTGGTCACGTGGGGCCCCCTTTGAAACAACCCCCACCCCCGCATCACTTCGGCTGCAGAGACCTCAGTTTTTGATAGGGGAGGCTGGCACCCCTGCTTGGCTGGGACCCATACAGGGGTACTCCTGTAATTCACAAGGTGTTTTTTAAAGGGATAGTAATGTTTCATAATAAAAGCAGCTCTAATTAATCATTATAGTATTTGGACTTTGAAGAGTGTTATTTCAATTCTGTCAGAGTTGTAGTTCCAGAGTAATTGAATGATAAAGTATCCCCCTCCCACCCCTTTTACTGATGTAACACTGTTCAGCCTGAGCAGAAGGAAGGTGCCCAGGTAGACTGCAGAGAGGGACAATCTTCAATTAAGATAAGGGAAAAACCTGAAAAGCTTGTCAAGGGGGGCAGGGATTTCATTGTTTTCATAGGAAGAAGATTGTCCCCTGCTGTTATCTGTCTGGTCTATGGACTGCATTCCACATCTGAGAAGAGATGGCTTACACTAGGTAAAAGGGGCGGGAGGGGAAACTTTGCTTGTGAATATCTCATAAACCATAAAGGTTTGAGAGATAAGACTTATATCATTCTTCATGTTTTTTAATGCCTACAAAATAAAATAAAGTTAAAATGAAGTATTACTATCCCTTTAAGGGCCGGATTTACATTCCAGGCTCACCTAGGCAAGGCACACTGGACACCTTTAGCTCCACCCATGGCCACACCGCACTCCTCACATGATCAGTCCACCAGTCTCATCCACTGTTTCCTGGCACAGAATATACCTTTGGCCTACAACAAGCAAGGACATAAAAGCTTTAACCACTTGGTTGCTAGAGAGATCTCCAACGCATTGCTCTGCAATGCTTTGGAGATCTCACTAGCATCCAAATAATAGTCTGTAAAGGAGGGTATAAGCTACTGCATGGATACATAGATTGCTCTGGCCCCACCCACTATTCAGAATGCTGGTGTGGCCAGCACAGCTGAGGCGCCTCTCAAAATTTGGAGACCTAGGCAGGTGCCTAGTCTGCCTACTGGGAAATCCGGCCCTGTGTTTTTTTATATTTTCGGGCAAACATTCATCTGTAGGTGCTAAGAGGGTCCTAGCCCTGCTCAATGTGTATATGTATGTATATGTATGTACAAAGCTATTTGTGCCTTTAAATTGGCACTTAACACCACATATGCCATTAGGGATCCAGGGCAGGTATGTGGGCATTTCTAGATATGCCATTCATCTGCCTCCACGTACAGGCTGTACACTGAGAGCAATGGGAATAGGTACAAAGCTGTATACTTGCTCCGCAGGTGAAGAAATGTGTTGCGTTCATAGATGGAGTATACTGGGGCAGTTGTGTGCGTAGATGGAGTGTACTGGGGCAGTTGTGTGCGTAGATGGAGTGTACTGGGGCAGTTGTGTGCGTAGATGGAGTATACTGGGGCAGTTGTGTGCATAGATGGAGTGTACTGGGGCAGTTGTGTGCATACCTGTGAACTTGCTTGATTTTCCCCGAGAGTCCTTTTTTTAGAGTTAATTACTGGGGCACCAGGGACAAAGACTTATTATCTGGAGGTGGGGCATTTCCTCTGAAACTCTGCCTACTTCTCCTCCTTTCCACCCTGTTCCTCCCACTTCCCACCCACTTCCCCTACCCACCCTGTTCCTCCCACGTCCCACCTGCTTCTCCTCCTTCCCACACTGTTCCTCCCACTTCCCACCTACTTCTCCTCCTTCCCACCCTGTTTCTCCCACTTCCCACCCACTTCTCCTCCTTCCTGCCCTTTTTCTCCCACTTCCCACCCACTTCTCCTCCTTCCCACCCTGTTCTGCCTACATCCTGCCCACTTTTCCTCCTTCCCACCCTGTTCTTCCCACTTCCCACCCACTTCCTGCAGTCCTTATGACACAAGGATAAGCCCCACCCGATCAATTAAGCCACACCCCTTTTTATGACGCAAATCACATAATTTACATCCCCTTGTTTGCAACACATGAGCCCTCTCCATGGGCTCAAGAAAACAAAGTTCCCATGAATGGTTTTGTACCAGCATGTACCTGTTGCCACTGTCCATTCTCATGTTTATAAATAGGACAAGCACTGTACCATCAGTTCATACATCACCATGATTATATCTGTAGACATGTAGAAGACTGTTATATTTCAAAAAGTGCACTATTGTTTTATATAAAATGTATCTTGTAATAATTAGCACAGTCTGGTGTACAAATCCAGCATCCCATCTCATTTTCTGTGGTTAGTGATTAGATAAAATCCATGCTCAGGCATTCATGAGTATGTATGATCACTATAGTGCATACTACTTCACACACTTCACATTACTAAGACTTCAATGCATTGGTTCTCAATCTTTTCTCGCTCAAGTCATCTGTAATATGCAATCTGGAATCTTCAGGGCACCCCTGACATTTTATAGGTAGTTTATCAAGGACTTAATGCAAAGAATAATACATAAATTTACAGTTATGACAGCAACAAGCATACTGTGAATAATACATTCTACAAATCTACATTAGAAGTTCAACTTTTTTCCAAAATCTTCCAGGAAGAAGTGGGATACTTTGAGCCGGTGTCCATGGTACACCAAAGGCCCTCTTCCCCCTGGTTGACGACCATTGTTTTTATGTGTGCAAGCCCTAAACCCATCCATTATAACAAGTGCATGAAAAGCAAAAACATTATGACGATTTGCATTGCGTCTTGTTAGGAAATAGTGTTAAACAAGCGGCAATGGAGTAGAAAGTCCCAAAAGTCCCACCCACTGCCACCAAAAGGTGCAAGGAAGATCATTTTCTACATAAATAGTGTAATAAATAGGTGATACGCGCTGAAAAACAAGAAATAAAAAATCACTTCCTGAGCCTATCATCATTGGATAGTTCTCTACCAGCACATGTGCTCCCCAGAGGAATGAACCGGCAGATTGAGCCCTGGTGGACCAATAGGGTAGATGAATGACTGTGCAGTTCAGTGTCCTGTTCTACAATATTCGGGTCTCCACAATCTTTTATTAGGCTTGAAAGCACAATGTTGCACTTCTATGGTAACAAGCACACATTCTAAGAGTCTGGGGTTGTAAGCCACATACATCTAGGTTGTGTGCCGGCAAAGGTGGTCATTTTACTGTCCCCCAAAATGGCTGATAGGAGCAGAATTTATAAAATGTGATTATTCCTCTTTATATAGATATTCACAAAAATTAGCTATAAAGACTCTCCCAGGACTTCAAAAGACAGATCGATTAGATAGATATGAGGTAGATAGATATGAGATAGATAGATAGATAGATAGATAGATAGATAGATAGATAATATGAGAGACAGATTAAATAGATATGAGAGGCAGATTAGATAGATAGATAGATAGATAGATAGATAGATAGATAGATAGATGAGAGATAAATAAGATAGATTAGATAGACAGACAGATAGATAGATAGATAGATAGATAGATAGATAGATAGATAGATAGATAGATAGATAGAAGTACTTATTATCTGTGACCTAATTCCTTGTAGCTGAATAACTGACTTGAGTTACTAGAGCCATGCAAATACATGTAATATTAATACTATCAAAACTTCTTTATTCACAATGCCTTGAAGAACCCCCTACCACCAAACGGGTTAACACTTTGAGTGCCAGAGAGATATCCAACGTATTGTATTGCAATGCATTGGTACCGCTCTAGTATTCAACGTGTCAACACCTTGAGTACCATAGTGGTTTGCAATGCATTGCTTAGATGGTTCTTCAGGGGTTAAAGGGTAAGATTGTTTAATGTTCATTTGAGATTTCTTTTGAAACTGAAGGGTTTCACCAAAGCAGAGTCTGAAAACCACCCAGGCTAAAATGAACGATTGCAATTATGGAGCAAACCAACAGCATGACAGGTGAGACTTAAAATTTCTCAATATTCCCACGGATTTAAATTGGCCTTTTAACCTCCTGAACTCTACCGCGGTGGCCAATACATTGCAAAGCAATGTGTTGGAGACCTTTTTAGAAATAACAGGGTTAAAAGCCCCCCTTCAGTCAACGGGCATTTTTATTTCTTCCCTATGGTGCAGTTGGTTTGTCCCCGAATTTCTCCATCCTCGCTGCGTTACATAATAGTAAAAGAACCATTTTTATGAAGATCGCCTGGTTCCAGCCTTTGTCCAATCCTATTTATATGGTTCATAAAACTTGCTCACACATGACTTCACTTAACCCCATGTTGTAGGGGTTTGTTATTTTTAACAAATGTGAACATAAATACAGAAAGAAGTCAGGGGCAGAAAAGGATTTCAGAGACGATGTTTTGAGTATCCTATTTCTAGTGACTGTCCATGGGAAGAGTAAATCTATCAGTGAGATAATACACAGACAAATTACCCGTACTGCTGTGCACACTGTTTGGTTAAAAAAGAAAATCTGTCATTCCTGTTTCTGATTTCATATTATCTCACGTGTTTTGGAGAGGTTGTGAAAAATGGTTCACGTTTAAAAATTGTATTTAAAACATTGTGCGGCTACACTCCGCCTTAAGCATGACGGCGTGCTAAAAAGGGTGACGTGAGAATCTCGCCATGCATAAAAGCACGAGTTTCTCATGTCACATCCTTAACCCCTTAACGACCACTGATGTTCAAGGACCATCACGGCGGTCCTGCACTTAAGGACCAGTGACGGTCCTGGCACGTCATGGAGTTCAGGGCTCCTGATGCGGCTGCATGCGGTCCAGAAGCCCTGAACTGGAAAAAAAAAAGCCCCATGGTCCTTAAGGGGTTAAACTGCTCTTCGACTCATCCCGCATACATAACGAACGACAAGCAACACTGGAAGTTACAGTTGTTGCATGGTTAACCCTTTCAGTGTCAGAGACATTCCCAATGATTGGGGGCCTCCCTGGCATTGAAAGGGTTAAGCTACATATCGAACAAACATATCTAGGATTTTTAGTCCTTTTTCAATATGTAGCTTAAATCTTTGAGTGGCAGAGACATTCCCAATGGGGGACCTCTCTGGCACTGAAAGGGTTAACCATGCTACAACTGTAATGTCCAGTGTTGCTTGTCATTCCTTAGGTATGCAGGTTGAGTTGAAGCACCGTTTAATGATGCAACCTGAGAATCTCACACTTTTATGCATGGCGAGATTCTCATGTCACCCTTTTCATCACGGCGACATGCTTAATGCGGTGTGTAGCTGTACAGTGTTTTAAATGCAAAGTTTTAAAAGAAAACAGTGAAAAATGACTACTTTATGGAAAGTTGATAGATACATGGAATAGCCTCCTGGTGGAAGGTGTGGGTTCTAAAATAACAAACACACTTTTATAACATTTAGGACAGATATAAAAAGATCTGATGAATAAAAAGAAAAAGAGATTTTCAAGTGGATAGAGAAATGGTCTGATTGGATGGGCTAATTGATTCAGTTATGCTGTGGAATTCTAGGGGCTGTATTTAAAGTGAAAAGTGGATTTATTCTGCGTCAGGCCAGGTTCACCACTTGGAAAAAAATATATAATTTCCAGCTGTTGTAAATGGGACATTTTCGTTTGTTTTGCAATGTGCTGGAGAGCATTGAACAGGTTAAAAACTTCATATGAAGTGGAGCTCTCACTTTAAATCAAGTCTGCATATTTCAAAACTGAATTAACCCGTTGAGTGCCGAAGAGATAGCCAACCCACTGCAGCGTAATACGTTAGATACCTCTCTGGCACTCAAAGGATTAAGCACTGCACATAATGCATGTTTGCCAAAAGACCAGCAAATGTACAGTTAAAGGGATAGTCACACTTGTTACCATATGCTAATGTATGTTATTTGTGGTGCAAATGCGGTACCAGTGTTTTATATGCTAGTTAAGCTTTTCAATGACATTTCATATGCAAATTAAGCCTTTTTGGTGACGTGTCATAAGCTAATGAAGGTTCCAGTGATGTTTCATATGCTAGTGAAACTCTGTGCTGTACCAGGTAATTTTCCCTTTCACTTTTCCCAGGAATAAAAGTGTGTATATCTCCTACACCTGTACACCTATACATCTGCTGGACTATTTGTTAAAGTGTTAGTAATGTCCCATAAAATGTTTTTATAGATTTGTAGAGGATAAAAAAAGAATCTCATTGCCACAAACCCCATCTCTCAAACAGTCATGATATGAGAGATATTGGCAATCAAATTTCCCCTTCCCTCCCCTTCCCTTGATGTCAGCTGTAAGGCTGACAGAAGGAGATCCGTGTCAGCCGACACGATGAGGCTGTTCAGCAGAGCCGAAATCCCGTTATTAGAAAAAACTACTTCATGGGAACGGTCTACAAAGTGTGCTTGCAAACCAGGCACACTTTGTAGACCTTTCCAATGAAGTATTTTTTTTCTAATAACGGGATTTCGACTCTACTGCAGAGCCGCCGGCTGGTCCCTGTTACTGGTATCTCCTGCTGTCAGCTAGATGCTGACGTCAAGAGAAGTGGAGGGATGGGGGAACTTTGATTGTGAATATCTCTCAAAGCATAGTGGCATGAGAGATGGGGTTTGTGGCAATGCGATTCTTTTTTTACCCTCTACAAATCTATAATACATTGTATGGGACATTACTAACACATTAGCATGAGACTGAAGCAGTTTTGAAGGAAGATTTCAAATATGTAATGAAAATTCAAGGTGACAATAAGAACGCTACTACCTAAAAATTAACTGGGGTTTTATAAACGTAATTACCCTGTGGGTCATGCTAACATGAGTAAAACGTCTCCATGTGTTTTCTGAGGTCTAATGTCTAATATTACATATGCTCTGAAGGAACAGATATTCCTCCCTTTTCCATTGCTCCTGGGATCCAATTGATTATCCAGGATCATCTGTAAACTGCCTGAGATGAGAAAACAGTATTTTTCAACACAAGAGCAATGAACACTAATCCCAGTCAATGAATTAACTTTAACGCTTCTCTCTCTCTATTCAGACAGCACAAGAAATCATTAACCCTTTCAGCACTACAGAGGAACGCAACTCATTGCTTTGCAATGCGTTGCATACCCCTCTGGCACTGAAAGTGTTAAATAAATGCTCTCTGAACAGAACAATTTACATACACGTACAAAGTAAGTTGAGGATTATATGCTAGAGATGTAATAAATGAATCATTTATGCATATTTAACATTTTACATATTTAACATTATATTAGCCTAATTTATTGTTTGGTATGTTACTTTAAATTATAGGTATTTTGATTTGTTCCATACTATGCAATTGGCTTATCCCAGATATGATCCACTTTTGCCGTTTGGCCACTTTCATACAGGTGACAGTAACACAGAGGTGCTATGTTGCATCTGTCACCCATGGTAAAAAGGTATAAGGCTGGATTAGGGTGCCTGTCACATGGGAGACTAACGTCTTGTGAATGAACCAAAAGTCAAACATGCAGCAACCTTGCTGTGTTCCCTGAACAATGTATTACTGTGACCTTCCTTGGACTGGAGGGCAGAGAAGGGTGTGATTTCTAGGCACATTAAGTTGAACTATCTCCTGTCTTGAAACCCACCTCCAATTTTTTTTTTAAATCTCGTATCCCATACTATGTCCGACTGAGATGGAGAGTGCTGCCATCTTGACTATATGCATCATGACTGACAGCACTCCCACTCTCTAATTTCTGTCTGTGCCTGTCCCTTCTCTCTGGAGCCGGCGCTGAGCGTGAACACAGCATGTGTACCGCAGACAACCTCCTGTTGATGTCACCATCAAAAAATGTAAGCAATATTTTCATGGACAGTGTTTTAATTTAAAAGTAAAAACACAACTGAGACTTAATTTACCATCCTCTTTCACATGGGAGCAGGAATCTCTCAGGTGAAAGTTCCACTTTACCATCCCGTGTCCACGGTCAGTCCTCAAGGGCCAACAACTGGCCAGGATGTTAAAATTTCTCTGATTACGCACTGGTGAGTTAGTCACAATGGATGAGCCACTTATTAAGTCACCTGTGCTTAATCAGGGAAATCCTTGCATCCTGGCCTGTCGGTGGCCCCTGAGGACTAAATTTAGACAACCCTGTCCTAGAGGATGATGTAGCTTCTCTGTATTTTCTATAATTATCCCTTTGAATAAGCACAGTCAATATTACATAATGGTATAGACCTGTAGTAGCTAATTGTTGGACCTCCAGCTGTTGTTGAGTGCAACAGCTGGTTGGGGATGATGGGCACTGTAGTCTCAATAGCCTGAGATCCAACAATTGTCTACCCCTAATAAAGACCATTCATCTTATCCAGAGGGGTAACTAGAAGCCACCGGGCCCTGGTGCAGAAATTGCCATGGCCCCACCGGCCACATTGCCCCCCCCATTGCCCCCAATCTCCACATTGCCCCCCATTGCCCTCAATCTCCACATTGCCTCCACCTACACATCGCCCCCAATCTCCACATTGCCTCCATATTGCCCCCGATCTCCACATTGCTTCCACCTCCACATTGCCCCCAAACTTCATATTGCCCTCCATTTCCCCCAATCTCCATATTGCCTCCTTCTCCACATTGCCCCCAATCTCCAGATTGCCTCCTTCTCCACATTGCCGCCAGTCTCCATATTGCCTCTACATTGTCCCCAACTCCTACCTGCCTGGTGGTCCAGTGGAGTGGCAGCTTGAAATCTCACGCAGTTGTCTCTTCAGTAGTGCAGAGCACTGGGCGGTGATGTCATCGCCCAGTGCTCTGAATTACTAGAGCGTGGAAGAGGCCGCTCAGTTGCTAGAGGTCTGTGGCAAAGAAGGCAGGGGGTCTGGTTGCAGGTGCGACCCCTGCGACCCCCATTGTTACGCCATTGATCTTACTGACCCTCTCCTTAGGGACACCTTTCATGCCATGTCTTTAGGATTTCCATCCTTTAGCACAGGTAAGATAATCAGAGGTTCTGTCATTTAACCCTTTGATTGCCAGAAAGGCATCCAATGCATCGATGCCTTTCTGGCAATCAAAGGGTTAATTAACTCACCTGTGCACAAGCAGGGAAATCCTACAAGTGTGACCTCTTAGTGCAGTGGTTCTCAATCTTTTTTGTTTGGGGCACCCCTAACAAGTAATCTAGAACATTCAGGGCACCCCTGACATATTTGATGTACTTTATCAAGGGCATACGAGGGGTAAAATACATAAATATACTGTTATTATTAAGTCTTTTAATCATAATAACAAAACTAATCATAGTGTGCATAACAATTTCTATAAATCTTTATTAAAAAATCAATTTTTGTTAGTCTTCATAGAAAACATGGGGCACTCTAAGTTGATGTCTGGGCAAACCAAAGTGCCATGGCACCCTGTTTGAGAATCACTGTCTTAGTGGGGCCTGCAGACAGTTTTGATAAACACTGATGAAGACCATCGAAGAAAAAGTGTTGTGACATCAGCAATTCATCAATATAAGATTCAACTAATGTATTTAACAGGACTTACTTATGTATGTGTCCTTCATACAACAGGTACATCTGTTTAATCAATGTTTAGGTTTGAACTTTATTAACAATATGCTTCTGTTCCATAGTTCTATAGACCTATAGCTCGGGCTTTTCAAGGGGCTGAAAGCACTTCTTCAATCAAAGGGAATTTTTATGTCATCTGTGATTGAATTGATTTGCTCCAGGACTACTCCACTTTATTTAGTAGATCAACCTAAGTGTTTTGTCAAGCCATAAGTGTAAGCGTTTAACATTGTGTAAAGTTAGGTCTCAGCACACACACCATATTATATAATTAGCATGCAAGCTCAAAATCCCTATGAAACTACTATAAGACTGAGTGCTTACTTTTAGCAAGACCGGAAAAGAAGAGTATTTATTAACCTTTGATTGCCAGAATGCGTTGCATAATCCTCTGGTACTCAAAGAGTTAGCTTAGCCATTCAAAGCTAGCGTGGATCTCTATGCATTGTAAAGCAAGGTAATGAAGTTCTTTCTACCAACCAGTGTCTTAAAGGAGTCCATTGCTTTATACTGAGCTCACCCCCTAGCAGTGGCATAAAGGGGAACGTTCACACCTAATACACTTTGGGGGAGATGTATAAAACTGGAGTTAGAAAGAAGGTGTCTGTAAAAGTGTCTCAAAGCGACTTAAGTAAATGTATAAACATCTAACGACATTTTCCTAAGTGCTAACTCCAGTTAGTTGACTTTTTTGAAAAGTGGAGTAGAAATGATCTTGGCCAATTAAGAATTGTGTCCCAGTGTATTTATAAAGAAATTCACTAATTGCACCAAAAATAAAGGCAGTTTTAGGGATTAAATCATAACGCCAGGTATAACCTGTTCTTATTGGAAGTGTATAACATGTGTGTGAATATTCGCAGAATATTCTCAGACATATTTATAAACTTGACTTTACTTCTTTGTAAATATGACCAGGCATTATGAATTTTAGAGACAATTCTTAAGTATATGCTAAGAAGGCTTTTTATACATCACCCCTTTTGTCTCATATGATTCATCTAGTAAAATGGTATGTGGATTGGCTTGTTTTTTTGTACTTACATACTTTAGTAGATATTCAGTCTAAAAAATAGACATCATGTGGTCACTTCAGCATTCTGAGGTACAGGGGTACAGTCTTCACAGTAGTGAAGGACTTCTCAGACCTCCAGTCCTCCTCCCAAGCCTCCCAGGGAGCTCGTTCATGATTCCCTTCATATTGATGTGAATCATGTCTATTGTAAAAGCTAGCTCCGTATAATGACAAACGGAGATTGTTATTACAATAGACATGTTTCACATCATTACGAAGGGAATTGTGAACGCACTCCCTGGGAGGCTTGGGAGGAGGACTGGAGGTCTGGGTAGTCCTGTGCTACTGTGCCAACATTACCTGTGTACCGCAGAATGATGAAGTGACCTCATGAAGACTATATTTTAGCCCTAATATCTACTAAAGTATGTAAGTACAAAAAAAACAAGCCAATCCACATACCATTTTACTAGATGAATCATATGAGACAAAAGGGGTGATGTATAAAAAGCCTTCTTAGCATATACTTAAGAATTGTCTCTAAAATTCATAATGCCTGGTCATATTTATAAAGAAGTAAAGTCAAGTTTATAAATATGTCTATCTGAGACTATTCTGCAAATATTCGCACACTTATTATATACTTCCAATAAGAACAGGTTATACCTGGCGTTATGATTTAATCCCTAAAACTGCCTTTATTTTTGGTGCAATTAGAGAATTTCCTTATAAATACACTTAGGGTTGCCACCTTTTCCTCAAAAAAATACCGGCCATGGCATTCCCTCCATAGACTTAACATTGGACAGAAGCCAATTTTTTACTGGCCTGCCGGTAAAATACCGGCTGGGTGGCAACCCTAAATACACTGGGACACAATTCTTATTTGGCCAAGATCATTTCTACTCCACTTTTCAAAAGAGTCAACTAAGTCAACTAACTAAAATTCGCACTTAGGAAAATGTCGGTAGATGTTTATACATTTACTTAAGATGCTTTCAGACAATTTTACAGACACTTTCTTTCTAACTCCAGTTTCATACATCTCCCCTAAAGTGTATTAGCTGTGAAAGGTCCGATTTAAAACTGCCCTATTTCTGTGTATCAGCACAAAACACATTTTTTGTACCATAGTAATCATGAACCCTTTCAGTACCACAGGGGTGTGCTTGGCTTTTCAGTTACTTGCATACCCCTGAGATCGTCAAGGGGTTAAAAAGAGAGTCTGTATTACCACTTTATGAACCATAATAAATCTTCCACTTACTAAACATGCTTTAGACTGTGTTCCCTCTCTTCTGCCTACAGGGTATTGATAGAGTTGCCTTGAGAGGTCAGCGAGCTTCCTAAACGAGACCGTCTCAGCATTCAATCCATCTCAGCAATCCAGTTTGATAAAGAATCCATGTAAATAAATACTGTAAGTATTGGTCTAAAAAGGTACATTTACGGGAAATAATCATTATGTTTCTGATAGTTACAAATGATTGGTCTTCCTGGAAATGTAGTCAGTTCAATTTATCATGCATAAAAAAACAGAGGATCAAATTCTTAGTTACAGAAAAGCAGATCTAAACAACATAATGATTTTTTTTGTTAATTTTCAAGTTTACATTATAGACATGGATACATGACACAGAGAGGTCTCTTGTATGTGATTGAGTAGCTGCTTTAATGCTTTAGGTGCCACTGTGACTAAGAGATTCATGTCTATTGAGGCAGGTACATTAATGAGAATTGGGGTAATTCTGGTTCGAACCAATTATGCCAAAAAGGAAAAGCACAATCTTCCCACTTCCCAAATATTTAAATGGATCTTTTAACCCCTTGAATGCTAGAGTTCAATACCATGAAATTTGGATAAATGTAGGCAAATTTGATGCTTTTTAAAGTGCTAGGAATTATGGCGCTAGATAAAATATTGATGTTTATACTAATTTACACGTTTGTTCTTTTCATGACATTAATTATTCCCCATCATTGCGGTAATATGCTCTTACCTGGAGTGTGCTACTGGGGGATATAACTGACACAAATTGCATCACGAAATGTGCGGGGATTACCTGTAGGTGGGGGAAGAGCCTAATTAACACATCACAAAAGTGGGATGGAAGTGGGTGGAACAGAGTGGGGAAGAATGAGAAGTGGGTGAGAAGTGGGAAGAACAGCATGGGGAAGGAGAAGAAGTAGATGGGAAGTGGGAGGAACAGGGTGTGAAGGAGGAGAAGTAGGTGAGAAGTGGGAAGAACAGCATGGGGAAGGAGAAGAAGTAGATGGGAAGTGGTAGGAACAGGGTGTGAAGGAGGAGAAGTGGGAGGAAAGTGGAAGGAACAGGGTGGGAAGACGGAGAAGTGGGAAGAACAGGGAAGAAAGAAGGAGAAGTGGGAGGAAAGTGGGAGGAACAGGGTGGGGAAGGAGGGAAAGGGGGTGGGAAGTGGGAGGAACAGGATGGGAAGGAGGAGAAGTGCATGGGAAGTGGGAGGAACAAGGTTTGGAAAGAGGAGAAGTACAGGGATTGGGAGGTGCTGGGTGAGAAGGAGGAGAATGGGCAGAATTTCAGTAGAAACTACCTACATCCAGGGAATCAGCCTTAGTGCCAGAGACCCGGTAAAGCAGTGTCAAAACCGGACTCTCAGGGGCCATGGGACTATTTTTTTTTTGCAAGTCACCGAGAGGTGTGCAGCTGTGCGGGGACCCTGAAATTCCATGATGTGCCAGGACCGTCACTGGTCCTTAAGTACTGGGACCGTTGTGACGGTCCTGGCACATCAAGGATCGTTAAGGGGTTAAAGGGATAGTAATACTTCGTTTTATCTTTATTTTATTTTGTAGGCTTTAAAAAAACATGAAGAACAATATAGGTATTATCTCTCAAACCTTTATGGTTTGAGAGATATTCACAAGCAAAGTTTCCCCTCCCGCCCCTTTTACCTAGTGTAAGCCATCTCTTCTCATATGTGGAATGCAGTCCATAGACCAGACAGATAACAGAAGGGGACAATCTTCTTCCTATGAGAATAATGAAGGCCCTGCCCCCCTTGACAAGCTTTTCAGGTTTTTCCCTTATCTTAATTGAAGATTGTCCCTCTCTGCAATCTACCTGGGCACCTCCCTTCTGATCTGGCTGAGCAGTGTTACATCAGTAAAAGGGGCGGGAGGGGGATACTTTATCATTCAATTACTCTTGTACTACAACTCTGACAGAACTGAAATAACACTCTCCAAAGTCCAAATACTATGATGATTAATTAGAGCTGCTTTTATTATGAAACATTACTATCCCTTTAAAGCAAGCCTAAACATCCTTCTTAAATTTACATATTATGCAACTGCAGAATCTTTACACTTTTATGTACCTGACAGTGAGCTACAGTTTCCAGAGAGAATTCTGTCAGGGACAGAGAAAGTAGGGATCATCATACAATGTAACACTATTCCTACAACTGAAAGGAATGCCTCCAGTCCATTAACCCCTTAATGACCAGCTGTATGGGGAAGTTACCTTCCCTTAAGGACCACTGCACATGACTGCATACATTTTTTTCTTTGGCCCGTGCACACAAACCTTTACACTAGCTCCATAATAAATCTGCTTATCAATCACATACATAACTGTAGATTTAGTAGTCAATGAATCTTTCAAACGTTTGAGCTGCCTAATTGAAAAAAAAAGATTACTTTCAAGATTCATCTTAGACTGTGAAAGACCACAAGGATGTTTTTTTGTATATATTTATTTTTCTATTCTAGACTTCCAGGGAATGTGATTTTTTTTTTCTCATTGCTTGCAAGACAACTTGTAATATTCTGTGGTAAAGAGATAGCAGTTTTCAATCTGTGCTATATCTAAAGTGTAAAAATACTCTGTAGCCATATGTCCTATTGAGCATATGTTCCCTTCTGTCTTAAAATTACAGATCTGCCATGTTATATTTTGCACCGTGCGTATGGGAAGTTATATATAGAGATAATGCTCTTCATTATACCCCCAATTTCTTCTTTTCTCCATTAACCCTTTGAGTGCCAGAGGGGTACGGAACGCATTGCTTTGCAAAGTGTTCCGTACCCCCCTGGCACTGAAAGGGTTAAAGTAAGAAGCAGCATTTGGGTGACGTGGGGCATTTTATTCAAAGTTTTAACCTCTTGTTGTTAAGAAGATTTTTTTTTAACCCTTAGAGCATTCCTCCCAACATTTCAAATGGCTAAAAAGGGACACTTTTGTTTTAGGGGGTGTGGCTGGTGGGTGGGGCATTACCAAGAATTTATAGGTGAATTCATGGCCTACTGATACCTCTTTGTGTAGCTTAATAAATGATAAAGAGCAAAACCAAAGGATTTTATTTAGACAGACTAATTTATAAACACATATAATGATGTTTAAACAATCATTAAAGGGGATCTCTCACCCCTTCACAACTTTGCCTAAATCATTTTGTTATATATCGTTTATAATGAAAAGTGTATACTTTTTTTTTTTTTTTTTTTTTAAAAACACTTGTTTGGTGAAAGTAAAGGAATAAACACTACCCTGTACCTGCTTCCGGGCAGACTGCAGTTACCTGTAACTCGGTCTGCCACTCTGCCTTCACTCCCCTCCCTCTATCCAGCCTCCTCCAATGACGGATGCTTCTGTCTGTAAGCTGGAGCGATCTCATTGGCAGAGATCGATTTCTGGCCAATGAAAGCGGTCCAGCTTACAGATAGAAGCATCCGTCATTGGAGGAGGCTGGGTAGAGAGAGGCTGAGCGGTGGACTGCGGCAAAGATCAGCTATCCGCAGTCTGCCCGGTAGTAGGTACAGGGCTGTATTTATTCTTTTAATTTCACCAAACATTTTTTTTTTTTTTTTTTTTTTTTAAACGTATACACTTTTCATTATATACGATACATAACAAAACAATTTATGCAAAGCTGTAAAGGGGTGATAGATCCCCTTTAGTGTGAGTTTTATGGCTGTGGAGTAGTGTTGAGCGAGCATGCTCGGCCGATGCTCGGATCGGCTCGAGCATCGCTCTGCTCGGCACATGGCGGTACTCGTACGAGTACCGCATGTGCTCGCCCGCCATGTTCGGGTCTCCTCCCCGCACGTTTTGCGGCTGCTGCGCAGCCAATAAACGTGCAGGGAGGCTCTGACATCAGTGTAATGCCAGCAGCCATGTTGGCTGCTGGCATTACACTGATTGGCTGGCCAGAACCCGTGGTCGGGTGCTGTATAGCACCTGACCATCGAGTTCGGCTCAGTCTGAGCCAGGGAGAGCTGAGGATAGGAAGGGAAAGGCAGTGTAGGGAGGAAAAAAAAAAAATTGTGAAAAAAAAGAACCAAAAGTCCTTTTTAGGACTACTGTGTGTGGGGGCAGCAGGTTATTTTGTGTGGGGGGAAAAAAAAAAAAAAAAAAAAAAAAAAAAAAATATTCTGTTTAGTGTGAAAAGTTGCAGATTAGAGCACATTCTGTTTAGTGTGCACAGTTGCAGATTAGAGCACATTCTGTTTAGTGTGCAAAGTTGCAGATTAGAGCACATTCTGTTTAGTGTGCAAAGTTGCAGATTAGAGCACATTCTGTTTAGTGTGCAAAGTTGCAGATTAGAGCACATTCTGTTAAGTCTTCAAACTAAAATATCAAAGTCACATATTCCATTCAGTGTGCGTCGCCGCAGTTTAGCAGCACATTCTGTGTACTGTGCAGAGTTGCAGAATAGGAAGAAATACTGTTAAGTCTTCAAACTAAAATATCAAAGTCACATATTCCATTCAGTGTGCGTCGCCACAGTTTAGCAGCACATTCTGTGTACTGTGCAGAGTTGCAGAATAGGAAGAAATACTGTTAAGTCTTCAAACTAAAATATCAAAGTCACATATTCCATTCAGTATGCGTCGCCGCAGTTTAGCAGCACATTCTGTGTACTGTGCAGAGTTGCAGAATAGGAAGAAATACTGTTAAGTCTTCAAACTAAAATATCAAAGTCACATATTCCATTCAGTGTGCTTCGCCGCAGTTTAGCAGCCTATTCTGTGTACTGTGCACAGTTGCAGAATAGGAAGAAATACTGTTAAGTTTTCAAACTAAAATATCAAAGTCACATATTCCATTCAGTGTGTTTCACCGCCGTTTAGCAGCCTATTCTGTGTACTGTGCAGAGTTGCAGAATAATAAGAAATACTGTTAAGTTTTCAAACTCAAATATTAAAGTCACATATTCCATTCAGTGTGTTTCACCGCCGTTTAGCAGCCTATTCTGTGTACTCTGTACAGTTGCAGAATAATAAGAAATACTGTTAAGTTTTCAAACTCAAATATTAAAGTCACATATTCCATTCAGTGTGTTTCACCGCCGTTTAGCAGCCTATTCTGTGTACTCTGTACAGTTGCAGAATAATAAGAAATACTGTTAAGTTTTCAAACTCAAATATTAAAGTCACATATTCCATTCAGTGTGTTTCACCGCCGTTTAGCAGCCTATTCTGTGTACTGTGCAGAGTTGCAGAATAATAAGAAATACTGTTAAGTTTTCAAACTAAAATATCAAAGTCACATATTCCATTCAGTGTGTTTCACCGCAGTTTAGCAGCCTATTCTGTGTACTGTGCAGAGTTGCAGAATAATAAGAAATACTGTTAAGTTTTCAAACTAAAATATCAAAGTCACATATTCCATTCAGTGTGTTTCACCGCCGTTTAGCAGCCTATTCTGTGTACTGTGCAGAGTTGCAGAATAATAAGAAATACTGTTAAGTTTTCAAACTAAAATATCAAAGTCACATATTCCATTCAGTGTGTTTCACCGCCGTTTAGCAGCCTATTCTGTGTACTGTGCAGAGTTGCAGAATAATAAGAAATACTGTTAAGTTTTCAAACTCAAATATTAAAGTCACATATTCCATTCAGTGTGTTTCACCGCCGTTTAGCAGCCTATTCTGTGTACTCTGTACAGTTGCAGAATAATAAGAAATACTGTTAAGTTTTCAAACTCAAATATTAAAGTCACATATTCCATTCAGTGTGTTTCACCGCCGTTTAGCAGCCTATTCTGTGTACTCTGTACAGTTGCAGAATAATAAGAAATACTGTTAAGTTTTCAAACTCAAATATTAAAGTCACATATTCCATTCAGTGTGTTTCACCGCCGTTTAGCAGCCTATTCTGTGTACTGTGCAGAGTTGCAGAATAATAAGAAATACTGTTAAGTTTTCAAACTAAAATATCAAAGTCACATATTCCATTCAGTGTGTTTCACCGCCGTTTAGCAGCCTATTCTGTGTACTGTGCAGAGTTGCAGAATAATAAGAAATACTGTTAAGTTTTCAAACTAAAATATCAAAGTCACATATTCCATTCAGTGTGTTTCACCGCCGTTTAGCAGCCTATTCTGTGTACTCTGCAGAGTTGCAGAATAATAAGAAATACTGTTAAGTTTTCAAACTCAAATATTAAAGTCACATATTCTGTGTAAGATGAAGAAGGCGGGTAAAAAGGGACGGGGAAGTGGACGTGATCCTGAAAGTTCAGGGCGCGGGTCAGGACGCGGAGAAACTGTGCCTGGTGCCAGAGCACAAGAAAGAAAGACATCCACCATACCTAGCTTCATGTGTAATTTTACAGGGCGTCGCAGGACATCACTCTCGAGGTCCGGCCACTGCGAACAGGTGGTCGGTTGGATGTCAGCTGATACTGCTTCCAGTCGGTTAAGCACCACCCTGTCTTCCACCAAGTCCACTCTCAGTAGCCAAGAGTCTGGTCAACATAATCCTCACCCTGATCATCCTTCCTCCCACCATACACGGTCTGGTCAAAGAAGTGATCCCACACTGGGATATAGTGAGGAGCTCGTCTCATCACCAATCCTTCATTTGACCCTCTCTCCAAGCACGCTTGCAGAGGAACATGACATTTTGTGCCCTGATTCACAACCTCTAGAGGCTACCCAATCACAAGAAGATGACAGATGTGAACGGCATTTAAGGTCAAAGGAAGTAGTGGATGATGATGATGATGATGAGACAGTTGCCATTAAATCAACCACTATTTCCGTCTCAAGACCTTGTTGAGGAGAATGTTATACAGTTGTCAGTGACTGAGTATGTGGTGGGATCAAGACTTGAGGAGGATGATCAGAGTGAGGAAGTGGAGGAGGACTTGGTGGACGATGAGGTGACTGACCCCACCTGGGAAGGTGTAGAGCCGAGCGATGACAGCAGTCCTGAGGGTGAGCCATCTGCAGCACCGCAACAGGCTGGAAGAGGCAGTGGTGTGGCTACAGAAAGAAGGCGGACCGCACCAAACCGGCCCGCAAATGTTCCACGGAGCACCCCCTTGCGTAAATCTACCTTGCCAAGGGGTAGGTGTTCCGCGGTATGGCGTTTTTTTAAGGAAAGTGCGGACGACAAAAGAATTGTAGTTTGCAACCTGTGCCACACCAGAATGAGCCGAGGCATGAACACTAGAAACCTCACCACCACCAGCATGATCCGACACATGGCATCCAAGCACCGTAGTAAGTGGGAGGAACGCCTGGATCGCCCATCTGTGTCTGCAGGCCACACCACTGCCTCCTCTTCCCCTGTTTTCGGTGCCGGCCAATCGCCTGTCGAAGGCGCAGGCCCACATACCTCCCGCCCTGCACCTGTAGCATCTGAAGCACCATCAGCGACCACATCCACTTCCCTGTCCCAGCACAGCGTCCAAATGTCGTTACCCCAGGCATTTGAGCGCAAGAGAAAGTACCCAGCCACCCACCCACAGGCCATAGCACTAACCTCACACCTTTCCAAATTACTGGCCATCGAAATGCTGCCATTTAGGCTTGTGGACACTGAGTCCTTCCGCAGCCTGATGGCAGCAGCTGTCCCTCGGTACGCGGTCCCCAGCCGCCACTACTTTTCCCGGTGTGCCATCCCCGCATTACACCACCATGTGTCCCGTAACATCACCCGTGCCCTGACCAACGCAGTTACTGGGAAGGTCCACTTAACGACTGACACATGGACAAGTGCTTGTGGCCAGGGACGCTACATTTCCCTGACGGCACACTGGGTGAATGTCGTGGAGGCTGGGAGCGACTCGGACCCTGGGATGGCACGGGTGCTACCCACACCGAGGATTGCGGGCCCTACCTCCATCAGGGTTTCCACCAGCACCTACGTTATTGGCTCCTCCTCCTCCGTTTCCACCTCCGAATTCTCTACACACAGCGCCACTCCCCCATCAGCCAGTAGCTGGAAGCAGTGTAGCACTGCAGTGGGGAAGCGTCAACAGGCCGTGCTGAAGCTGATCTGCCTTGGGGACAAACAGCACACGGCCTCAGAGCTGTTGCAGGGGATTAGTCACCAGACCGAGCAGTGGCTCTCGCCACTCAACCTGCAACCAGGCATGGTTGTGTGTGATAATGGGCGTAACTTGGTGGCGGCTTTGGAGCTCGGCAAGCTCACACACGTACCATGCCTAGCGCATGTATTTAATTTAGTGGTGCAGCGATTTCTAAAAACCTACCCCAATGTGCATGATCTCTTGACCAAGGTGCGCCGCGTGTGTGCACATTTCCGTAAGTCATCAACAGCTTCAGCCGGCCTGTTGAAGCTGCAGCAGCGCTTACAATTGCCAGCTCACCGGCTGCTGTGTGACGTGAGCACGCGCTGGAACTCCACCTTCCACATGTTGGCCCGGCTTTGTGAGCAGCAGAGGGCAGTAGTGGAGTACCAGCTGTTACACGGTCGTCGCCTCTCCGTTCAACTTCCTGTAATCAGAAGTGAGGAGTGGGAATGGATGTCAGACCTCTGCGAGGTTTTACGCAATTTTGAGGAATCGACACAGATGGTGAGCGGCGATAACGCTATTATCAGTGTAACCATCCCACTTCTGTGTCTACTGAAACGCTCGCTGCTCACAATTAAAACCGACGCTTTGCATGTGGAAGAGGTGGAAATGGGGGAGGAAGAGCTTACACAAGGTGATAGCCAGAGCACCCTCACTTCGTCTTCTCAGCGACAATTGGAGGAGGCGGAGGAGGAGGAGGAGGAGGAGGAGGAAGACACGGTTGCCTCCGCTACAGAGGGTAGCCATGGAACTTTAGTTCCATCTCTTCAGCGTGGGTGGGCAGAAGAGGAGGAAGAGGATGAGGATATTGAGAGTCATCCTCCTGGTGAGGACAGCGAAATCTTGACTGTTGGTACTCTGGCACACATGGCTGACTTTATGTTAGGCTGCCTTTCCCGTGACCCACGCGTTGTACGCATTTTAGACAACACGGATTACTGGGTGTTCACCCTTCTGGACCCCCGCTACAAAGAGAATTTCTCATCTCTCATTCCTCCGGTGGAGAGGACAAGCAAAATGTTGCAATACCAGAAGGTTCTTGTCGAAAAATTGCTCCAAAATTTTCCATCTGACAACGCTGGCGGCAGAGTATGTGCTACCTTGGCCAACCGAGAAGGGGAGAAAAGGGGAGCACACAGCAGTTCCGAGAAAGGCAGGGCAACACTCTCCAAGGCGTGGGACACCTTCATGACACCCCGCCAGCACCCTCACCCTGATGCGCAGCCTAGTGTCACAAGGAGGGAAAAGTTTTGGAAGATGGTGAAGGAGTACGTAGCAGACCGTGTCAGCGTCCTCAATGATCCCTCTGTGCCTTACAACTACTGGGTGTCCAAGCTGGACACGTGGTATGAACTGGCACTCTACGCCTTGGAGGTGCTGGCCTGCCCTGCCGCCAGCGTTCTGTCTGAGCGTGTATTTAGTGCTGCTGGTGGCATCATAACAGATAAGCGTATCCGCCTTTCCACCGACAATGCTGATAGGTTGACACTTATAAAAATGAACAAGGCCTGGATTTCCCCTGACTTCTCCACTCCACTGGAGGAAAGCCCCGGGGGAACATAAACTCACTTTATATATGTTATTTACAATGATGGGAATACTCTGTATTCCCATTCACCCCTTCCACCCAAAAAACGGGTATATGGTTGACTCTTAATCTTCTCATCCTCCTCCTCCTCTTCCATATGCCCTGGGATATAATTTTTATATAGGGCCAGCTCACCAGCGGGCCCTGTGATATAATTTTTATATAGGGTCAGCTCACCAGCGGGCCCTGTTTGACAATTTTTATATAGGTCAGCTCACCAGCGGGCCTTCTCATATAATGTTTTATTGGGTCAGCTCTCTAGCGGGCCCTCTCATATAATGTTTTATAGCGTCAGCTCACTAGCGGGCCTTCGCATATAATGTTTAGGATGGTCAGCTCTGCAGCAGACCCTCACCCATAATGTTTTAGATGGTCAGCTCAGCGCACGTTTCCATCTTAATCATGGCCTCAGTTCTGAAAATCAAGGAAATTTTTGGGAGAATTTGCCTCTGCGCACGTTTCCCTCTTAATCATGGCCTCAGTTCTGAAAATCAAGGAAATTTTTGGGAGAATTTGCCTCTGCGCACGTTTCCCTCTTAATCATGGCCTCAGTTCTGAAAATCAAGGAAATTTTTGGGAGAATTTGCCTCTGCGCACGTTTCCCTCTTAATCATGGCCTCAGTTCTGAAAATCAAGGAAATTTTTGGGAGAATTTGCAGATGATATACAAGTAAATATACAGCAAATATTGTTTGGTAACAATTTTTCGCCTAAAGTCGTTTTTATTTTCCTTTTTGTGTGTTTTATGGTCAGTCTGTAAAAATGGCGTACTACGGGCGAAAGATCGTTCCCAGCAGCGATGTTGGAGTCCAAGGTGCATCCAGACATCCTCCCTATGCTGTCCCTGAACCATTTCTGTAGTGTTTCCATCTTTTTCTGCCCTTTTCCTATGGACCAGGCACCCTCCCCTCATCAGAGCAGGGGGTGCCTGGTGTAATGCTCGAGTCCTCCCATTGACTTCAATGGGGCTCGGGTGCTCGGCCGAGCACTCGAGCCTCAGGGGGTGCTCGGTCAGAGCACCCGAACACCCGAGCATTGGGGTGCTTGCTCATCACTACTGTGGAGCAATGTGATACACTTATATACACAGCACACAGTCTGATCTCCTAAACACAGGGACACCAGGGTGATACACTTCTATACACACCACACAGTCTGATCTCCTAAACACAGGGACACCAGGGTGATACACTTATATACACAGCACACAGTCTGATCTCCTAAACACAGGGACACCAGGGTGATACACTTCTATACACACCACACAGTCTGATCTCCTAAACACAGGGACACCAGGGTGATACACTTATATACACACCACACAGTCTGATTTCCTAAACACAGGGACACCAGGGTGATACACTTATATACACACCACACAGTCTGATCTTCTAAACACAGGGACACCAGGGTGATACACTTATATACACACCACACAGTCTGATCTCCTAAACACAGGGACACCAGGGGGATACACTTCTATACACACCACACAGTCTGATCTCCTAAACACAGGGACACCAGGGTGATATACTTATATACACACCACACAGTCTGATCTCCTAAACACAGGGACTCCAGGGTGATTCACTTCTATACACACCACACAGTCTGATATCCTAAACACAGGAGGGTCTGGACCTTTCCTCTCTCACAGTTTCCCCATTCCCTCTATCAGACCACCATCTTATAACCTTCTCTCTTTCTCACACTGCTCCTTCCCCCATCCCTCCCACCAACAGATTTATAAGGGATACCCGCTCACTTGATCTTGCTGGGATGAGCACCTCACTTAACTCCAATCTTTCCTCTTTGCTAGCTATCTCTGACACAGACATTCTAGTTAACTCCTACAACTCCATTCTATCCTCTGCTATTGATTCCTTTGCCCCACTGAAACCACAACGGAGTCGTCAAGTCAATCCACGACCCTGGCTCAACTCCCACACCCGCTTCCTACGCTCCTGCACTCGTTCTGCTGAACGCCTTTGGAGGAAATCTCGCTCACATGCAGATTTCATCCACTTCAAATTTATGCTGTCCTGCCTGCATTCTGCTTTATCAAAAGCTAAACAAGAATACTACACCATACTAATCCACAACAATAAATCAAACCCGTGCCGTCTCTTTGCAGCCTTTGACTCCTTGCTCCATCCTTCCACTGCTTCCTCTCACCCCATACATTCACCTCAAGCTTTTGCAGATCACTTCAAGCACAAGGTGGAATCTATTCAAAAACAGATTCCTACTATTCCATCTGCCTCCTAACTCTCTCTCCCCAAACCCCCCTCATCATACTTTGATAGTTTCACCCCAATAACAGAGGAAGAAGTTTCTCAACTTCTCCTATCTACCCACCTCACTACCTGTTCCTTGGACCCTTTGCCCTCCCACTTACTCAAACCACTTGCACCAGTCCTTACACCTATATTAACACACATCTTCAACACTTCTCTCTCCACAGGCACCTTCCCTTCTTCCTTCAAACAGGCACAAATTAAACCCCTGCTCAAAAAGACTAACCTTGACCCCTCCTGTCTCTCTAACTATCGACCTGTCTCCCTTCTGCCTCTTACCTCAAAACTCCTAGAACGCCTGGTCTTCTCCCAAATAACCAAATTCCTCAACTCTAACTGTCTTTTGGATCCGATGCAGTCTGGTTTCCGGTGCGGTCATTCAACTGAGACCGTTCTCTGCAGGGTGGCTAATGATCTCCAGACTGCAAAAGCCAAAGGACAGTTTTCAATACTTATACTACTCGATTTATCCTCTGCCTTTGACACAGTTAACCATTCTCTGCTTGCTCAAATTCTCCACAGTCTTGGTTTCCGAAATGAAGCTGCTTCATGGCTTTCCTCCTATCTCTCACAACGTTCCTTTTTTGTGTCCTCTAACAATAACACCTCCTCCATGGTCCCTCTGTCTGTGGGGGTGCCTCAAGGTCCGTTCTGGGTCCTCTGCTTTTCTCACTGTACACTCTTTCATTGGGTGAACTTATTAGTTCATTTGGCTTTAAATACCATCTATATGCTGATGATACCCAAATTTAATCTCTACTCCTGATCTTTCACCACAAATCCAGCTGCAAATTTCAGACTGCCTCTTGGCCATTTCCTCCTGGATGGCACAGCGTCAGCTGAAGATTAACATGGCCAAAACCGAACTGCTAATCTTCCCACCAAGACCTTGCCGAACCCCTAGCTTCACCATTACAGTTGATGGAATTGATATTGATCCGGTCAGCTCAGCACGCTGCCTTGGGGCCATATTTGATTCCTCTCTTTCCTTCTCCCCTCACATTAACTCTGTGGCTAGATCATCTCGCTTCTTTCTCCGTAACATTGCTAAAATCCGCCCGTTCCTCTCCCAAAAAACTACTAAAACTCTTATACGTGCCCTAATTCTGTCCCGCTTAGACTATTGCAATATCCTACTAACTGGCCTCCCTGCTACTCATCTTTCACCTATGCAATCTGTTTTAAACTCAGCTGCACGAATCACCACACTCTCCCCAAAAACTGAACCTGCCCACATAATTCTCAGACATCTGTCATGGCTCCCAATTCAGCAGCGCATCAATTACAAAGTCCTTCTTCTCACCTTTAATGCTCTCCACACTGCTACCCCTCCTTACATCTCTTCCCTCATCTCCTATTATGTTCCTGGCCGCTTCCTTCGCTCAGCACACAATGTTCTTCTTGTTGCACCATCCACACCCTCTACCCTCTCCCGTCTCAAACCTTTCTCGCTTTCTGCTCCATACCTATGGAACTCCATACCCCTCTCCTTACGCCTAGAAAAATCCCCCTCTGTCTTTAAGTCTACCCTGAAGTCTTATCTTCTGGAGCACTAGGACCATGCACTGCCTTTGGCCAAACTCAGCACTTGTAATCTCAGCACTTAACACCCTCTTACCCCATTGTATGTCTCCCTTTGTCCATTTAGACTGTAAGCTACTTGGGGCAGGGACCTCTCTCCCATTGTTTCTATGAATGTCGCACTTATTTCATCCCCTCTTATTTATTGTAACATATGTCTATTGTAAGGCGCTGCGTACACTGTGTGGCGCCATATAAATAAAGATACATACATACATACATACACAGGGACACCAGGGTGATACACTTATATACACACCACACAGTCTGATCTCCTAAACACAGGGACACCAGGGTGATACACTTCTATACACACCACACAGTCTGATCTCCTAAACACAGGGACACCAGGGTGATACACTTCTATACACACCACACAGTCTGATCTCCTAAACACAGGGACACCAGGGTGATACACTTCTATACACACCACACAGTCTGATCTTCTAAACACGGGAACACCAGGGTGATACACTTCTATACACACCACACAGTCTGATCTCCTAAACACAGGGACACCAGGGTGATACACTTATATACACACCACACAGTCTGATTTCCTAAACACAGTGACACCAGGGTGATACACTTATATACACACCACACAGTCTAATCTCCTAAACACAGGGACACCAGGGTGATACACTTACATACACACCACACAGTCTGATCTCCTAAACACAGGGACACCGGGGTGATACACTTATATACACACCACACAGTCTGATCTCCTAAACACAGGGACTCCAGGGTGATACACTTATATACACACCACACAGTCTGATTTCCTAAACACAGTGACAACAGGGTGATACACTTATATACACACCACACAGTCTGATTTCCTAAACACAGTGACAACAGGGTGATACACTTATATACACACCACACAGTCTGATCTCCTAAACACAGGGACACCAGGGTGATACACTTCTATACACACCACACAGTCTGATCTCCTAAACACAGGGACACCAGGGTGATACACTTCTATACACACCACACAGTCTGATCTTCTAGACATGGGAACACCAGGGTGATACACTTCTATACACACCACACAGTCTGATCTCCTAAACACAGGGACACCAGAGTGATACACTTCTATACACACCACACAGTCTGATTTCCTAAACACAGTGACACCAGGGTGATACACTTATATACACACCACACAGTCTGATCTCCTAAACACAGGGACACCAGGGTGATACACTTACATACACACCACACAGCCTGATCTCCTAAACACAGGGACACCAGGGTGATACACCTATATTCACACACCACACAGTCTGATCTCCTAAACACAGGGACACCAGTGTGATACACTTATATACACACCACACAGTCTGATCTCCTAAACACAGGGACTCCAGGGTGATACACTTCTATACACACCACACAGTCTGATTTCCTAAACACAGTGACACCAGGGTGATACACTTCTATATACACCACACAGTCTGATCTCCTAAACACAGGGACACCAGGGTGATGCACTTCTATACACATCACACAGTCTGATCTCCTAAACACAGGGACACCAGGGTGATACACTTCTATACACACCACACAGTCTGATCTTCTAAACATGGGAACACCAGGGTGATACACTTCTATACACACCACACAGTCTGATCTCCTAAACACAGGGACACCAGGGTGATACACTTATATACACACCACACAGTCTGATTTCCTAAACACAGTGACACCAGGGTGATACACTTATATACACACCACACAGTCTGATCTCCTAAACACAGGGACACCAGGGTGATACACTTATATACACACCACACAGTCTGATCTCCTAAACACAGGGACACCGGGGTGATACACCTATATACACACCACACAGCCTGATCTCCTAAACACAGGGACACCAGGGTGATACACCTATATACACACACCACACAGTCTGATCTCCTAAACACAGGGACACCAGTGTGATACACTTCTATACACACCACACAGTCTGATCTCCTAAACACAGGGACACCAGGGTGATACACTTATATACACACCACACAGTCTGATCTCCTAAACACGGGAACACCAGGGTGATACACTTATATACACACCACACAGTCTGATCTCCTAAACATGGGAACACCAGGGTGATACACTTCTATACACACCACACAGTCTGATCTCCTAAACACAGGGACACCAGGGTGATACACTTATATACACACCACACAGTCTGATCTCCTAAACACAGGGACACCAGGGTGATACACTTCTATACACACCACACAGTCTGATCTCCTAAACACGGGGACACCAGGGTGATACACTTCTATACACACCACACAGTCTGATCTCCTAAACACAGGGACACCAGGGTTATACACTTCTATGCACACCACACAGTCTGATCTTCTAAACACGGGAACACCAGGGTGATACACTTCTATACACACCACACAGTCTGATCTCCTAAACACAGGGACACCAGGGTGATACACTTATATACACACCACACAGTCTGATTTCCTAAACACAGTGACACCAGGGTGATACACTTATATACACACCACACAGTCTGATCTCCTAAACACAGGGACACCAGGGTGATACACTTACATACACACCACACAGTCTGATCTCCTAAACACAGGGACACCGGGGTGATACACCTATATACACACACCACACAGTCTTATCTCCTAAACACAGGGACACCAGTGTGATACACTTATATACACACCACACAGTCTGATCTCCTAAACACAGGGACTCCAGGGTGATACACTTATATACACACCACACAGTCTGATTTCCTAAACACAGTGACAACAGGGTGATACACTTATATACACACCACACAGTCTGATCTCCTAAACACAGGGACACCAGGGTGATACACTTCTATACACACCACACAGTCTGATCTCCTAAACACAGGGACACCAGGGTGATACACTTCTATACACACCACACAGTCTGATCTTCTAGACATGGGAACACCAGGGTGATACACTTCTATACACACCACACAGTCTGATCTCCTAAACACAGGGACACCAGAGTGATACACTTCTATACACACCACACAGTCTGATTTCCTAAACACAGTGACACCAGGGTGATACACTTATATACACACCACACAGTCTGATCTCCTAAACACAGGGACACCAGGGTGATACACTTACATACACACCACACAGCCTGATCTCCTAAACACAGGGACACCAGGGTGATACACCTATATTCACACACCACACAGTCTGATCTCCTAAACACAGGGACACCAGTGTGATACACTTATATACACACCACACAGTCTGATCTCCTAAACACAGAGACTCCAGGGTGATACACTTCTATACACACCACACAGTCTGATTTCCTAAACACAGTGACACCAGGGTGATACACTTCTATATACACCACACAGTCTGATCTCCTAAACACAGGGACACCAGGGTGATGCACTTCTATACACATCACACAGTCTGATCTCCTAAACACAGGGACACCAGGGTGATACACTTCTATACACACCACACAGTCTGATCTTCTAAACATGGGAACACCAGGGTGATACACTTCTATACACACCACACAGTCTGATCTCCTAAACACAGGGACACCAGGGTGATACACTTATATACACACCACACAGTCTGATTTCCTAAACACAGTGACACCAGGGTGATACACTTATATACACACCACACAGTCTGATCTCCTAAACACAGGGACACCAGGGTGATACACTTATATACACACCACACAGTCTGATCTCCTAAACACAGGGACACCGGGGTGATACACCTATATACACACCACACAGCCTGATCTCCTAAACACAGGGACACCAGGGTGATACACCTATATACACACACCACACAGTCTGATCTCCTAAACACAGGGACACCAGTGTGATACACTTCTATACACACCACACAGTCTGATCTCCTAAACACAGGGACACCAGGGTGATACACTTATATACACACCACACAGTCTGATCTCCTAAACACGGGAACACCAGGGTGATACACTTATATACACACCACACAGTCTGATCTCCTAAACATGGGAACACCAGGGTGATACACTTCTATACACACCACACAGTCTGATCTCCTAAACACGGGGACACCAGGGTGATACACTTCTATACACACCACACAGTCTGATCTCCTAAACACAGGGACACCAGGGTTATACACTTCTATGCACACCACACAGTCTGATCTTCTAAACACGGGAACACCAGGGTGATACACTTCTATACACACCACACAGTCTGATCTCCTAAACACAGGGACACCAGGGTGATACACTTATATACACACCACACAGTCTGATTTCCTAAACACAGTGACACCAGGGTGATACACTTATATACACACCACACAGTCTGATCTCCTAAACACAGGGACACCAGGGTGATACACTTACATACACACCACACAGTCTGATCTCCTAAACACAGGGACACCGGGGTGATACACCTATATACACACACCACACAGTCTTATCTCCTAAACACAGGGACACCAGTGTGATACACCTATATACACACCACACAGTCTGATCTCCTAAACACAGGGACTCCAGGGTGATACACTTATATACACACCACACAGTCTGATTTCCTAAACACAGTGACAACAGGGTGATACACTTATATACACACCACACAGTCTGATCTCCTAAACACAGGGACACCAGGGTGATACACTTCTATACACACCACACAGTCTGATCTCCTAAACACAGGGACACCAGGGTGATACACTTCTATACACACCACACAGTCTGATCTTCTAGACATGGGAACACCAGGGTGATACACTTCTATACACACCACACAGTCTGATCTCCTAAACACAGGGACACCAGAGTGATACACTTCTATACACACCACACAGTCTGATTTCCTAAACACAGTGACACCAGGGTGATACACTTATATACACACCACACAGTCTGATCTCCTAAACACAGGGACTCCAGGGTGATATACTTATATACACACCACACAGTCTGATTTCCTAAACACAGTGACACCAGGGTGATACACTTATATACACACCACACAGTCTGATCTCCTAAACACAGGGACACCAGGGTGATACATTTGTATACACACCACACAGTCTGATCTCCTAAACACAGGGACACCAGGGTGATACACTTCTATACACACCACACAGTCTGATCTTCTAGACACGGGAACACCAGGGTGATACACTTCTATACACACCACACAGTCTGATCTCCTAAACACAGGGACACCAGGGTGATACACTTCTATACACACCACACAGTCTGATTTCCTAAACACAGTGACACCAGGGTGATACACTTATATACACACCACACAGTCTGATCTCCTAAACACAGGGACACCAGGGTGATACACTTACATACACACCACACAGCCTGATCTCCTAAACACAGGGACAACAGGGTTATACACTTACATACACACCACAAAGTCTGATCTCCTAAACACAGGGACACCAGGGTGATACACTTATATACACACACCACACAGCCTGATCTCCTAAACACAGGGACACCAGGGTGATACACCTATATACACACACCATACAGTCTGATCTCCTAAACACAGGGACACCAGTGTGATACACTTCTATACACACCACACAGTCTGATTTCCTAAACACAGTGACACCAGGGTGATACACTTATATACACACCACACAGTCTGATCTCCTAAACACAGGGACTCCAGGGTGATATACTTATATACACACCACACAGTCTGATTTCCTAAACACAGTGACACCAGGGTGATACACTTATATACACACCACACAGTCTGATCTCCTAAACACAGGGACACCAGGGTGATACATTTGTATACACACCACACAGTTTGATCTCCTAAACACAGGGACACCAGGGTGATACACTTCTATACACACCACACAGTCTGATCTCCTAAACACAGGGACACCAGGGTGATACACTTACATACACACCACACAGCCTGATCTCCTAAACACAGGGACAACAGGGTTATACACTTACATACACACCACAAAGTCTGATCTCCTAAACATAGGGACACCAGGGTGATACACTTATATACACACACCACACAGTCTGATCTCCTAAGCACAGGGACACCAGGGTGATACACCTATATACACACACCACACAGTCTGATCTCCTAAACACAGGGACACCAGTGTGATACACTTATATACACACCACACAGTCTGATTTCCTAAACACAGTGACTCCAGGGTGATACACTTATATACACACCACACAGTCTGATCTCCTAAACACAGGGACACCAGGGTGATAAACTTACATACACACCACACAGCCTGATCTCCTAAACACAGGGACAACAGGGTGATACACTTACATACACACCACAAAGTCTGATCTCCTAAACACAGGGACACCAGGGTGATGCACTTATATACACACACCACACAGCCTGATCTCCTGAACACAGGGACACCAGGGTGATACACCTATATACACACACCACACAGTCTGATCTCCTAAACACAGGGACACCAGTGTGATACACTTATATACACACCACACAGTCTGATCTCCTAAACACAGGGACACCAGGGTGATACATTTCTATACACACCACACAGTCTGATCTCCTAAACACAGGGACACCAGGGTGATACACTTCTGTACATACCACACAGTCTGATCTTCTAGACACGGGAACACCAGGGTGATACACTTCTATACACACCACACAGTCTGATCTCCTAAACACAGGGACACCAGGGTGATACACTTCTATACACACCACATAGTCTGATTTCCTAAACACAGTGACACCAGGGTGATACACTTATATACACACCACACAGTCTGATCTCCTAAACACAGGGACACCAGGGTGATACACTTACATACACACCACACAGCCTGATCTCCTAAACACAGGGACACCAGGGTGATACACTTCTATACACATCACACTGTCTGATCTCCTAAACACAGGGACACCAGGGTGATACACTTCTATACACACCACACAGTCTGATCTTCTAAACATGGGAACACCAGGGTGATACACTTCTATACACACCACACAGTCTGATCTCCTAAACACAGGGACACCAGGGTGATACACTTCTATACACACCACACAGTCTGATTTCCTAAACACAGTGACACCAGGGTGATACACTTATATACACACCACACAGTCTGATCTCCTAAACACAGGGACACCAGGGTGATACACTTATATACACACCACACAGTCTGATCTCCTAAACACAGGGACACCGGGGTGATACACCTATATACACACCACACAGCCTGATCTCCTAAACACAGGGACACCAGGGTGATACACCTATATACACACACCACACAGTCTGATCTCCTAAACACAGGGACACCAGTGTGATACACTTCTATACACACCACACAGTCTGATCTCCTAAACACAGGGACACCAGGGTGATACACTTATATACACACCACACAGTCTGATCTCCTAAACACGGGAACACCAGGGTGATACACTTATATACACACCACACAGTCTGATCTCCTAAACATGGGAACACCAGGGTGATACACTTCTATACACACCACACAGTCTGATCTCCTAAACACAGGGACACCAGGGTGATACACTTCTATACACACCACACAGTCTGATCTCCTAAACACAGGGACACCAGGGTGATACACTTCTATACACACCACACAGTCTGATCTCCTAAACACGGGGACACCAGGGTGATACACTTCTATACACACCACACAGTCTGATCTCCTAAACACAGGGACACCAGGGTTATACACTTCTATGCACACCACACAGTCTGATCTTCTAAACACGGGAACACCAGGGTGATACACTTCTATACACACCACACAGTCTGATCTCCTAAACACAGGGACACCAGGGTGATACACTTATATACACACCACACAGTCTGATTTCCTAAACACAGTGACACCAGGGTGATACACTTATATACACACCACACAGTCTGATCTCCTAAACACAGGGACACCAGGGTGATACACTTACATACACACCACACAGTCTGATCTCCTAAACACAGGGACACCGGGGTGATACACCTATATACACACACCACACAGTCTTATCTCCTAAACACAGGGACACCAGTGTGATACACTTATATACACACCACACAGTCTGATCTCCTAAACACAGGGACTCCATGGTGATATACTTATATACACACCACACAGTCTGATTTCCTAAACACAGTGACACCAGGGTGATACACTTATATACACACCACACAGTCTGATCTCCTAAACACAGGGGCACCAGGGTGATACATTTGTATACACACCACACAGTCTGATCTCCTAAACACAGGGACACCAGGGTGATACACTTCTATACATACCACACAGTCTGATCTTCTAGACACGGGAACACCAGGGTGATACACTTCTATACACACCACACAGTCTGATCTCCTAAACACAGGGACACCAGGGTGATACACTTCTATACACAGCACACAGTCTGATTTCCTAAACACAGTGACACCAGGGTGATACACTTATATACACACCACACAGTCTGATCTCCTAAACACAGGGACACCAGGGTGATACACTTACATACACACCACACAGCCTGATCTCCTAAACACAGGAACAACAGGGTGATACACTTACATACACACCACAAAGTCTGATCTCCTAAACACAGGGACACCAGGGTGATACACTTATATACACACACCACACAGCCTGATCTCCTAATCACAGGGACACCAGGGTGATACACCTATATACCCACACCACACAGTCTGATCTCCTAAACACAGGGACACCAGTGTGATACACTTATATACACACCACACAGTCTGATTTCCTAAACACAGTGACACCAGGGTGATACACTTATATGCACACCACACAGTCTGATCTCCTAAACACAGGGACACCAGGGTGATACACTTACATACACACCACACAGCCTGATCTCCTAAACACAGGGACAACAGGGTGATACACTTACATACACACCACAAAGTCTAATCTCCTAAACACAGGGACACCAGGGTGATACACTTATATACACACACCACACAGCCTGATCTCCTAAACACAGGGACACCAGGGTGATACACCTATATACACACACCACACAGTCTGATCTCCTAAACACAGGGACACCAGTGTGATACACTTATATACACACCACACAGTCTGATCTCCTAAACACAGGGACACCAGGGTGATACATTTCTATACACACCACACAGTCTGATCTCCTAAACACAGGGACACCAGGGTGATACACTTCTATACACACCACACAGTCTGATCTTCTAGACACGGGAACACCAGGGTGATACACTTCTATACACACCACACAGTCTGATCTCCTAAACACAGGGACACCAGGGTGATACACTTCTATACACACCACACAGTCTGATTTCCTAAACACAGTGACACCAGGGTGATACACTTATATACACACCACACAGTCTGATCTCCTAAACACAGGGACACCAGGGTGATACACTTACATACACACCACACAGCCTGATCTCCTAAACACAGGGACAACAGGGTGATACACTTACATACACACCACAAAGTCTGGTCTCCTAAACACAGGGACACCAGGGTGATACACTTATATACACACACCACACAGCCTGATCTCCTAAACACAGGGACACCAGGGTGATACACTTATATACACACCACATAGTCTGATCTCCTAAACACAGGGACACCAGGGTGATACACTTCTATACACACACCACACAGCCTGATCTCCTAAACACAGGGACACCAGGGTGATACACTTATATACACACCACACAGTCTGATCTCCTAAACACAGGGACTCCAGGGTGATACACTTATATACACACCACACAGTCTGATCTCCTAAACACAAGGACACCAGGGTGATACACTTATATACACACCACACAGTCTGATCTCCTAAACACAGGGACTCCAGGGTGATACATTTATATACACACCACACAGTCTGATCTCCTAAACACAGGGACTCCAGGGTGATACATTTATATACACACACCCCACACTCTGATTTCCTAAAAAGAGGGACATCATGGTGGGAAAGAGAAACAAAGGGATTCGGGTCTCAAAGAGGGACTGTCTCTCCTAAAGATGGACACTTGAGAGGTATGCTTTGAGTGCCAGAGGGGTACACAACACATTCCTTTGCAATATATTGCATACCTTTCTAACATTCAAAGGGTTAATGCAGCGAAGCTTGTGAAAATATCATTCTGCAGGCTGTAGGGTTGCCACCTTTTCCTCAAAAAACTACCGGCCATGGCATTCCCTCCATAGACTTAACACTGGACAGAAGCCAATTTTTTACCAGCCTTCTGGTAAAACACCGTCTGGGTGGCAACCCTAGCAGGCTGACAGTAGAATCAGAGAAACCCTGCAGTGTGCATTTTTCATAATCATCCTGTATTAAGGGGAAAATTAGATTATTAATATGTTTAACCCCTTAAGGACCCATAATGTGCAAGGTCCATCATGAGAAAACTTGCCTTAAGGACCCATGGTGGTCCTGGCACATCATGGAATTCAGGTGTCCCCTCTGCATATAATTTGGGGACTCCTGAGTCCATTCACACAAAATAAATAAATAAATGCCCCGTAGTCCTTAACTGCCTGCAGCGCTGCAGATCAGGTCTACAGGCAACATGTCAATTTCCATCATCCCCATCGGCCAGCTGCTCATGAAGGATGATGGGAGTTGTATTCTGGCCGTAGCTGAAGGGCCCCACCGTGTGTATACCTGGTTTAGAAGATGTAGATATTATTTTCTGAAAAAATGAAAGCCTCAGTGCAGCACAGCTATTAGCCAACTTCTGAAGCCACACTGACATGCTTATTAGCATACATTAGCATATGGTACCACACTTAGAGAGCTCACCACACAGAAGTAAAGTATGAATATCCCCCAAACAATGCTCCTGGTGTTTTGGTTAAAACAATACATAGGCAGTTTTTAATGAAGGTTTAAAATATGCAAATGTGCATTTAAGGTGACAGACCCATTTTAAATCAAAAAGAATTTGTATAATTTATATATGTCTCCTGTTTTGTAATTCTTAAAGGGATAGTAATACTTAAAGGGATAGTAATGTTTCATAATAAAAGCGGTTCTAATTAATCATCATAGTATTTGGACTTTGGAGAGTGTTATTTCAATTCTGTCAGAGTTGTAGTTCTAGAGTAATTCAATGACAAAGTATCCCCCTCCCCCCTTTTACTGATGTTACACTGTTCAGCCAGATCAGAAGGGAGGTGCCCAGGTAGACTGCAGAGAGGGACAATATTCAATTAAGATAAGAGAAAAACCTGATAATCCTGTAAAGGGGGGCAGGTAGGGTTGCCACCTTTTCTTCAAACAAATACCGGCCAAGGCATTCCCTCCACAGACTTAACATTGGACAGAAGCCAATTTTTTACCGGCCTGCCGGTAAAATACCGGCTGGGTGGCAACCCTATGGGCAGGGCTTTCATTGTTCTCATAGGAAGAAGATTGTCCCCTGCTGTTATCTGTCTGGTCTATGGACTGGATTCCACATCTGAGAAGAGATGGCTTACACTAGGTAAAAGGGGCAGGAGGGGAAACTTTGCTTGTGAGTATCTCTCAAACCATAAAGGTTTGAGAAATAAGTCATATCGTTCTTCATGTTTTTTTAATGCCTACAAAATAAAATAAAGAAAAAACAAAGTATTACTATCTCTTTAAGATGTAAAAAAATATGTTGTAGGGTTTATGTCCCCAAACAAAACAAGGGTACTCCCACTGCTGAGAGATATTTTATTAAAAAATTATAACAGCTCAAACTTGAATTTTTTTAGGTGAAATATCACACTGGCCTGAAAATGTACAGTGGTGCTGTTGCTACACCATCCTATGGAGATTCATGGTCTACGGACCAGAGCAGTCCATTGTAGTATTGTGTGGTTCAGGTCTGAATAGCAATGTGAAAGTGCTTTATGGTATAGTGAGGTCCAGGTCAACACTGGGTCTGTAGGGGAAGGTGCAAAGTGCTTTGTGGTATAGTGTGGTTCAGGTCTGAAGACAAGGTGAAAGTGCTTTATGGTATAGTGAGGTCCAGGTCAACATTGAGTCTGTAGGGGAAGGTGCAAAGTGCTTTGTGGTATAGTGTGGTTCAGGTTTGAAGAGCAAGGTGAAAGTGCTTTATGGTATAGTGAGGTCCAGGTTAACATTGAGTCTGTAGGGGAAAGTGCAAAGTGCTTTGTGGTATAGTGTGGTTCAGGTCTGAAGAGCAAGGTGAAAGTGCTTTATGGTATAGTGAGGTCCAGGTAAACAGTGGGTCTGTAGGGGAAGGTGAAAATATTTTGTCATATAGTGTGTTTCAGCCTAACAATGGATCTGTAGCAGAAGGTGAAAGTGCTTTGTGATATAGTGTTGTCCTTCCTAACACTGGATCTGTAGATGAAGGTTAAAGTGCTTTTTGATATAGTGTGGTTCAGTTAAAACAGGGTATGCAGGGGAGGTAAAAGTACTTCGTGATATAGTGTGGTCCAGCCTTACTTTGGTGACCTATTCCACACATAATTAGTTCATAGTGACCACTGGGAATTTTTGTCCTGAATTAGATATATGAGAGTTAATCATTCGAAGGTGCTAGTGTTCCTTTAAATAAATAGGGGTTCTGGGAATGTTTATTAGTCCCCTAAGGTACATATGGTATGCACAACAATTGCTCTACTTCTTCTGAGTACATCATCCTCACCGACTTCAGCTGTGCATCTCACACTTCTGCATTATAAAGTGATATTTTCCAAATCTCTTAATAATTTAACATAAAACATTCCCTCAAAACAAGGGTGAGTCAGGGAAAATGACATGAGTAAGTTGTTCAAACAGAAAATTTGACCAAACACCAAAGTCGTCAGTTCAACAGCTGCCACAACAGCCAGAAGAGCGTTAAGCCAAAAATGAGGACCTTAAGGAACCCAGCCAGGAAGTCAGGTGCTGTCACTGGAAAGAATATGTAGACGGTCAGTTGGCACTTGGGCACTTGGCCCAGGGGTGTTGGATTCGATTTTGGACCACAGCAGGAGGAGGAATTAGGGTATAACTAACTCTGTCAACATAGAGACTTTCAAGGTATTTTCATGTTATATTAATACAATAGCGAATTCAGCATTTTTTTGTCTTTATTAGAAGCTGACGGAGTTGTGCCAATCATATTAAAATCACGCTTTGTAAAAAAATAAAATAGTAATGTGTAAAATGTAGATTAAAAATATAAAACCCCATTTAAATGTTTATTGGAGAAAAAAATTGGATTTTTTAAAATGTTATTTCACATCTTAATTCGATAATTTACAAAGATGTGTATTTAACGTGAGTATTTCAGGCCACAGACAATGTGTTCTTTGTTTCTGTGTTGGAGACCTTTTTGGCATCCAAGATATTTGCAATGTAATGCGCTGTGTACCCCTCTGGCACTCAAAGGGTTAATTACTAAAAGGAACTATTTTATGTTCTATAAATGTACAGAAAGTTTTACACATAAAACTGTAAGTGTCACGACATTCTCTTTCATATAACATAGCGACTTGTTTTTAACCCCACAGGGGTATCTAGTGGATTGCTTTGTAATGTATTGGGCACCCCCTGGCTTTAAAACGGTTAAGAATTTCTGCCCCTTTAAAGGGATAGTAATACTTAAGAAGTAAAAACATATATGTTGTAGGTTTTATGTCCCCGAATAAAACAAGGGTACTCCCACTGCTGAGAGATATTTTATTAAAAAATTATAACAGCTCAAACTTGTTTTTTTTAGGTGCAATATCACAGTGGCCTGAAAATTTATAGTGGCGCTGTTGCTACAGAATCCTATGGAGATTTATGGTCTACAGACTAGAGCAGTTCATAGGATGGTGTAGCAACAGTGCCACTGTAAATTTTCAGGCCACTGTGATATTGCACCTAAAACTTTCAAGTTTGAGCTGTTATAATTTTTTTTTATAAAATATCTCTCTGCAGTGGGAGTACCCTTGTTTTACTCAGGGGGATAAACATTTATTTTTTTACATTTTAAGTATTACGATCCCTTGAAACCTCTTGGATGCTAAAGATGCATCCAATGCATTGTTGTATAATTAAAATCTCAAACTGGCACTGACATCTATTGTAGTATCACCATTATAAAAGTACACTCACAATTATATTGTTCCACCCTGATCTTCTTGTCCCAGCACCTACAAAAGCCTTAGTTGCTGTGCAGATAGGTGTGACATCACATAAGCCAATAAGAATCATCAGCTGCATCTATGGAGCTCACAGCACCAGCTCCAGAGAGGACAAGCCCACGGGGGACATGTACACAATAGGCAAATCGTTCATGCTTCTGCTGCCAAAGGTGAGAGTGGCAGATTGTAAGTAATATTATAATGAGCATTAACATGCAAATTTTTTTCTGTAGGGGATCATATACAAAATATTCTTCTTTGTCCTTTTAATAAACCTCTTATTAAAAGGATACTATTGCATAAAATATAATGATCCTGCTGAGTAAACCAATGTATGTCTATTGCTGTGAAATGGTTTGTTCAAAGGTTAGCGCAATTCAAACTTGCATTACTTGGGTGCAGTACTTCCATGGGCTGAAATCGTATGGTGGTGCTGTCGCTACAGCAGTTTATGGACAGCTAAGGTCAGTGACAATAATCCTCCATAGACTACTGTAGAAACAGCATCACTGTATAATGTAAGGCCATGGAGGAAATTCACACAAAAGTGTAAGTTCAAGATATAATAACTTTTGAATAACATCTGTCACTAATGGGAGTTTCCTTGTTTTATTCAGCAGGATAAACCCTACTTTATATTTATATTATTCCATATTACACATTACTATACCTTTAAAATCTTATAAATAAGAAGAATTTAGTGTTCTGATAAATGTTTCCACCTGACTCTTGGTCTAACAGTGCCAGATGTATGGACTGCGAGCACCTCAATAGTGTTAAGGGCAAAAGAAGAAGGAGGAGTTCCGGTTATACAGAAACCCGACCTGTGCACTCTATTGACCCCATTAGGTCAGAAAGAGACAGTGCATTAGCATCCCAATAATGAGAAATATTTAATGCTGCTGTGTCTGTTCCAGAAGTGAGAAGCCTGCAGTCATCCAGCCAGTGGCGTAACAATAGGGTTTGCAGGGGTTGCACCTGCGACTGGGCCTGCCACTCCAGGGGCCAGGCTACCCCCTGCGACCCCACAGCCTGATTCCAGCAGCTGAGGTCTGTGTTTTCTTCTGCACAGACCTCTAGCAAATGAGGCTTCCTCTTCGGCACTCTAGTAGTAATGCAGAGTGCTGGGAGATGACATCACTTACTTTCTAAATTCCAAACCCTTATAAATCTGGATCACTTAACTTCTGTTTTAAAACAGATTACATACCTAATCTCAAGTTGGAAAAGCATGAGCCAATCAATCTACCTACAGAAAGTTGTTTTAACGTATGGGTCTCATCAGTTTGGGGCTATTTTATTTTGTTATGCTAGTAAATCTGGTAGTCTGTATGGTGCAGAGATTTTTTTTCACTTTTTGACTCCCCATTACCTAAATTGATTGGATATATGAAATGAATGTACAAAATGGAGAAGGAATTCCTAAGATTCCCTCACAAATAACCAAAATTTTTGTGACCGCTCTTGTCCTAATGTACAAATGCAAATGTATCTTCTCATACAACCTAGCATCCTGTTGCATTATTCCATGGCTTTGCAGCGTTGCTTGCCTACTTTTAGGCAATATATTTGCAGATATAATTATCGAAATACATACAAGAATTTGTTTATTCTCTGCCATATGCACAAAGAACTGCAGAGATTTTGAGGCAAACCAACCGCACCATGGTGCACAATACATTTCCAATTATTAAACTGGGGCATTTAACTCCTGGTATACTAGAGTGGTTCCCAGCTAATTGCTTAGCAATATGTTTAGCTCTCTTGAGCATGCAAACAGTTACAAGCTCCATTATTATCAATTGGGATATACAGGTGCAGTTTGTATGCCACAGATTTGCTCCATTACTTTGTGATTATTGCCCCTTATATTTTATGCTTGGTGAGGTCAAATGAATTAGCATCTTGCGCTTTTCACAAACTACTTTCCCTAAGCAGCGTTTAACCCTTTGAGTGCCAGAGGGGCAATGCACTGCGTACCCCTCTGGCTCTCAAAGGGTTAATGTGGGGAGGAATTCAATCCATTATCTTGCTCAAAAAAACCCTTCTCTCTTGCACGCTACATTACATTCTAAGCCACTTCAGCAAAGGACACCTGTATTTTCTGGTCCCTTTGTGCGTATCTCTACAGAAAAAAAAACCCCTTTTTACAGCTGCTTAAATTAGCATAATTAAATCCAAATCAATTCCAAAGCCTCAATCACCTCCTTTTCCCTTCACATGCAGATAGTAGCATTTGTCTAAGGTGGTTAGTGAGTGACAAAAGAACTTTCCAACAGTGGAAGATTCAGCTGGAAGGATGAGTAATGGGATTTGTGTATTGTCCCACAGTTCACCTTAAAATTAGTACAAGTGATTAGTATTTTTCTTCTGATGGAGGTAAGACTGCATTTTGCATTTCAATTCCACTTAGTAGGAACACAGCACTAAGTATTTGAGATGTGCATTTTACAATGTGTTCCTGTCTCTGCAGCTTCTTTATCTCCCGTTAATGAGAGTAAACAAAGAAACACATTATGACTTTGGTCTTATTTCTTTCATGCTCTCTCTCCATCCCTCTGTCCCTCTCCCTCCTTTACACGGGGAAGCCCTGTTGACCCTCGAATAACAAAACAACTGCACTTTGTAGAGATGGCAAAGAGAATTCCTTCAGATGAAAACTGACATGGGGTTGAGGGGTTAATTTCTAGAACAGGAAAAATTTGCATACAAATGAAAAATGATGGAATTTCTGATCTAAATTTTCAATGTCATCAGCATCAAACACTAGGCAGCGCTCCCTCGCTGTTTGAAGAATATTCATTACTCGAGAATATGGGGGCATCTTGTTTGGTATTAATCACAATTGCAGGTCAATGACTTAATTTATGAAACTGTATCTGAAGTGCCATTCACTCCTAGCGCTCTACTATTTTAATCTTACAAGGCTTAATACTACTAACAGGTTCCCAGGATTCCTGACAGTTTATCATTTTAATCCCTTGGATTCTGGTGATGGCTCCAATACATTGAGTAGCAATGTATCAGAAATGGCTTCTGCATCCAAGGAACTACTATCTGGATATAACCTTTGTAAGCCAGTCTTGAGTACAGGATGACCTATCCTATAATGCATACAATACATATATAGCAATAGGAATATTATTTTATTATGGAGGTATAAATCACCTCTTTTTTTCCTGTGGTAGGAACAGGGTCAGTTTTATTCAAACTGTGAATCTTTTCTTAATTTTAAGTATCTGTTAAGGAAATATATTTCTGGTAAAACATATGTTCTTACTCCTTTATCCTGATGAAGGATTGTCTTGACACTAAAACTTTATTGTGTAATTTGAGCCATTGTCCTGAGATAAAAAATTGCAACAGTCATTATTATGACGTGATACTTCATACTTGGTTAAAGAGGGGCAGACCAACAGTGTATGAGTATGTATGTGTGTGTGTGTGTGTGTGTGTGTGTGTGTGTGTATATACGTGTGTGTCTATGTGTATGTGTGTCTAAGTATGTTTGTGTGCATATATATGCTAGTGTTTGTGTATTTGCATGAGAGTGCATGTTTCTGTGCATATGTATGTATGTGAACATGTGTGTATATGTGTTTGTATATAAGTATGTGTATGTGTGCAAGCATGTGTATACATATGTGCATGTATGTATGCGAGTATGTGTGTGTGTGTGTATATGTGTGTGTACATGTGTATGTATTTGTGTATGAGTGTACATGTGTGTATGTGTATAAATCTGTGTACATGTGTGTATGTGTATATATCTGTGTACATGTGTATGTATTTGTGTATGAGTGTACACGTGTGTGTACTGTATATGTTTGTGTACCTGTGTATGTATTTGTGTATGAGTGTACATGTGTATATATTTTTGTGTACATGTGTATGTATTTGTGTATGAGTGTACATGTGTGTGTACTGTATATGTTTGTGTACCTGTGTATGTATTTGGGTATGAGTGTACATATGTGTGTGTATATATTTTTGTGTACATGTGTATGTATTTGTGTATGAGTGTATATGTGTATGTGTGTACTGTATATGTTTGTGTACATGTGTATGTATTTGTGTATGAGTGTACATGTGTATGTGTACTGTATATGTTTGTGTACATGTGTATGTATTTGTGTATGAGTGTACATGTGTGTGTATTGTATATGTTTGTGTACATGTGTATGTATCTGTGTATGAGTGTACATGTGTGTGTGTGTGTGTATATGTTTGTGTACATGTGTATGTATTTGTGTATGAGTGTACATGTGTGTGTATTTGTGTATGAGTGTACATGTGTGTGTGAGTACGGTATATGTTTGTGTACATGTGTATGTATCTGTGTATGAGTGTACATGTGTGTGTGAGTACTCTATATGTTTGTGTACATGTGTATGTATTTGTGTATGAGTGTACATGTGTGTGTACTGTATATGTTTGTATACATGTGCATGTATCTGTGTATGAGTGTACATGTGTGTGTACTGTATATGTTTGTGTACATGTGTATGTATTTGTGTATGAGTGTACATGTGTGTGTGAGTACGGTATATGTTTGTGTACATGTGTATGTATTTGTGTATGAGTGTACATGTGTGTGTACTGTATATGTTTGTATACATGTGCATGTATCTGTGTATGAGTGTACATGTGTGTGTACTGTATATGTTTGTGTACATGTGTATGTATTTGTGTATGAGTGTACACGTGTGTGTACTGTATATGTTTGTGTACATGTGTATGTATTTGTGTATGAGTGTACATGTGTGTATGTGTGTTGATCATATCTGATTGGGATGCAGGACGCATTCATTTCGGGTGTAAAGTGTAAACAAAGAATGCAGAAAAAGACTAGAAGGGCCATATGCATGGAACAACAGAGGGGCAATTCTGGAGCAAACCTGCTGCACAGTTTAGGAAAAATTCAATTTCTTATCAATTTAAATCTGAATTTTAACCCCTTGAATGCTAGAAAGGTCTCCAAGGCATTGAGAAGCAAAGCACTATAGACCTCTCTATGAGATCTGTTTCAATCAATCAGAAATACGGTCATTTTTTATTCACCCCAATAATTACTCCTTTTTTATGCGTATGGACCGAAATATCTGGCATGAAATTTGTGTCTTGTTACACCTTTTTAACCCCTTGAATGCTAGAGCTTTCTAAACAGATTGATTCACTATGCAATGTAGAATTCAATAGAAACCAAAGGGTTAATCTTGCAATGTTAATCTGAATCATTTCCCCCATCACTTGATGAGCATTATCCTAGTGTTTAATAGCCTGAAATCCTTCCTTTATACTTGCATTGATTAACCCTTTGCTTACCAGAACCATTGCAAAGCAATGCGTTGGACACCCTCTGGCACTGAAATGGTTAGTATACTGAGCAAGACATCTGTCTAGATGTGTATTTGTCAACATGCACAAGGCTTTCTCTTAACAAGCTTCTGACCTAGAATAATGCAAATATATATACAGAAATCCCTCATGGCTTAATGCTTGTTTAAACTTTGTATTTGCTGTAAAAGTTGCCTGGAAGACAGCAGGATAATGTCTTACACTGTCCTGCAGCATCAATAGAATGTTGTGGCCAAAGGCACAATAGGGCCCCCTAGTGGTACAAGCAGTTGCCCTCCCTCACATTTAAAGGAACTCTAATTGTATTGCATGTATTTCATGTTATTATATGAGTAACTGATAATGTGTAGAAATAATATATACAGTTTTATACTTTGATAGAACTTATATATTATGAGCATTGTTTTGCAATTTAACCAATTGCGATTTTACTATTGATTTGAATGGGATTAATATGAATGGCAGTTGAATGAATCCCACTCAAGTCAATGAAAGTCACATGTAAGAAAATGAAATCTTAACCCTTTGAGTGTATTGCGCACCCCTCTGGCACTCAAAGGGTTAAGTGGAATTGCTGCATAAAAAAGGTGCAATTAGAGCTCTTTTACATGGGAGACAGAACTGTTGCACCCCTCTGGGACAGTCCTGTCGCCCATAATATTTAGTATTTATATAGCACCTTTCTCACAGTTGGACTCAAACACTGTAAGTGTATGCTCTTGGAATGAACCGAATCGGCAGCTGTATAATAGATGTTATTATTACCCAATCAGTGGTACTCATTTACCGACCTTGGAAGGATGAAGGGATGAGTTGACCCTTCTGGGAATCAAACATGCAACCTTGCTGTTTGAGCAGATTCTGCAATCAGGCAAGTTACCACTGAGTTATCTCACTGCCCATTTATCTGCACTCACCTCTCTTCTGTGTTCCATCGTTGATTGGATGGCAGGGAAGACATGTCTGACAGCCAGTCCACAAGAGTGACAGCCAATATGACTGGCTGGCACCCATGTGAGGTGGCAATTTGCCACAGCAAGGCATATTCTTTCGGGCACCAGTAAGCATTCGGTGTGCTGTAGGCACACTGAACACTGTCATTAGCTTATCTGTAGTCTGCGGTCTGCACACTTCACTGATTTTCTCCTCCTCCCGGAATCGTGTCCCATGATTGGAGGTTAAGCTCTTGCGTGGGTATGAGGTCTGCGTGTCTTAGTGGGCTTGGTTTTGGGTGGGGGCAGCATTTTGTTCTTGGATCAGCCCTGCCTCTGTCAAAGTGCTGCCTGGGACCCACTTGGACCCATGTAAGGGCCGGCTCTGCATGTAACGTGACCACATATCCTTTTAATTCAGGGAAGTATTTAAAAAAAAAAAAGTTTTCTCCAATTATAGGTATGCATGATACTACATTATATAAGACTTTGTTTAACCCTTTAATTGCCAAAACGGCATGCTTGCATTACTCTGCTCCCACTTCTGGTGATCAAACAGGTTCAGTCCCTTGGGTTCTACAGACATCCCCACCAATTGGTAAGCGATACAGTGGAGGAGTCTCTATCAGACAGGATGGTCACCTTTTGAGTCCCGGAGAGGTATGCAACACATTGGCACTTTTGCACTAAAAGAAGCTTTTGTGCTAAGAGGAACAGGAACAGATCTGGTACAAACTAACCGTACCATAAAAATTATTTTAAATGTATCTTTTTTCCCAGAAATAACATCTTAATAAAGTATCATACAAAACGTGATACAAATGCAGTGAAATAGGCTGACCAGACCTCACCTTTAACCAGGGACACATAGTAAATAGGCCTATTTCAGGACCTCACTGAAATCAAGCAACCCTCCATAATGCATTTTTATATGTGTCCCCGGTTAAAGGGATAGTATTACTTCGTTTTATCTTTATTTTATTTTGTAGGCATTTTTAAATTTTTAATTTTTTAACATGAAGAACGATATAAGTCTTATCTCTCAAAGCTTTATGGTTTAAGAGATATTCACAAGCAAAGTATCCCCCCCCCGTTCAGCCAGAACAGAATGGAGGTGCCCAGGTAGACTGCAGAGAGGGACAATCTTCAATTAAGATAAGGGAAAAACCTGAAAAACTTGTCAAGGGGGGCAGGGCTTTCATTGTTTTCATACAAAGAAGACTGTCCCCTTCTGTTATCTGTCTGGTCTTACAACCAGATTCACATCTGAGAAGAGATGGCTTACACTAGGAAAAAGGGGCGGGAGGGGGAAACTTTGCTTGTGAATATCTCTCAAACCATAAAGGTTTGAGAGATAAGACTTATATCCTTCTTCATGTTTTTTTAATGCCTACAAAATAAAATAAAGTTAAAACGAAGTATTACTATCCCTTTAAAGGTGAGGTCTGGTCACCCTGCAGTGAAAGGAAAGGAAAAACTATATGAATGAGTGCCAGCCGGGTATCCAACACATTGCAAACCGATGCATTGTGTACCCCTCTGGCACTCAAAGGGTTAAAGGTCCCTTTTTTAAATCAATGGGAATTTGTATTTGTTCCCTATGATGCAGTTGGTTTGCCCCCAGAATCTCAGCAGTTCTTTTTAATTCATTAGCCTCAAAGTGTTACATGCAATTGAGACATCACTAACATGCACGGTTAACCCCTTGAGTTCCAGAGTTACATTTAACCTCTGAGTGCCAGAGAGGTATCCAATACAATGCAAAGCAATGCTTTGGATACCTCTTTGCCACTTAAAGGGTTCGTTTACACTCGCTTTTTTATTGAAGTATTTTGAATGCATTGAAAACAACGCATGAGTTAGGTCCAACGCTATCTTTTGGTGCTGATCACACTGGCGATTCCTCTTGCACAGTGGTTCCCAACCTGTGCCCTCAGGACCCACTAACAGACCAGGATTTGAGGATTTCCTTGTGAAAGCACAGGTGAGTTAATCAATATGACTGAGCCTCTGATCAACACACCTGTGTTCTAGCAGGGGAATTCCTAAATCCTGGCCTGTTAGTGGCCACTGGGGGCATGGGTTGAGAACCCCTGCTCTAGCACATGTAACCCACAATGCCCTTTACTGCAACTCAAGTCCCTTTCTGCAATTCTGAAATGTAGTCATTGATTTCATGGGCAATTTAATTCCATTTTAGTGGATTGTCAAAGAGCGAGAAAAGTGTCACAATGCATTTAAATCTCAATCAAAGCCTGATAAAAACACATGAGTAATACATACAAAATTTTATAAATGTTGAATAAAAATGCAAGCATTGTCTAAATACAGGTTTATTCAACTTCATTATTATAATTGCATCACAGGTGGGAACTTAGCTTAAGGGTTAAAAAATATTCTACAAAATGAAATGATAGTTTCCCTTTAAATAGAACTGATCAAATGAGTAAAAATTATTGAAATCACAGCACAAAATACGATGAATAGGGCATCATCCTAATTAGCAATATTGTGTAATATTCAGCCTCGTTCCCCGAGTGACAACTTTGTTTAACTAGCAAGCAAACTGGAACTAGATTTCATCCCAGTGTGGAAAGAAATACAAACTTCAAAGAAAATGTTATATCTCCCAACTCCAGCCCAAGAGTGGCTTGGAAGAGTAATATAGAAGGGCTTAGCAATCCCTGCTGAGAAAAGGGCAATTTGACACTGAATCTACTATTAAACCACCATAAAAACACTGACTGGAGATAAATACTCAATATCAGAGGAAATATTCCCCATGAAATTGATAAAGTGTGTTTGGTGACTTTTATTTCTTATAAAAATGCATTTATATCGTAGATGCTTTTTGTAGAATTTAACATAAAAGAGCCCTGGGCATGTCTTGAGTTTTAACCTTTGGATAAAGTGGGATTTTCTGTGGTATGTTGGATTGCTTGTTGATTTTACATATTCATTGACACATTTATGTGCAAAACAAAATCGATGGGACACATTTATGTATAACTGCCTATGTCAGGGGCGTCCACATTTTTGCAGTCATGGGCCACTTGATGAGAAAGCCATTAGTGTGAGGTCCCCATTATTTTTTCTATTGTTAATGATGAACAAGTATAGCCTGTCAGCTATTCAAAAATATGTATTTATTTACTTATTGGTCCAGTCAGCAGGCAGGGAATTAGGTTTTATTGACCTACTAGTTCATTAACCCTTTGAGTGCCAGAGGGGTACACAATGCATTGCTCAGCAATGCTTTCTGTACCCCTCTGGCACTCAAAGGGTTAATTATATCAAAATAATAATTTTTTAAAAACCTCAGGCAGGCTGTATCTGACCCATGGTCAGAGTGGTGTGGTAAAGCAGGATAGCTGCATACCTCCCAACATTTCAAATGGCCAAAGATCGACACTTTTGTTTTTAGTGGTGTTGCTGGTGGTGTGACTGATGGGCAGGACATAACCGATAAATAAAAAGTTATTTCATGACCTATTGACACCTCTTTGTGTAACTGAATAAAAGATTTGGAGCATAACCAAAGTATTTTATTTACAGACTAATTTATAAACATATATACTGAAGTTTAACTGTGAGTTTTATTGCTGTGGAGCAATGTGATACACTTATATGATAATAACTAGTATTTATATAGAGCCTTTATTACAGTGGGACTCAAAGTGCTTTTAGCTACCAAATCGGCAGCTAAATAATATTATTTATATAATATATATTATTATTACCTAATCCATTGTGCTCATTTTATCAACCTCAAAAGGATGAAGGGCTGAGTTGACCCTGCAACCTTCAGTCTTGAGCAAGGATTTTAGTCAGGGCATTTACCACTGAGCTATCTCATATACACACCACACTGTCTGATATCCTAAACAGAGGGGCACCAGGGAGGGTAAGAGGGAAACCGAGGTGGGAAAGACAGACAAAGGGATTTAGATATCAAAAGGGGACACCTGGGAGATATGCAGCTGTCCCACGGGGAAAAGTAGAAATTCCCAAATTTCCATTGGCTTAAATGGTCCACTTTTTAACCCCTTTAATGCTAGAGAGTTCTCCATTGCATTGCAAAGCAATGAGGTGGAGACCTCTCTAGCATCCAAGGGATTCAAAGCCCAAGTACTATTCACACCAATTTTTATTTGACCACAACTCCACTTTTATACATGTAGGCTAATGGAAGGAATGTATGAATCCACCAGCAAAGCTCTGCTGGAGTTATCATTCTAGGGTGACTATAATCTCCCAGATTGCCCAGGACAGTCCCAGATTTTAAATGTGTGTCACCTGTCCTGGGCAGCCACCTTCTGGGACAATACAAAGTCCTGGAATGAAGATAGAACAGAGAGTTCTGAACACTAGAAGGATAACTGCACATTGCCTACTGTGACAGGAAGTGATGCCTCTACTGGGCTACAGTAACATGGCTTCTCAACAGAGCTCTACGCACTAGAGCTCCTGACATCAAAGAGGAGCCTCAGTGCAATTTTGTTGTAGTGTAATGTTATTTTAAGTCTTTGGGTGTGATGTACATTTTCTTGTAGCCCACCACAAGCATTGCTTTCAGTCACAACAGTCCATGATCAGTTCTTCTGTAGTGCTTAGAAAGCTACAGTGTGCAGGAGAAAGTGTAAGTTGCTCACTGATGTCCACTGATGTATAATGACTCCTCTTGTATAGCGACACCATAGCTTAGGACAAGTACTCTGCTGCTGTTGCCTCCACAGTGTCCCAGAATAGCAGAATTTAAATGTGGTCACCTTATATCACTCTAGGTTAAGCAATGGAATGTAAGATCACTTCAGTGCTTACCATTAGTGTTGAGCGAGCATGCTCGGCCGATGCTCGGATCGGCTCGAGCATCGCTCTGCTCGGCACATGGCGGTACTCGTACGAGTACCGCATGTGCTCGCCCGCCATGTTCGGGTCTCCTCCCCGCACGTTTTGCGGCTGCTGCGCAGCCAATAAACGTGCAGGGAGGCTCTGACATCGGTGTAATGCCAGCAGCCATGTTGGCTGCTGGCATTACACTGATTGGCTGGCCAGAACCCGTGGTCAGGTGCTGTATAGCACCTGACCAGCGAGTTCGGCTCAGTCTGAGCCAGGGAGAGCTGAGGATAGGAAGGGAAAGGCAGTGTAGGGAGGAAAAAAACAAAAATTGTGAAAAAAAAAGAACCAAAAGTCCTTTTTAGGACTACTGTGTGTGGGGGCAGCAGGTTATTTGGTGTGGGGGGAAAAAAACAAAAAAAAAAAAAAAAAAATATATATATTCTGTTTAGTGTGCAAAGTTGCAGATTAGAGCACATTCTGTTTAGTGTGCACAGTTGCAGATTAGAGCACATTCTGTTTAGTGTGCAAAGTTGCAGATTAGAGCACATTCTGTTTAGTGTGCAAAGTTGCAGATTAGAGCACATTCTGTTTAGTGTGCAAAGTTGCAGATTAGAGCACATTCTGTTAAGTCTTCAAACTAAAATATCAAAGTCACGTATTCCATTCAGTGTGCGTCGCCGCAGTTTAGCAGCACATTCTGAGTACTGTGCAGAGTTGCAGAATAGGAAGAAATACTGTTAAGTCTTCAAACTAAAATATCAAAGTCACATATTCCATTCAGTGTGCTTCGCCGCAGTTTAGCAGCACATTCTGTGTACTGTGCAGAGTTGCAGAATAGGAAGAAATACTGTTAAGTCTTCAAACTCAAATATCAAAGTCACATATTCCATTCAGTGTGCTTCGCCGCAGTGTAGCAGCACATTCTGTGTACTGTGCAGAGTTGCAGAATAGGAAGAAATACTGTTAAGTCTTCAAACTCAAATATCAAAGTCACATATTCCATTCAGTGTGCTTCGCCGCAGTTTAGCAGCACATTCTGTGTACTGTGCAGAGTTGCAGAATAGGAAGAAATACTGTTAAGTCTTCAAACTAAAATATCAAAGTCACATATTCCATTCAGTGTGCTTCGCCGCAGTGTAGCAGCACATTCTGTGTACTGTGCAGAGTTGCAGAATAGGAAGAAATACTGTTAAGTCTTCAAACTCAAATATCAAAGTCACATATTCCATTCAGTGTGCTTCGCCGCAGTGTAGCAGCACATTCTGTGTACTGTGCAGAGTTGCAGAATAGGAAGAAATACTGTTAAGTCTTCAAACTCAAATATCAAAGTCACATATTCCATTCAGTGTGCTTCGCCGCAGTTTAGCAGCACATTCTGTGTACTGTGCAGAGTTGCAGAATAGGAAGAAATACAGTTAAGTCTTCAAACTAAAATATCAAAGTCACATATTCCATTCAGTGTGCTTCGCCGCAGTGTAGCAGCACATTCTGTGTACTGTGCAGAGTTGCAGAATAGGAAGAAATACTGTTAAGTCTTCAAACTCAAATATCAAAGTCACATATTCCATTCAGTGTGCTTCGCCGCAGTTTAGCAGCACATTCTGTGTACTGTGCAGAGTTGCAGAATAGGAAGAAATACTGTTAAGTTTTCAAACTCAAATATTAAAGTCACATATTCCATTCAGTGTGTTTCAACGCCGTTTAACAGCCTATTCTGTGTACTCTGCAGAGTTGCAGAATAGTAAGAAATACTGTTAATTTTTCAAACTCAAATATTAAAGTCACATATTCCATTCAGTGTCTTTCACCGCCGTTTAACAGCCTATTCTGTGTACTCTGTACAGTTCCAGAATTATAAGAAATACTGTTAAGTTTTCAAACTCAAATATTAAAGTCACATATTCCATTCAGTGTGTTTCAACGCCGTTTAACAGCCTATTCTGTGTACTCTGCAGAGTTGCAGAATAGTAAGAAATACTGTTAATTTTTCAAACTCAAATATTAAAGTCACATATTCCATTCAGTGTCTTTCACCGCCGTTTAACAGCCTATTCTGTGTACTCTGTACAGTTCCAGAATTATAAGAAATACTGTTAAGTTTTCAAACTCAAATATTAAAGTCACATATTCCATTCAGTGTCTTTCACCGCCGTTTAACAGCCTATTCTGTGTACTCTGTACAGTTCCAGAATTATAAGAAATACTGTTAAGTTTTCAAACTCAAATATTAAAGTCACATATTCCATTCAGTGTGTTTCAACGCCGTTTAACAGCCTATTCTGTGTACTCTGCAGAGTTGCAGAATAGTAAGAAATACTGTTAATTTTTCAAACTCAAATATTAAAGTCACATATTCCATTCAGTGTCTTTCACCGCCGTTTAACAGCCTATTCTGTGTACTCTGTACAGTTCCAGAATTATAAGAAATACTGTTAAGTTTTCAAACTCAAATATTAAAGTCACATATTCCATTCAGTGTCTTTCACCGCCGTTTAACAGCCTATTCTGTGTACTCTGTACAGTTCCAGAATTATAAGAAATACTGTTAAGTTTTCAAACTCAAATATTAAAGTCACATATTCCATTCAGTGTCTTTCACCGCCGTTTAACAGCCTATTCTGTGTACTCTGTACAGTTCCAGAATTATAAGAAATACTGTTAAGTTTTCAAACTCAAATATTAAAGTCACATATTCCATTCAGTGTCTTTCACCGCCGTTTAACAGCCTATTCTGTGTACTCTGCAGAGTTGCAGAATAGTAAGAAATACTGTTAATTTTTCAAACTCAAATATTAAAGTCACATATTCCATTCAGTGTGTATCACCGCCGTTTAGCAGCCTATTCTGTGTACTCTGAACAGTTGCAGAATAGTAAGAAATACTGTTAAGTTTTCAAACTCAAATATTAAAGTCACATATTCCATTCAGTGTGTTTCACCGCCGTTTAGCAGCCTATTCTGTGTACTCTGCAGAGTTGCAGAATAGTAAGAAATACTGTTAAGTTTTCAAACTCATATATATTAAAGTCATATATATCGTGTAAGATGAAGAAGGCGGGTAAAAAGGGACGGGGAAGTGGACGTGATCCTGAAAGTTCAGGGCGCGGGTCAGGACGCGGAGAAACTGTGCCTGGTGCCAGAGCACAAGAAAGAAAGACATCCACCATACCTAGCTTCATGTCTGATTTCACAGGGCGTCGCAGGACATCACTCTCGAGGTCCGACCAGTGCGAACAGGTGGTCGGTTGGATGACAGCTGATACTGCTTCCAGTCGGTTAAGCACCACCCTGTCTTCCACCAAGTCCACTCTCAGTAGCCAAGAGTCTGGTCAACATAATCCTCACTCTGATCATCCTTCCTCCCACCATACACGGTCTGGTCAAAGAAGTGATCCCACACTGGGATATAGTGATGAGCTCGTCTCATCACCAATCCTTCATTTGACCCTCTCTCCAAGCACGCTTGCAGAGGAACATGACATCTTGTGCCCTGATTCACAACCTCTAGAGGCTACCCAATCACAAGAAGATGACAGATGTGAACGGCATTTAAGGTCAAAGGAAGTAGTGGATGATGATGATGATGATGAGACACAGTTGCCATTAAATCAACCACTATTTCCTTCTCAAGACCTTGTTGAGGAGAATGTTATACAGTTGTCAATGACCGAGTATGTGGTGGGATCAAGACTTGAGGAGGATGATCAGAGTGAGGAAGTGGAGGAGGACTTGGTGGACGATGAGGTGACTGACCCCACCTGGGAAGGTGTAGAGCCGAGCGATGACAGCAGTCCTGAGGGTGAGCCATCTGCAGCACCGCAACAGGCTGGAAGAGGCAGTGGTGTGGCTACAGAAAGAAGGCGGACCGCACCAAACCGGCCCGCAAATGTTCCACGGAGCACCCCCTTGCGTAAATCTACCTTGCCAAGGGGTAGGTGTTCCGCGGTATGGCGTTTTTTTAAGGAAAGTGCGGACGACAAAAGATTTGTAGTTTGCAACCTGTGCCACACCAGAATGAGCCGAGGCATGAACACTAGAAACCTCACCACCACCAGCATGATCCGACACATGGCATCCAAGCACCGTAGTAAGTGGGAGGAACGCCTGGATCGCCCATCTGTGTCTGCAGGCCACACCACTGCCTCCTCTTCCCCTGTTTTCGGTGCCGGCCAATCGCCTGTCGAAGGCGCAGGCCCGCATACCTCCCGCCCTGCACCTGTAGCATCTGAAGCACCATCAGCGACCACATCCACTTCCCTGTCCCAGCACAGCGTCCAAATGTCGTTACCCCAGGCATTTGAGCGCAAGAGAAAATACCCAGCCACCCACCCACAGGCCATAGCACTAACCTCACACCTTTCAAAATTACTGGCCATCGAAATGCTGCCATTTAGGCTTGTGGACACTGAGTCCTTCCGCAGCCTGATGGCAGCAGCTGTCCCTCGGTACGCGGTCCCCAGCCGCCACTACTTTTCCCGGTGTGCCATCCCCGCATTACACCACCATGTGTCCCGTAACATCACCCGTGCCCTGACCAACGCAGTTACTGGGAAGGTCCACTTAACGACTGACACATGGACAAGTGCTTGTGGCCAGGGACGCTACATTTCCCTGACGGCACACTGGGTGAATGTCGTGGAGGCTGGGAGCGACTCGGACCCTGGGATGGCACGGGTGCTACCCACGCCGAGGATTGCGGGCCCTACCTCCATCAGGGTTTCCACCAGCACCTACGTTATTGGCTCCTCCTCCTCCGTTTCCACCTCCGAATTCTCTACACACACCGCCACTCCCCCATCAGCCAGTAGCTGGAAGCAGTGTAGCACTGCAGTGGGGAAGCGTCAACAGGCCGTGCTGAAGCTGATCTGCCTTGGGGACAAACAGCACACGGCCTCAGAGCTGTTGCAGGGGATTAGTCACCAGACCGAGCAGTGGCTCTCGCCACTCAACCTGCAAGCAGGCATGGTTGTGTGTGATAATGGGCGTAACTTGGTGGCGGCTTTGGAGCTCGGCAAGCTCACACACGTACCATGCCTAGCGCATGTATTTAATTTAGTGGTGCAGCGATTTCTAAAAACCTACCCCAATGTGCATGATCTCTTGACCAAGGTGCGCCGCGTGTGTGCACATTTCCGTAAGTCATCTACAGCTTCGGCCGGCCTGTTGAAGCTGCAGCAGCGCTTACAATTGCCAGCTCACCGGCTGCTGTGTGACGTGAGCACGCGCTGGAACTCCACCTTCCACATGTTGGCCCGGCTTTGTGAGCAGCAGAGGGCAGTAGTGGAGTACCAGCTGTTACACGGTCGTCGCCTCTCCGTTCAACTTCCTGTAATCAGAAGTGAGGAGTGGGAATGGATGTCAGACCTCTGCGAGGTTTTACGCAATTTTGAGGAATCGACACAGATGGTGAGCGGCGATAACGCTATTATCAGTGTAACCATCCCACTTCTGTGTCTACTGAAACGCTCGCTGCTCACAATTAAAACCGACGCTTTGCATGTGGAAGAGGTGGAAATGGGGGAGGAAGAGCTTACACAAGGTGATAGCCAGAGCACCCTCACTTCGTCTTCTCAGCGACAATTGGAGGAGGCGGAGGAGGAGGAGGAGGAGGAGGAGGAGGAAGAAGACACGGTTGCCTCCGCTACAGAGGGTAGCCATGGAACTTTAGTTCCATCTCTTCAGCGTGGGTGGGCAGAAGAGGAGGAAGAGGATGAGGATATTGAGAGTCAGCCTCCTGGTGAGGACAGCGAAATCTTGACTGTTGGTACTCTGGCACACATGGCTGACTTTATGTTAGGCTGCCTTTCCCGTGACCCACGCGTTGTACGCATTTTAGACAACACGGATTACTGGGTGTTCACCCTTCTGGACCCCCGCTACAAAGAGAATTTCTCATCTCTCATTCCTCCGGTGGAGAGGACAAGCAAAATGGTGCAATACCAGAAGGTTCTTGTTGAAAAATTGCTCCAAAATTTTCCATCTGACAACGCTGGCGGCAGAGTACGTGCTACCTTGGCCAACCGAGAAGGGGAGAAAAGGGGAGCACACAGCAGTTCCGAGAAAGGCAGGGCAACACTCTCCAAGGCGTGGGACACCTTCATGACACCCCGCCAGCACCCTCACCCTGATGCGCAGCCTAGTGTCACAAGGAGGGAAAAGTTTTGGAAGATGGTGAAGGAGTACGTAGCAGACCGTGTCAGCGTCCTCAATGATCCCTCTGTGCCTTACAACTACTGGGTGTCCAAGCTGGACACGTGGTATGAACTGGCACTCTACGCCTTGGAGGTGCTGGCCTGCCCTGCCGCCAGCGTTCTGTCTGAGCGGGTATTTAGTGCTGCTGGTGGCATCATAACAGATAAGCGTATCCGCCTTTCCACCGACAATGCTGATAGGTTGACACTTATAAAAATGAACAAGGCCTGGATTTCCCCTGACTTCTCCACTCCACTGGAGGAAAGCCCCGGGGGAACATAAACTCACTTTATATATGTTATTTACAATGATGGGAATACTCTGTATTCCCATTCACCCCTTCCACCCCAAAAACGGGTATATGGTTGACTCTTAATGTTCTCATCCTCCTCCTCCTCTTCCATATGCCCTGGGATATAATTTTTATATAGGGCCAGCTCACCAGCGTGCCCTGGGATATAATTTTTATATAGGGCCAGCTCACCAGCGGGCCCTGTGATATAATTTTTATATAGGGCCAGCTCACCAGCGGGCCCTGTTTGCCAATTTTTATATAGGTCAGCTCACCAGCGGGCCTTCTCATATAATGTTTTATTGGGTCAGCTCTCTAGCGGGCCCTCTCATATAATGTTTTATAGCGTCAGCTCACTAGCGGGCCTTCGCATATAATGTTTAGGATGGTCAGCTCTGCAGCAGACCCTCACCCATAATGTTTTAGATGGTCAGCTCAGCGCACGTTTCCCTCTTAATCATGGCCTCAGTTCTGAAAATCAAGGAAATTTTTGGGAGAATTTGCCTCTGCGCACGTTTCCCTCTTAATCATGGCCTCAGTTCTGAAAATCAAGGAAATTTTTGGGATAATTTGCCTCTGCGCACGTTTCCCTCTTAATCATGGCCTCACTTCAGAAAATCGATGAAATTTTTGGGAGAATTTGCAGATGATATACAAGTAAATATACAGCAAATACTGTTTGGTAACAATTTTTCGCCTAAAGTCGTTTTTATTTTCCTTTTTGTGTGTTTTACGGTCAGTCTGTAAAAATGGCGTACTACGGGCGAAAGATCGTTCCCAGCAGCGATGTTGGAGTCCAAGGTGCATCCAGACATCCTCCCTATGCTGTCCCTGAACCATTTCTGTAGTGTTTCCATCTTTTTCTGCCCTTTTCCTATGGACCAGGCACCCTCCCCTCATCAGAGCAGGGGGTGCCTGGTGTAATGCTCGAGTCCTCCCATTGACTTCAATGGGGCTCGGGTGTTCGGCCGAGCACTCGAGCCTCAGGGGGTGCTCGGTCAGAGCACCCGAACATCCGAGCATTGGGGTGCTCGCTCATCACTACTTACCATCACACACACATACTCCTCCATCAACAGGAGAGTAACTACAGGGATAGTACAGGACATGTCCTTGACGGGACCCAGCAACCAATGGGGCCCATTGACTTTACACTGCCCTGCAATCTTTTCAATCAGATCAGTTTACTGTCTTGGCTGGTGGCCACTGACCTCATCACACATGGCCCCTGCCAAGTCAGTAAATAAAAACAGCATCAGTAAGCCCTCACTTTTCTTCTTTAACACATTGAGCACCAGAGCCGTGTACAGTGCATTGCAAAGAATGACTCTTACTTACTGCGGGACTTTAAATAAAGTCTGTGTTTGCATGTGCTATTCAAACTTGCTCCAGGCCATGTGGGTGGGGGTACCAGGGCCCAATAGATTCTAGATATGCATATGGCCATTGATAAGACTTTAATTACAGAAAGTCCTTGTCGCCTTACCTACATACCTGTGAACTTTCAGGGTTTGACCCTCAGACCCAGGGTTTTGACCCACTTCTCAGGGTCTATGGGTGAAGGGCCGAATTCTTAGGGTGGGAGAGTCCAGTTTTACCTACTACATGATCTGCACCATCAACGTCTCCTTCATCCTCAAAACTAGGCCTATTTCTACCTGAAAGGCACAGGAAGAAGTCCTCTTTGTCTTGAGTGTGTTCAAGCAGGGGGATCTCTTAATTTAGCATTTTATAAGTTCATTGAGGACTTATGGAATACTTCTGGGTTACAGCAAGCAGGATCACGTCCCCTATCATTTATGTTACAGGGAGCACTAATGGTTAATATTTCAAAATCTTAGGGTCAGCTCATTGTGGAAGTTCCCAGGTACGTGTACCTATTGTTGTATTCAGGGAAATACAGTAATATGGCATAATTTCATCTGCACCCTGTTCAACCCTTTGAGTGCCAGAGAGCTATGCAATGCATTGCAAGACAATGCGTTGCATACCTCCCTGGCACTCAAAGGGTTAACCTTTGAGTGTCATGGGGTGAGCAATGCATTGCTTCACAACACTTAGCTCCCAGCAGGTCAGACAGTGTTAACCCTTTGAGTGCCAAATGGGTACGGAACGCATTGCAAAGCAATTAAGGGAAGGATTTTCTGTGTTAATAAATTTTTTGACAAATTTATGGATAGAAAATTGACTCTACCACCTGGCTTAGTACATAGGCATACGTGTACATCCCTCCAAATGTCAGTGGTCATTATGGGCCATATTAAATACTTTAACCCCTTAAGTACCCATGACGTGCCAGGACTATCATGTGTAAACTTTCCATAAGGACCCATGACGGTCCTGGCACATCACAGAATTCAGGGATCCCTGTGCAGCTGCACATCATTCAGGGATCCCTGAATCGGATCCAACAGCAACAAAAAAAAAAAGCTCCATTGTCCTTAAAGGGTTAGTAATGCCCAAAGATAACTTTATATTTTATTGTAGATTTAAAAAAATAAATTATGTGCAGCAAATCCCATCTCTCAAACCCTTACGGTTTGAGAGATATTCAGTGCTAAAGTCCCTCCCCTTCTCCTGATGTCAGCGCTCTACTGACATCAAGAGATCCCGGTCCTGGGACCAGCCAGCAGCTCTTCAGCAGAGCTGAAATAGTCACCTTTAAAAAGAGTTACTTAATTGGAAAGGTCTACAAAGTGTGCCTGGTTTGCAAGCATACTTTGTAGACTGTTCCAATTAAGTAGTTCTTCTAAAAATCGCTATTTTGGCTCTGCTGCAGAGCTGCCTCATTTCGACCGACACGGACCTCCTGCTGTCAGCTTTACAGCTGTCATCAGGAGAGAAGGATTGGATATTTCTGATGCATTTAAGTGTTAAAATCCCCATTTGAATCAATGAGCATTTGATGATTTTTTTATTTGTCCTTAATGATACAGTTTGTAGGATCCAGAATTGTTCCTCTTTAGTCTGTGTACATGGTCCACTACATATAAGAACTCCACAGTGCACACAGTCTGTCCCGTGACCTATTCTGTGTGCAGGTCATGTGATCACTTTCTCAACCCTCCTATGGGCTGAAAATGGTGACCAAACCCCAGAACCACTTTTTTAGTTTGCACAAATGACTTAACCATTTGAGTGCCAGATAGTTACGCAACACACATACCCCCTGGCACTCAAAATGTTAAGTATAATCCAGTCAGAAAGTTTCGTCTGAATTATGAAATGTAGCAACATAGCCCTTCTTTTCTACAATTCAGGTTCTATCTACTGCGGTAATAAGGCTTAAAGGGGCAGTAAACTTTTTTTTTATGAAAACATTTATGTTATAGAGCTTTTCCTGCTGAGTAAAACAAGGGTACTCTCACTGCTCTCAGTTGTTTTATTCAACATTCACAATGGTTCAAATAAGTGACTCAGCAGTTTCTATCAGATTCTATGGAGAATTGTAAGTCACTGACTTTCCTCTCCATTTAAATGTAACAGAATAACTAATTGGAATTTGACCACTAGAGGGCATTGATAATGAAAAAAAAACATGGATAACTGTAATAACCCTGGAAATATGCATCTGTCAGAAGTGCCCCTTGAGTGCCAGAAGGGTGCGCAATGCTATGTTTCACAAAGAATTATGTATGCCTCTGACATTTAAAGCATTAAAAGGTGCAGTGATGATTAGGTTTTCTTGCTGAGTAAAACAAAGATGCTGAGAGATGATCAATTAAAAAGTTATTATGACTAGACAAAAGGTGTTTTGAGAAAAAAACCAAGGCTGGGATTTTTATTAGTGTTGAGCGAGCATGCTCGGCCGATGCTCGGATCGGCTCGAGCATCGCTCTGCTCGGCACATGGCGGTACTCGTCGAGTACCGCCATGTGCTCGCCCGCCATGTTTGGGTGGCGGGGATCTGTGCCGGAGGAGGCACAGATCTGAAGACGCTCCGCTGGACCACCAGGGACTGGAGGTACGGGGGCATTGCGGAGATGAAGGGGGCATTGCGGAGATGAAGGGGGACAGTGTGGAGATGAAGGGGGACAGTGTGGAGATGAAGGGGGACATTGCAGAGATGAAGGGGGCATTGCAGAGATGAAGGGGGCATAGCGGAGATGAAGGGGGACATTGCAGAGATGAAGGGGGACATTGCAGAGATGAAGGGGGCATTGCAGAGATGAAGGGGGCATAGCGGAGATGAAGGGGGACATTGCGGAGATGAAGGGGGACATTGTGGAGATGAAGGGGGCATTGACCAGGCACCCTCCCCTCATCAGAGCAGGGGGTGCCTGGTGTAATGCTCGTGTCGCCCCATTGAAGTCAATGGGGCTCGGGTGCTCGGCCGAGCACTCGAGCCTCCGGCGGTGCTCGGTCAGAGCACCCGAGCACCCGAGCAACACTAATTTTTATAGCTAGGGCAGTAAAGTTATGGAATTCTTTGCCTCAGGATGCTATACTTGCAAATACTGTAGTTGCTTTTAAAAAAAGTAAGGTTACCTTTCTAGTTCAGTACACTATTGAGATTTAGAACAGTTGGTTTCAAAGTAGATAGAATGTTGATACTGGTAAATATTAAACTGCATTGTGGAGTAAGGAAGGATATTTTTATCCTCTTGTGGCTTAATTTGAAATGGATTCATTTTTTTGCCTTCCTCTGGATCAACAGGGGTGGCATAGGCTGAACTTGATTGCATGTCTCTTTTCAGCCTCCTCTACTATGTTACTATATTGCAGCTCAAACTGTCACCACTAGGAGGGGCTGTTACTATCAGTTTCTATGGAGACTTTCCTAAAGATCAAAAGCTATCCCATTGAAAACAATTGAAAAAACTAGCTCTAGACACAATGTAACACTGTTATTAACAATTATAAAAATAATACAGTTTGAGTTGTAATAAAATTCGATAAGAAACATGTGCTATAATGAAACCTGACTTACTTAAAAACCTTATCTTTTTATGCACAAAGAATTAAGTTTTTAGAAGTTCATATTTAAATCACTCATTTGTATAAACTGATAACCTAAAGATAAGTTTCTCTACTGATTGCATTGAAATGTAAAAAATTGCCTACTTGTGTGTGATAAATATTAATAGCTCAATCAAATGAACCACTAAGATAGTTACAGTTTATTAACAGCTATCACTGCATCCAAATTGTGATAAATATCACTCAGAGATGTATCCTGTAGTTATATTAATCTTGAATTCATCTCCTTGGATGCTAGAGACACTTTGCAAAGCGCCTGAGATGTCGTAAGCAACCAATGAATGAATGAATATGTTTATTTATAAAGCGCCAGAAGCGTACATAGTGAATTATGATTTAAGGGTTTGACCATACAGGGTGTCAAGTGTTTAACAAAGTGAAACACTGGAACTGGGGTCCCTGCTTGAAAGCTTACAATCTAAAGTGATACAAGGAGACATACAGAGTACATAAGGGTTAAGTGCAGAATACAGTGCTCCATTTCTGGTCGTGTTAGGGGAACAGAAATAAATAAATTAAAAAACCTTGGATGTATAACGTGAGTTCCTTCTAGCTTGTTCAAACCTTGTTGAGCTGAAATTTTTAACGAGAATTGAAGACCGCAAGAGAAATGCAGTGACAAAGGCTGGGAGGTAGGGTATTCCATGGATAACGAACCAGGAGAGAAAAGGATTTGATATGAGAAAGAGTTGTAGATCCAAAGGGAGCTGAGAGAAGAATGTCATTGGCGGATTGTAAGTGGCATCATGGAGTATAGCGGAGATAAGAGTGGAAATATATGAAAGGGTAGAGGAGAGAAGCAGTAGTTTATAATATATCTGTCCTGTGTTAGGCAGCCATTGGTGTGATTGGAGGAGGACCAGGTGACAGTAAGGTGACATTAAGATAATTTGTGGTATAGCATTCAGTATAGACTGAAGTGTATTGACCTGGGAGGCATGAAGACCAGAGAAAAGAAGGTTACAATAGTCAATGTTGGATATGATTCAAAAAAGATTGTACTGAGTATACAGTCAAGCTGCCTGCCAAAAACACGAACAGCAGAGACCGTACACCCAGCACTGGATTGGCACTAATGCCTCTAAGTGTACCAAGATACCCAAATCCAAATCCAATTCAAGACAAGTGGAAACTGGCAAAAGACAAAAAAAAAATATATAAAATACATACAAAAAGAATGGCAAGAAACATACAATGTTATTCTTGACATAGTAAGTCCTTTTTTTTAAAAAAAACAAAAAAACACTGATGTTTCTCCGCTGCTCAAATCATGTAGGTTTGGACTTCCTATGAATCACCATCTGTAGCAAAAAATAGAAAAGAAAAAATCAGCGCAGGAGATACCTCTGAGTGTTTTATTAATGTCTTAAGCTTGGCCTCCACGTTCACCACTGCACTCTCTTCAAAATGGTACTCACTAGTGATGAGCGAGCACCCCAATGCTCGGGTGTTCGGGTGCTCTGACCGAGCACCCCCTGAGGCTCGAGTGCTCGGCCGAGCACCCGAGCCCCATTGAAGTCAATGGGAGGACTCGAGCATTACACCAGGCACCCCCTGCTCTGATGAGGGGAGGGTGCCTGGTCCATAGGAAAAGGGCAGAAAAAGATGGAAACACTACAGAAATGGTTCAGGGACAGCATAGGGAGGATGTCTGGATGCATCTTGGACTCCAACATCGCTGCTGGGAACGATCTTTCGCCCGTAGTACGCCATTTTTACAGACTGACCATAAAACACACAAAAAGGAAAATAAAAACGACTTTAGGCGAAAAATTGTTACCAAACAATATTTGCTGTATATTTACTTGTATATCATCTGCAAATTATCCCAAAAATTTCCTTGATTTTCGGAAGTGAGGCCATGATTAAGAGGGAAACGTGCGCAGAGGCAAATTCTCCCAAAAATTTCCTTGATTTTCAGAACTGAGGCCATGATTAAGAGGGAAACGTGCGCAGAGGCAAATTCTCCCAAAAATTTCCTTGATTTTCAGAACTGAGGCCATGATTAAGAGGGAAACGTGCGCAGAGGCAAATTCTCCCAAAAATTTCCTTGATTTTCAGAACTGAGGCCATGATTAAGAGGGAAACGTGCACAGAGGCAAATTCTCCCAAAAATTTCCTTGATTTTCAGAACTGAGGCCATGATTAAGAGGGAAACGTGCACAGAGGCAAATTCTCCCAAAAATTTCCTTGATTTTATTGAACTGAGGCCATGATTAAGAGGGAAACGTGCGCTGAGCTGACCATCTAAAACATTATGGGTGAGGGTCTGCTGCAGAGCTGACCATCCTAAACATTATATGCGAAGGCCCGCTAGTGAGCTGACGCTATAAAACATTATATGAGAGGGCCCGCTAGAGAGCTGACCCAATAAAACATTATATGAGAAGGCCCGCTGGTGAGCTGACCTATATAAAAATTGGCAAACAGGGCCCGCTGGTGAGCTGACCCTATATAAAAATTATATCACAGGGCCCGCTGGTGAGCTGGCCCTATATAAAAATTATATCACAGGGCCCGCTGGTGAGCTGGCCCTATATAAAAATTATAGCACAGGGCATATGGAAGAGGAGGAGGAGGATGAGAAGATTAAGAGTCAACCATATACCCGTTTTTTGGGTGGAAGGGGTGAATGGGAATACAGAGTATTCCCATCATTGTAAATAACATATATAAAGTGAGTTTATGTTCCCCCGCGGCTTTCCTCCAGTGGAGTGGAGAAGTCAGGGGAAATCCAGGCCTTGTTCATTTTTATAAGTGTCAACCTATCAGCATTGTCGGTGGAAAGGCGGATACGCTTATCTGTTATGATGCCACCAGCAGCACTAAATACCCGCTCAGACAGAACGCTGGCGGCAGGGCAGGCCAGCACCTCCAAGGCGTAGAGTGCCAGTTCATACCACGTGTCCAGCTTGGACACCCAGTAGTTGTAAGGCACAGAGGGATCATTGAGGACGCTGACACGGTCTGCTACGTACTCCTTCACCATCTTCCAAAACTTTTCCCTCCTTGTGACACTAGGCTGTGCATCAGGGTGAGGGTGCTGGCGGGGTGTCATGAAGGTGTCCCACGCCTTGGAGAGTGTTGCCCTGCCTTTCTCGGAACTGCTGTGTGCTCCCCTTTTCTCCCCTTCTCGGTTGGCCAAGGTAGCACGTACTCTGCCGCCAGCGTTGTCAGATGGAAAATTTTGGAGCAATTTTTCGACAAGAACCTTCTGGTATTGCACCATTTTGCTTGTCCTCTCCACCGGAGGAATGAGAGATGAGAAATTCTCTTTGTAGCGGGGGTCCAGAAGGGTGAACACCCAGTAATCCGTGTTGTTTAAAATGCGTATAACGCGTGGGTCACGGGAAAGGCAGCCTAACATAAAGTCAGCCATGTGTGCCAGAGTACCAACAGTCAAGATTTCGCTGTCCTCACCAGGAGGATGACTCTCAATCTCCTCTTCCTCTTCCTCCTCTTCTGCCCACCCACGCTGAAGAGATGGAACTAAAGTTCCATGGCTACCCTCTGTAGCGGAGGCAACCGTGTCTTCCTCCTCCTCCTCCTCCTCCTCCTCCTCCTCCGCCTCCTCCAATTGTCGTTGAGAAGACGAAGTGAGGGTGCTCTGGCTATCACCTTGTGTAAGCTCTTCCTCCCCCATTTCCACCTCTTCCACATGCAAAGCGTCGGTTTTAATTGTGAGCAGTGAGCGTTTCAGTAGACACAGAAGTGGGATGGTTACACTGATAATAGCGTTATCGCCGCTCACCATCTGTGTCGATTCCTCAAAATTGCGTAAAACCTCGCAGAGGTCTGACATCCATTCCCACTCCTCACTTCTGATTACAGGAAGTTGAACGGAGAGGCGACGACCGTGTAACAGCTGGTACTCCACTACTGCCCTCTGCTGCTCACAAAGCCGGGCCAACATGTGGAAGGTGGAGTTCCAGCGCGTGCTCACGTCACACAGCAGCCGGTGAGCTGGCAATTGTAAGCGCTGCTGCAGCTTCAACAGGCCGGCTGAAGCTGTTGATGACTTACGGAAATGTGCACACACGCGGCGCACCTTGGTCAAGAGATCATGCACATTGGGGTAGGTTTTTAGAAATCGCTGCACCACTAAATTAAATACATGCGCTAGGCATGGTACGTGTGTGAGCTTGCCGAGCTCCAAAGCCGCCACCAAGTTACGCCCATTATCACACACAACCATGCCTGGTTGCAGGTTGAGTGGCGAGAGCCACTGCTCGGTCTGGTGACTAATCCCCTGCAACAGCTCTGAGGCCGTGTGCTGTTTGTCCCCAAGGCAGATCAGCTTCAGCACGGCCTGTTGACGCTTCCCCACTGCAGTGCTACACTGCTTCCAGCTACTGGCTGATGGGGGAGTGGCGCTGCGTGTAGAGAATTCGGAGGTGGAAACGGAGGAGGAGGAGCCAATAACGTAGGTGCTGGTGGAAACCCTGATGGAGGTAGGGCCCGCAATCCTCGGCGTGGGTAGCACCCGTGCCATCCCAGGGTCCGAGTCGCTCCCAGCCTCCACGACATTCACCCAGTGTGCCGTCAGGGAAATGTAGCGTCCCTGGCCACAAGCACTTGTCCATGTGTCAGTCGTTAAGTGGACCTTCCCAGTAACTGCGTTGGTCAGGGCACGGGTGATGTTACGGGACACATGGTGGTGTAATGCGGGGATGGCACACCGGGAAAAGTAGTGGCGGCTGGGGACCGCGTACCGAGGGACAGCTGCTGCCATCAGGCTGCGGAAGGACTCAGTGTCCACAAGCCTAAATGGCAGCATTTCGATGGCCAGTAATTTTGAAAGGTGTGAGGTTAGTGCTATGGCCTGTGGGTGGGTGGCTGGGTACTTTCTCTTGCGCTCAAATGCCTGGGGTAACGACATTTGGACGCTGTGCTGGGACAGGGAAGTGGATGTGGTCGCTGATGGTGCTTCAGATGGTACAGGTGCAGGGCGGGAGGTATGCGGGCCTGCGCCTTCGACAGGCGATTGGCCGGCACCGAAAACAGGGGAAGAGGAGGCAGTGGTGTGGCCTGCAGACACAGATGGGCGATCCAGGCGTTCCTCCCACTTACTACGGTGCTTGGATGCCATGTGTCGGATCATGCTGGTGGTGGTGAGGTTTCTAGTGTTCATGCCTCGGCTCATTCTGGTGTGGCACAGGTTGCAAACTACAATTCTTTTGTCGTCCGCACTTTCCTTAAAAAAACGCCATACCGCGGAACACCTACCCTTTGGCAAGGTAGATTTACGCAAGGGGGTGCTCCGTGGAACATTTGCGGGCCGGTTTGGTGCGGTCCGCCTTCTTTCTGTAGCCACACCACTGCCTCTTCCAGCCTGTTGCGGTGCTGCAGATGGCTCACCCTCAGGACTGCTGACATCGCTCGGCTCTACACCTTCCCAGGTGGGGTCAGTCACCTCATCGTCCACCAAGTCCTCCTCCACTTCCTCACTCTGATCATCCTCCTCAAGTCTTGATCCCACCACATACTCAGTCATTGACAACTGTATAACATTCTCCTCAACAAGGTCTTGAGACGGAAATAGTGGTTGATTTAATGGCAACTGTGTCTCATCATCATCATCATCATCATCCACTACTTCCTTTGACCTTAAATGCCGTTCACATCTGTCATCTTCTTGTGATTGGGTAGCCTCTAGAGGTTGTGAATCAGGGCACAAGATGTCATGTTCCTCTGCAAGCGTGCTTGGAGAGAGGGTCAAATGAAGGATTGGTGATGAGACGAGCTCCTCACTATATCCCAGTATGGGATCACTTCTTTGACCAGACCGTGTATGGTGGGAGGAAGGATGATCAGAGTGAGGATTATTTTGACCAGACTCTTGGCTACTGAGAGTGGACTTGGTGGAAGACAGGGTGGTGCTTAACCGACTGGAAGCAGTATCAGCTGTCATCCAACCGACCACCTGTTCGCAGTGGTCGGACCTCGAGAGTGATGTCCTGCGACGCCCTGTAAAATTACACATGAAGCTAGGTATGGTGGATGTCTTTCTTTCTTGTGCTCTGACACCAGGCACAGTTTCTCCGCGTCCTGACCCGCGCCCTGAACTTTCAGGATCACGTCCACTTCCCCGTCCCTTTTTACCCGCCTTCTTCATCTTACACAGAATATGTGACTTTAATATTTGAGTTTGAAAACTTAACAGTATTTCTTACTATTCTGCAACTCTGCAGAGTACACAGAATAGGCTGCTAAACGGCGGTGATACACACTGAATGGAATATGTGACTTTAATATTTGAGTTTGAAAACTTAACAGTATTTCTTACTATTCTGCAACTGTGCAGAGTACACAGAATAGGCTGCTAAACGGCGGTGAAACACACTGAATGGAATATGTGACTTTAATATTTGAGTTTGAAAACTTAACAGTATTTCTTACTATTCTGCAACTGTGCAGAGTACACAGAATAGGCTGCTAAACGGCGGTGATACACACTGAATGGAATATGTGACTTTGATATTTGAGTTTGAAAACTTAACACTATTTCTTACTATTCTGCAACTCTGCAGAGTACACAGAATGTGCTGCTAAACTGCGGCGAAGCACACTGAATGGAATATGTGACTTTAATATTTGAGTTTGAAAACTTAACAGTATTTCTTCCTATTCTGCAACTCTGCACAGTACACAGAATGTGCTGCTAAACTGCGGCGAAGCACACTGAATGGAATATGTGACTTTAATATTTGAGTTTGAAAACTTAACAGTATTTCTTCCTATTCTGCAACTCTGCACAGTACACAGAATGTGCTGCTAAACTGCGGCGAAGCACACTGAATGGAATATGTGACTTTGATATTTTAGTTTGAAGACTTAACAGTATTTCTTCCTATTCTGCAACTCTGCACAGTACACAGAATGTGCTGCTAAACTGCGGCGACGCACACTGAATGGAATATGTGACTTTGATATTTTAGTTTGAAGACTTAACAGAATGTGCTCTAATCTGCAACTTTGCACACTAAACAGAATGTGCTCTAATCTGCAACTTTGCACACTAAACAGAATGTGCTCTAATCTGCAACTGTGCACACTAAACAGAATGTGCTCTAATCTGCAACTTTTCACACTAAACAGAATATTTTTTTTTTTGTTTTTTTTGTTTTTTTCCCCCCACACAAAATAACCTGCTGCCCCCACACACAGTAGTCCTAAAAAGGACTTTTGGTTCTTTTTTTTCACAATTTTTGTTTTTTTCCTCCCTACACTGCCTTTCCCTTCCTATCCTCAGCTCTCCCTGGCTCAGACTGAGCCGAACTCGATGGTCAGGTGCTATACAGCACCCGACCACGGGTTCTGGCCAGCCAATCAGTGTAATGCCAGCAGCCAACATGGCTGCTGGCATTACACCGATGTCAGAGCCTCCCTGCACGTTTATTGGCTGCGCAGCAGCCGCAAAACGTGCGGGGAGGAGACCCGAACATGGCGGGCGAGCACATGCGGTACTCGTACGAGTACCGCCATGTGCCGAGCAGAGCGATGCTCGAGCCGATCCGAGCATCGGCCGAGCATGCTCGCTCAACACTAGTACTCACATCAGGGCTAAAAATTTCCACTCGCCACTAGCCAATGGCGAGTGAAAATTTAGCCCTGGCGAGTACAAATTCAGCCCTGGTGGGTATGTTTTGGCTTGCAGTGGTGAGTAATTTTTCAGGTCTGACTAGTAGCAAAGGACTTAAAATTATAAGCCCTGCTCACATATTAATGAGGCTTTACTCTGCCTTCCAAGATTGATTCACTTTTCCAGTATATACCCCAGGCATGGTATTCTTTACTCTTCACCAGTCTTTATACTCAGCTTGTCTCAATTCAGGATTATATAGGGGTTCTTTTTATGTGCAGGGATTAACACCCCGCTAAGTAGGTCTCATTGACCCCTTACACCAGAAAAAGTATTTAGACTATGGATACTGGGATAGTGGAAAGAATAGTGGATAGGGTCCAATATTGATCATACGTGACCACCTTCTCCTCATCTGACATTGGCTGGTAGGTAAGGTTACCCCAGAAGCCAGTCTCTGTTCCCCTCACAATAACCTTGCAGTGGTCTTTGCAGTGTTTTGTTCTTTTAATATCAGTGAGTGTGGCTCTGGGTTTTTAGTGATATTTTTTTTTAAGGTTGTTGATATGGGGGACCAGGGAATCACAGGAACCGCTGGTCCACTGACATTAAAGTTACTATAGGAACACACATACAATACCATGGAGGGAGGTGGGGTGTTGAAGAGGTCCTGGGAGTCACTTCCAGGATTTACGTTAGATTAATATGGAGACTTCAGACCCCAAATTAACTTCTTTATGCATTTTTGCCATGAAAAATAATATGGGGTAATGAAGTCCCATAGTTTTTTTTACACTCATTGACCCCCTCCTCCTTTACCAGGGTGGCTAATTGTAGCCACCATGGCAACAGAGGGTTTAATCATCTTTTTTGGTTGGGGGTGGTGGGGTGTTTTATTTGTTTAATTTTATTATTGTTATTATTATTATTATTAGTAGTAGTAGTAGTAGTATTATAATACAAATTGTGGTTAACCCCTTCATTGCCAGTGCAGGGAGATCTCTGCTATCAGGCAGTGGAAGGGGTAACAGTGGGTGGCAGGGATTTGGGGAAGACTCTTGGTCACATTGGCGTATCAGGCAGGGTAATGGGGGGCTTTTTTTTCACTGCCTGGTCGAACTCTGACTACTTCCTTGGGCTTTCTCATAGTCGCAGCTTGTGGCGGTTTTGGAGTGTTTTTCAGTGCTCCAAAAATATTCCAAAGAGGTGATTAAAAAATGTATAAATAAATAAAAAACCTCAGCGAGGTTTAGCTGAAAGGGTTAACCATGCCAAATTTTGAGAGCTAGCACTCATTGGGTGAGCTATTAAACCAAACTGTTTGGAAAAGGATTGAAGGTTACTTGACAATGGTTGATGCCTAGATGCATCACACAGGTACAGCATTTGAATAGACATGTACAGACACCTGGACTCACAATAGATTAATACCAGCCAGGCACATTTGGATTTAGTATGTGAGCAATGCTGCAGCTCGAGTTGAAGCTACGTTTGGGGACACGACATGAGAATCTCGCACTTTTATGCAGGGTGAGATTCTCATGTCGCCCTTTTTATCATCTTGACATGTTTAATGCTGCGCAGCCTCACAATGTTTTAAATGCAATGTTTTAAAAGGATACCAATAGTATGCACTGACAGAGTATGAAGTCAATATAAATTCTTACTATTCCTGTAGACTCTTGAGAACTAGAAATGCGTGCAATGCATTGTGAGAAATGCGTTGCACACCCCTCTGGTCCTCGAGGAGTTAAAATGTCCAGCCAGCTACTTGCATTGTCCTCGCATAACATAAATATACGGGAATTTACATGGTTCTTGTTAGATGGGAGGCATATGGAGTATTTGCACTTGTCGTTCTTGTTTTCTTTCTACATCTGGTGCTGATTTAGTATGTGAAATTTTACTAGTAAGAGTGCTAATCAAGAAGGAGATTCTGCAAGGATTTAGTTATGTATGCAGAAAATTATGGATATCATTAAAAAGTAAAAGATTGTGTCCAGGGAGAAACGTTATGATCTGTATCCTTTTCATCCCTGGTTCCAAGATAAACTGATGGAATGGCAAATGGGACTAAACTCAGTGTCAAAGCAGGAAGTCATGTTAAAATTGCACACAGGGTTATAGAGACGAGGCATAACAAAGTTTTCCTCTAGCTGAAAAGCAAATCAGTGTCTTTAAAGTTGGTTCCTCTTAACACAAATTGGTGGTGAATCTGGATCAGCAATTTATCTATAAATGTTTTCAATAAATAATCCAGTGTTTTAAACGGAAAATGTATTTCTCGGGGTTTAATCAGATCAACATCACTGATTTTATTTATCAGCTGCAGGAAATACGGAGCATTTAAAGGAACACAAATTCTAACATATTGCTTGCTAATATATTTAAAGGGATAGTAATGTTTCACAAAAACAGCAGCTCCAATTAATCTTCATAGTATTTGGGTCATGGAGAGTGTTATTTTAATACTGTCAGAGTTGTAGTTCAAGAGTAATTGAATGATAAAGTATCCCCCTCCCGTCCCTTATACCTAGTGTAAGCTACTTCCCCTCAGATGTGAAATCTGGTCCTGGGACCAGACAGCTCACAGCAAGAGACAGATTAATTGGAGCTGCTTTTATTGTGAAACATTACTATCCCTTTAAAGGAGATTGTTACCCTTGGAATAAGTAGCTCTCAGCTCTTAACCGTTTGAGTGCCAGAGGGGTACACAATGCTTTAATTTAACAGATGCACTTACTTAGGCAGGTGTCATTTATACAGCAGTCAGTAGGATCTATTTACTGTCTGTTCTTGTTTTTTTTAGTCTATAACTGAACAGAGACATTTTACTGCCTTGGGAATCTTTTTTTGGTTCTCTCTGATTGAGCCACAAAGAGAGCTACTCCCATAATTCTAAAGGGACATATAAGCATTCTTAACCCTTTGCGTGCCAGAGAGAATGTGTTGGACACTCCTCTGACACTCAGGAGGTTAAAATGAAGCTGGAAACCAGCTAACACGAGTTACGTACATAGAATGAAGTGCAAAGATAGCCAACAGATTATATACATGAACCCTTTGACTGCCAGAAGTATCCGACTATCACGGATCATTTATAGACTACAACTATGTTAAAGTACAAAAAAATAGTTAATCGTTAACTGACCCCTGTATGAAGGTTACCTGCCTTCTGTCAAAGAACAAGTACACAGAATTTCACTTTACATATTATCATAGCTGGGAACATTCTTATTAGTGTATCCTGGAGAAAGACCCAGTACTGGGGATAGGAGTGTCTAAATGATGGCTTTTGTGTTATATGGGGTGGGGCTTGTTCAGGGATTGTCCAGATGACTCTATTAGTGCCCTAATGTGGGTGGTGCTCACTCAGGATACTACTAAGTTGGTGGGATGAGAGGCGGGGTTTGCATATAAATGGCAAGGAAAGAGGGAGGAACAGGAGACAGTGGGCAGAATGGGTGGGAAAGTGGTAGAACACGTGGGTGGGGCTACCACAGAGCTCACCATTCAGGAGAATCAGCCTCTGTCCCAAATACCCGGTAATTTAATCTATCCGGGGCAGTTCCAGGGATATTCCCAGGTTTGCATTTTATACACTTGCATAATACTCAAAATCAAATTACCTATACTTTTTTCACACTATTTGTTTACACAGTTATACCACTGATGGTAAGTTCAGCGAATCTCCATTTCTGGTCATTGACCATCAAACCAGGGCATCATTTTTGAATTTCTAAGTTCACTGAACACATATTGTTATATTTGAAACAGAAGTTGATCTTAACCCTTAATGTTGTCAATCAATAAAAAAAGCATGTTTTATGTATTTTAGTTAATCTGACAAATCTGTAGGTATCCGAGTGAAGAAGACATTCACAAAACTTGCTTCTATCATTGACATTAAAGGTTAATTAATATTTATGTTTAAAATATGTGCTCAGTGTGGTTAAATTAATTTAAAAATTCATGAAACGATCTTGTAATTGACATAAGGGTTAATATTAACTTCAGTTTAAAACAGAACCACATGCTCATTGAAGAAATTCATAAATCATCCTACTCTTGTCATTGCACTCCAAGGTTTGAGTGCTGGAGAGCTACACAACGCATTGCTCTGCAATATGTTACATACCCCTCTGGCACTCAAAGGGTTAATGATATAGAGTATATCATATATTAACCCTTTGAATACAATGGCAAGAGCATGTTCTAAGGTTTTCTTCACTGAGAACTTGTGGTTCTATTTTAAACAGAAGTTAACTTGAAAAATGCAGTTTTGAATTTGTTTAACCCCTTCGCGTCTGGTGACGTACCCGGACCGTCACGCTGGTCCGGCACTTAAGGACCAGTGACGGTCCTGGTACGTCATGTACTATTACTCACCGTGCTCCTGCAGGAGCGCGGTGAGTAATACCAGGGACTGAATTTGATCGCTCCAAGACCGGAGCGATCTCTTTAAGTCCCTCTGTTCGGCCTGCCACCCCACGTGATCAGTCACGTGGGGCAGCACGCCGAAATTCCCTATCGGGTCCTTAAAGGACCACACACCCCACGACCGCTGGTCGTTAAGGGGTTAAAAAATAATTTTACTGTTTTCTGTCTGTAAAATGCTGTTTGAAACAGTGGCATTAAAATGAATGTGAATTTTAAGCATTTTAAGTCTGTAAGTTTAACCATATCTCCAAAGTGTTCCTCTTTAGGAGGGGCAGTCCCTCTTTGAGACCCAAATCCCTCTGCCCCTCTTTCCCACCCTGTGTGGGGTATATACAAGTGTATCACATTGTTCCACAGCAATAAAACTCACATTAATGTTTGTATAAACTTCAGTATATGTGTTTATATATTAGTCTGTGTAAATAAAGTACTTTAGTCTTGTTCTAAATTATTTATTCAGCTACAAATAGAGGTGTTAGTAGATCATGAAATAATCTAAAAATGATCGGTAATGCCCTGCCTACCAGCGATACCCCCAGCCACACCCCTAAACCACAAGTGTCCCTCTTTGTTCATTTGAAATGTTGGGAGGTATGGTTCAAATGTGGTCACACTGCATAACTAATTTGGCACATATACATTGCTCTGGTGGTAACATATGTATTGCTGTGCTGGTGGCATATAACTCTGTATTACTCTGGTGGCGTCATATAAATGTATTGCTGTGCTGATGGCATATAACTCTGAATTGCTGGACTAGTGGGATATGTGTAATCCTCTGGTGTGACATATAACTGTATTGCTCTTCTGGTGGCATACATTTATTGCTCTGGTGGTGGTATATAACCGTATTGCTGGGCTGGTGACGTATTTCTCTGTATAGCTCTGGTGGTGACATAACTCTGCATTGCTCTGGTGGTGGCATATAACTCTGCATTGCTGTGCCAGTGACATATAACTATTGCTCTGGTGGTGGAATATAACTCTGTCTTGGCTTGCTCTGGTGGTGGCATGTAACTGTGCATTGCTCTAGTGGTGTCATATAACTGTATTACTGTGCCAGTGACATATAAGTCTGTCTTGCTCTGGTGGTGGCATATAACTCTGTCTTGCTCTGGTGGTGACATAACTGTCTTGCTCTGGTGGTGGCATATAACTTTGCATTGCTTTGGTAGTGGCATGTAACTGTCTTGCTCTGGTGGTGGCATATAACTGTGTGTTACTGTGCCAGTGACATATAAGTCTGTCTTGCTCTGGTGGTGACATAACTGTCTTTCTCTGGTGGTGGCATATAACTTTGCATTGCTCTAGTAGTGGCATGTAACTGTGTGTTACTGTTCCAGTGACATATAACTCTGTCTTGCTCTGGTGGTGGCATATAACTCTGTCTTGCTCTGGTGGTGGCATATAACTCTGTCTTGCTCAGTTGGTAACATAACTGTCTTGCTCTGGTGGTGGCATATAACTTTGCATTGCTCTGGTAGTGGCATGTAACTGTCTTGCTCTGGTGGTGGCATATAACTGTGTGTTACTGTGCCAGTGACATATAACTCTGTCTTGCTCTGGTGGTGGCATGTAACTCTGTCTTGCTCTGGTGGTGGCATGTAACTCTGTAGTACTATTTTAATTGACTATTTTGACCTTAATGAACTATAGGTGAATTGTATGGTTTAAAAGCTCTTGCATTTGTCCTAGGGTCCCAGTATTTCTCAACCTATGGCTCTGTCATGGCATTGCCAGTTCAGTTATATGTTAATATAATTAAAAATAATATCTCAAGCAGTTTAGTTGGTTCCATTAGATATGTACATGTAAAGTGGCGTATCTGAAGTTGATTAAGACAGGAATACAAATGGACCAGTGATGAGATGCAGTGTGCTAGAGCTTTAACACTTGCTAGGAAAACAAATCAGTGTTTTACTAGTCTACCAATGTTTTCCACTGATATAATGTGTGCACACATACCTACTAATGTGAATGTCATTATTTTAAATGTAGGGCGATCACATTGCTCATTAAATGGGGCCCCCCATTTTTTCCTCTGGCCCCATGTATGCACCCCCTAAATAGAATTCCTAGAGTCGCCACTGAACTTAGGAATCCTAAATATTAACCCTGTATTTGGGTGTCTCCATCCACAATTCCTCCTGTGTCTTCAGTGGTTCTTAAAAAAACCTTGGGAAACTCTATAATATCTTACTGCTGACTGACAGATACAGGCCTAAGAACTTACTGCACTGAAACACATTGGAGAGAATTTACTCCAGTGTAGCCCAAATGGTGTTAGATTGTAATGCCAACGCCTGCCCTATGGGGTACACAATTCAGTATCAATGCAGTTCATGCCAGAGGACAGTCTTCAAAATGTTTATGACTTGGCAGCATGCTGCACATGCCAGCCCCACAGCAATGGCATTACATCACTGCATTCCTCAACGTCCAAAGCAGTAATGGATAGGAACACCCCATTCTGTCCATACACTGCCTCACTCTCCTACCCCTACAGCAAGGAATTAAGGGGAGGAATGAACCAGTGAATGAAATATATATAGGGCCTGAGATTGATTACTGTAACTATAAATATCACATACTTACTGCTAGTATAAGTAAAAATCAATTATACATATGTTACATCCCTTACATATAGTCCTAAACTTGATTTTAACATGTGCACACTTTGATGTACAGAGACCATTTATTTAATGTTGTTTGTGAATAACCTCACCTCCCAGACAAGCAAGAATGAATAGAAGGGGTCACACATATGTAACACATGACCCTTTCCTTTTCTCTGATTGGACTGAGGAAGGGTCATGTTACATACTGTGTATACACGACCCACTCTTTTTATTCCTGATTGACTGGAAGATAATGTTACCCTTATGTACTATCTGTAACATGCCTCCCAGCCAATCAGAGGGCAGGAAAAAAAATTAAACATGAATTGCCTATATAAAAGCCAGTTGTGGCCTGGGGAGCAGCCCAGGCAGGACTGGAGGAGGGGGTGGTGTTACTTTCTTTAATTTTTAACAGTGACGTGTGTGGCAGCAGAAATGTAGTGCTTTTTAAAAAAATATTTCTTTAGGTGATTGATGTAGCAAACCAGGGTGCCTCTGACACTGTTGTACCTCCAACATCAAGGTGAGTGTATGTTTTACATATACACTCATTATGGGAGTTGGGCTTGAAGGGGTCCCCAGGACCCAATCCAGTTTTTTTTTAACCCCTTAACGGCCCTTGACGGTCCTGGCAAGTCATGGGTAGATTTGCGTTAAGGACCCATGACGTGCCAGGACTGTCATGGAATTCAGGGCTCCCCGCGCGGCTGCACGCCATTTGGGGAGCCCTGAACCGGATGCGGAAAAAAAAATGGTCTGTGCTCCTTAAGTGACGGCCGCATGTGCGATCCAGTGAAGGATTTATTTTCCAGTAACGCAAACTCGGCTCTGTTGCAGAGCCGCCGGCTGGTCCCGGGACTGGATTCCCCTGAGCGCTGACATCAGGGAAAGGTGAGGGAGGGGGGAACTTTAAATATCTTTGAGAGATGGCACTGGAGGCAGATGCCTACAAGATGCAAGTATTTAAATTTGAAGTATTACTATCCCTTTAATCTGACCCTGTTTAAACCCTTTGTAAGCCAGAGGGGAACACAACGCTTAGCTATGTAATCCGTTGTGTACCCCTCTGGCACTAAAAAGGTTAAAACCTTTACCCCTTGATGAGCAGAAGGGTACACAACTCTCCCTTCAAAGGGTTAATATATGTTCCTGTGTACCACATATATATAGAGATTTTGTTTTATACAAAGGAATACATATGACATTTTTTTCTGATAACACTGAAAAATATGTTTTTGAAACAGGAGATCATAAGGCCTTATTCACTTAGTTAGAGAAGTGCAATTCTGTAGAATACCAAAAGCTCGATAGCGGGAAAAATTAACTCATTGCCCCATTTAACCCTTTGAGTGACAGAAGGATATCCAACACTTTGAGAAACAATGTGTTTTGCATCCCTCAGGTACCCAAAGGGTTAAATGAAATCAAAGGGGAGTTTGTACAGTTTCCAGTTCAAACATATGACGCTGGTAGAGTTCTCCAGAACTGTACCGAATTAGCTCGATGAGTAAAACCATAGTATTTTTTAAAATCAATATTACTTAAAAATAGATGAATGTGTCATATATTTCTTAAACCACAAATATTAACAACAAGATGAATACTGGATTAGTAATAATGTTTCAGATAGGTATTAAAGGTCATATAATAATTGCTAAACGTTTCAGACATTGGCTTGTGTTGAGTTTGGAACATCAGAGGAACAGAGATTCCACATTAGGGGAAAGTGTTATATCTGGATGTAACTGAAGCCTTCATTGCCTTGTGTAATGTTTAGTTGTTGGCTTTCAAAACACTGACATGAGCAAAGTAATGCACTTTCTGGATAACTATATCTATTGTATAAAATGGGACAATCATATAAAGCTATTAATTTTGTTTACACATACTTAATTAGTGGAAATATCATTCTAATGTCCTAAAAATGAATGACAAGTATGCTTAGCCCATTGTTATGAGTTTACTGATAAAGTTACAAAGAAGTATTTTATGTTGTGATAATGGGAATTCACTGTTGCAGTCCTGGCATCAAACTTGTCAAAACTAATTGAAGGATGCCAATATTATATAGCACTGGATTCCATTGTTGGTAAAAAATACTAACACTGGTTTTATCTCACAGATTTCTACTGGATTTTTGGAATAAAACAATGGTAAAGTTATTGTTATAATGGAATCCAGACCTTACGAAGCAGAACTTCACTAATTCTGGAGCTAACAAATGCACAATGTGGGCAAATAAATATCCCCAAAACTGTCATTAAATAAGTAGTATATTTTTTTTTTTTTTTTGAAGAAGAAAAAATAATTAATTTGTAGGGTTTTTCTTGCTGAGTAAAACAAGGGTACTCCCACTACTTCCACATTTTTGTGTGGTCAGATTTCAATCAGCTATTTAGTTGCATTCTATGGGAGAGATGAGTCACTGACAACAAGTTCTCCATAAATAGATATTGCTGAGTCATACTGTCAGTTAGAACTTTCAGGAAGTAATCACACTGTCATTCACTTCCTGACAAAGTCAACTGTAATAACATTTGAATTAAACAACTGACACAGAAGGGGTGCCCTTGATTTATTCATCAGAAAATACCCTATAACATAACCCTATAACACATAAAATTGCATTGAGACCTTGAAACTTATTTGTTACTTTTCCAAAACCAACCTTTGCAAAATAATTTGTCATACCAATAAAATAAATGCCTGCATATTTAACCCTTTGAGTGCCAGAGGGGTGTGCAACGCCAACGCATTGCAAAGCAGTGCATTGCGTACCCTCAGGCACTCAAAGGGTTAATTCTTTATTTCTCATTTTAGTTTAATATAGAAACGTATGTATTTGTTTATGAATGTATTTTTATTAACTTCTACCTTGATTAAAATATTTTTCTCTGACTTTGGTATAAATTTGTGTATTAGCTTTTATTTAGTAAATAAATAAAATGTACTATTTTAGTTAATTTGCATGTAACAATCCAAGTATCTAACACAGGATACATTAGTATGTTAATGATCACAGTGATACCATTATTAAAACATAGTGGATAAATATAAGCAAAATTTCTTCTAATTATATGAAATTATAGGTATTCTGTAGAGCTCAACATTTTAAAGCCACTTTCAACCATACTGAATTAATAAGTTCATAAATCAGATACATAACAGAATTAATATTGGTTAATGTAGTGTTTCAGGTAAGAGAATGCATTCATATTAAATGCAGAAATGTTTTTGGCCGTGCTATGCTGTTTTAAGATCACAATTAACTGATTATATTATAAATTCAGCTGTGTTTTTAATGAGTTAATGTCATTTCAATCTATAATATTGCAAAATGTTCTTTATAAAGACTACATTTTGTGAAATGAATCTTGTCATATTATGAACTATTTTAAGGTGCTATTTGTGTAATAGATTTTATATTCGTTATGATCATGATAATGTAATAGCTTTTTACTGTTCACAATATATAATTCCTGAAGCATTTACTTCACAGATAGATATTTATTTTGAGCATCGTTTTAATGAAATAATTATAATGTGGAGTTCATGTAAAGTCGAGTTCATGAAAAATATACATGCAATTCTTCATGTGGGTTCTAGGTGGTTGCTCTCTCTGATGGATTCTGGGAAACACAAAATGGCCTCCCTTCACTGCTTGAGTGCTGGTCCATAAAATTCCCCTGACATTGATGTACCAAGGAAAGTGGATGAATTCAGGGGCAAACCATCTGCCTTCTTCCTAGTAAACAAATAAAAAAATCTAATTTCTTTAAAATGGAAGTTATAACCCTTTCAGTGCCTGAAATGTTTGCACACACACTACTTCTCAATGCATTGTTGACCTGTTACATTCAAGGGTTTAAAAAGTCTTATTTAAACCAATTGGAATTTTGGGTATACTTATGTATAGTTGGTTTAGGGTCAGGTGCATTATTTGATAAGTATAAATATATATAATCTGCAAACAAGCAATTAGGCTAGATAAAATTGAAAATGCTTACAAAAGAGAACAAGAAAAATCCTAAACAATTTACAGTGCTAGAACTCTACCACTGTATTCAGCACTTAAAGGGATAGTAATACTTTGTTTTATCTTTATCTTATTTTGTAGCCATTAAAAAAACATGAAGAGCGATATAAGACATCTCTCAAACCTTTATGATTTGAGAGATATTCACAAGCAAAGTTTACCCTCACTGACCAAAACGGTCATGTCTGCCATCTAGCTGACAGATTTGGAATCCGGTCCGCAGATCAGCCGGTGACTCCTCAGCAGAGCCGAGATCGCAAGATATAAAAATAACTATTTCATTGAAAGAGTCTAAAAAGTGTGCTTGCAAACCAGGCACACTTTGTAGACTATTCGAATGAAATAGTTCTTCTTATACCTTATGATCTCAACTCTGCTGTAGAGCCACAGCTGGTCCGCGGACCGGATTACAAATCTGACAGCTAGATAGCAGACTTGACCGTTTTGGTCAATGAGGGGAAACTTTGCTTGTGAATATCTCGCAAACCATAAAGGTTTGAGAGATAAGACTTATATCATTCTTTATGTTTTTTAATGCCTACAAAATAAAATAAAATAAAGATAAAATGAAGTATTACTATGCCTTTAACCCTTATGTGCTCTGTATGTCTCTATTGCTACTTTAAATTGTAAGCTTTAGATTGAGGCAGGGACCTCACTTCCAGTGTTTCACTTTGCAAAGCACTTGTAACCCTTTATTATCTAAACCCTTAAATTGTGAAGTGCTGTGCACACTTGTGGTGCTAAATAAATATATTCATTCATTCATTCATTCATTCATTCAAGAAAAATGAATGGTAAAAAAGGATGATAGTGGTCCTTCTAAAACAGAGACAGGTGAATTAAACCCTTTGCGATGAGGGATTTTTTACACTAGAGGGCAAGAAGAGTTTTGTCCTTTTTAGTATGCCTTTATTCAACCATATTTTCCCTCTAATTTCTTTAGTACACTCACGTATATTATATATAATTTTTTTTTAGGATAAATATGGCTTTATATTGATTAGTGTTGAGCGAGCACCCCGATGCTCGGGTGCTCGGGTGCTCTGACCGAGCACCCCCTGAGGCTCGAGTGCTCGGCCGAGCACCCGAGCCCCATTGAAATGAATGGGGCGACACCAGGCACCCCCTGCTCTGATGAGGGGAGGGTGCCTGGTCAATGCCCCCTTCATCTCCGCTATGCCCCCTTCATCTCCGAATGCCCCCTTCAGCTCCGCAATGTCCCCCTTCAGCTCCGCTATGCCCCTCTTCCACAATGTGCCCCTTCATCTCCGCTATGCCCCTCTTCCACGATGTGCCCCTTCATCTCCGCTATGCCCCTCTTCCACAATGTCCCCCTTCATCTCCTCTATGCCATAGAGGAGATGAAGGGGGACATTGTGGAAGAGGGGCATAGCGGAGATGAAGGGGCACATTGTGGAAGAGGGGCATAGCGGAGATGAAGGGGGACATTGTGGAAGAGGGGCATAGAGTCTATGCCCCTCTTCCACAATGTCCCCCTTCATCTCCGCAATGCCCCCTTCATCTCCGCAATGCCCCCGTACCTCCAGTCCCTGGTGGTCCAGCGGAGCGTCTTCGGATCTGTGCCTCTTCCGGCACAGATCCCCGCCACCCGAACATGGCGGGAGAGCACATGGCGGTACTCGACGAGTACCGCCATGTGCCGAGCAGAGCGATGCTCGAGCCGATCCGAGCATCGGCCGAGCACGCTCTCTCATCACTAATATTGATGCCACATTTATATGTATAACCCATCATTTAATTTGATAATAAAATGAAAAAAAAGAAAATCACAACATTTTTATAGGTTTTTGTGTGATGATTTATGCTTAATTAACAGGAATTGGATAAAAAGCATAAACATTAGTTCATATTTTCCGAATGTCCCACTGTTAGTGGGGTACTGTCCCTCTTTCAGACCCAAATCCCTGTGCTCCTCTTTCCCACCCTGTTGTCCCTCTTTTAGGGGATCAGACTATGTGGCTTATGTATTAATGCATCACATTGCGCCACAGCAATGTAACTCACATTTATGTATATTTAAACTTTAGTATGTGTGTGTTTATACATTATTATCTGTAAATAAAACACTTTAGTCTTGCTCTAAATATTTTTTTTAGTTACACAAATAGGGCTCAATGTGTAATAGACTTTTTTTAACCCCCCCCCCCACCAGACATGCTCCCAGTACAATAAAGGTGCCCCATCTTTAGCCATTTGAGGCACTGGGAGCTCTGTTCTCTGTCTCTCTCTTGCACATGATCACAGTGAGGAGGAAAGAGGCAGAGAACAGTGACAGATGGAATATTTACATACATTGCCTTTGTAATGTGGCTCCATTGGTGATGTCTTGGCATGTCACTCATCCTTAAGGGGATAAGTTAGGGTGACCAGTCCTCACCTTTAACCAAGGACACATATGAAAAATGCATGCTGCAGGGATGCTTTGATTTCAGCACACTCCTGAAATATGCCTATTTCCTATAAGGTGAGGTCTGGACAGCCTAGTAAGTAGTGAGGATAAGGCTATGGTTGACACCTTAAATACATTCTTTTCTTCTGTATATGAAGAAAACAACAATGGCAGGCTAGGGGTACAGAAAGATAATCACAGACTTTCCTCTATCATGTACATGGCTTACTGAGAAAAAAATCTGAAAGAGACTGGAAAATGTCATGGTGAAAAAAGTACCTGAATCTGATGGCATAAATCCAAGGGTACATAAGGAACTTAGTTCAGTAATAGCAAGTCGATTATACCTAATATTTATTGATTGACTTTCATCAGGTGTGGTGCCCTGTGATTGGAGTAAAGCAGATGTAGTGCCATTGTTCAAAAAGGGGGCAAGATCTAAATCAGGAATATATAGACCTGAGAGCTTGACTTCTGTAGTGCGTAAGATATTAGAATAGTTACTAACTGATACTATTCATGACTGTGTAATGACCAACAATATTATTAGTAGGACCCAGCATGGTTTTATGAATAATAGATTATGCCAAACTAATTTATATTTTATAAAAGGGTACAAAATAAGATTTTTTAGCAGGAATCTTCAAGGGTTTTATGAGGTATAGATCATGCAAAACTACTCTTTTTAGCTTCTATGAAGAAGTAAGCAAAGCAGCAACCTAGACAATGGTAAGGCATTTGATACAGTGCCACACAGGAGTCTGTGCTATAAAATAAGGAACTTGGGGCTAGGGATACATTTTGCAATTGGATAGAAAACTGGTTGAAGGAAAGGAAACTGTGTGGTTGTAAATGGAAACTTTTCCAGTATAGTTAAAGTTGTGAGTGGAGTACCTCAGCGTTCAGTACTTGGTCCACTGCTTTTTAACATGTTTATAATGACCTGGAGATAGATATAGAATGGAAAATATCAATATTTGCAGGTTACACTAAATTATGTAGGGTAGTAAATTCAGAACAGGATATTTGTTCTCTACAGAGGGATTTACATAAAATGGCAGATCGGGCAAACAAATGGAATATGAAGTTTTAATGTGAGAAAATGTAAAGTCATGCATTTGGGGAAGAAAAAAGATTCCAATGCTACTTGTGAAAATAATAGAATCATTTTAGGGGACTCATTGTTAGAGAAAGACCTGGGGGTAGCCTTTTGAATGGTCGCACTCAGAATTCATCAGGTCGCATGGCTAAAAAGCACAACGTGACCATCTCGCAGTGCATGACAACGCAAGATTGTCACGTCGCATAGCCAATGGGCGCATGCTGCAGATAAGTGTATTCTTTTATTTTTTTCTCCTTTTTGCCGTCTTCACATCTCTGAATTCAGTTTGTGTCCTTCCCCTGGTTCTGAACCCATTTGTTAAGCACACGGAGGAAGCTGGAGCACCTCCATGTGCTGCAGATAATACTCCGTCCTCTTCCTGCTATCTGCTAGCCTGTGCCTTCTGCTGGATGGAGCATTATCTGCAGCTCACGAAGACACTCCAGCTGCCTCCGTGTGCTTAAAAATGGGTTCAGAACAAGGGAAGGAGACAAACTGAATTCAGAGATGTGAAGATGGAAAAAAGGAGAAAAAAATAAAAGAATACACTTATCTGCAGCATGCGCCCATTTGCTATGCAACGTGACAATCTCGCGCTATCATGAACTACGAGATTGTCACAACATGCTGTTTAGCCATGCAACCTGCTGAAAGAGATGAATGGTCGCACGCTCTTCTACAGGCGACCATTCAAAAGTAAACCGACCTGGGAATCCTTGTAAACTACAAACTTGGAAACAGTGCCCAGTGTCAAATAGCAGTAGCAAAAGCAAAAAAAAAGTCCTGTCTTGCATAAAAAGGGCTATTGAAGCAAGAGTGGATAACAAAATTTTGCCATTGTACAAATCGTTGGGGAGACCTCACCTTGAATATGTAGTGCAGTTTTGGGTACCAGTTCTGAAAAAAGATGTTCTAGAACTGGAAAGAGAACAGTGAAAAGCAAAAAAATTAAATAAGGGAATGGAGGACTTGATGTATGAGGAACAACTAGACAAACATGGTTTATTTACTCTAGAGAAAAGATGACTAAGAGGAAATCTTATCACAATGTACAAGCATATGAGAGGTCAATACAAGTATATCTCTGGTGAGCTTTTCATTCCAAGGCTATTTAATGATAGATGGCAGGGAGTTATTGTAAATGGAACCTTTTCAAGTTTGTCTAAAGTTGTAAGTGGGGTGCCGCAGGGTTCAGTCCTGGGCCCAATGCTTTTTTAGTTGTTTATTTATGATCTAGAAGTGTGAATTGAAAGTAATGTCTCAACCATTGCTGATGACACTAAGCTATGTAAGTAAAAATGCTCAGCAATGCTTTGCATACCCCTCTGGCACTCAAAGGGTTATGAGCCTATAATGCTCTGTATGAGATGACTACCAGTTTTGCTATTGCCTCTCTAAATAGCAGAAAAAAACAAAATGTTTTCATGTAAAACAGATGTTCCATTATAACAACCAGTTATCTGTGCAGAATTGTTTTCCATGTTTTCCCTATGCAGGTCATTGCTCTTTATGGATATATATAAAGTTATGAACTGCAGCCCTTAACGACCTTTAGATCCTCCACAAAGTCATTGCATCCTGGGCTTTCAACTAGCTAGAGGTGGAATAATGTTCAGCTGGAGTCCTGTATGCAGAATGACATTAATTGGTTGATGTTAGCTGTCAATTACCATTTATTATCAATTAGTTCATCAAATTGATTAGCTAGCAGGACTGTAACCCTATGAGCTCTAGACATCACTTTGGTATTAGGATTGTTAACACTATCACTGAGTTTTATCATTTTGTGACAGTCAGCGGTTTACAGCCCCTGTGATTTTTTTAACCCCTTCACGTCCAATTACTTGCACGGATCATCACGCTAGTCCTAGACTTAAGGACCAGTGACAGTCCTGGCACATCACACACATATTACTTACAGCGATCTTCCTGGAGCGCTGTAAGTAAAAACGATGAGTGGAATTGACCTCTCCAAGACTGGAGCGGTCTCTCTCACTCCCCAGCGCGGCGTGCTAGTACGTGTTGGAAACTTCAAAGTGGTCCTTAAGGGAAGGTTACTTCCCAGGACCATGGACATTAAGGGGTTAAGGATGTTTAACCGTTTGAGTGACAGAAGGGTACGCAACACATTGCAAAGCAATGCTTTTCTTATACCTCTGGCACTCAAAGGGTTAAAAAATGAATAAAAAAATCAGTGATTTCAAACTAAAACATATTCTAATACAATTTAACCCACTGGATGGTAGAAAGTCTTTCTGGCATGCAAGGGTTAAAGGAATATTAACTATTTATTTTGATTTTGCATATTTTGCAAGTATTAAACATGTACAGTCAACTTGTCTATATTTTTAAACCATTTTATTCAATTTGACCTAATGTTTTGCACTTTAATGTTCCGGACAGTGAGCTTCCTGGATCTCAGTTTTGGTCAAAGCAGAATGTGATACAATGTTACAGTCTTTTTGCAACACTACTATGTGTTCTTACTATTTTACATCTCCTCGCGCTCTCTCCTTACAAGGTTCTACTGGGTTACATCCCGGAAGCAGATGGTAAGTAGTGAGCACGTACAGAAATTCTGTGCTGTTGGAGGGTGGAGCAGGAACATTGCACTCTGCCACTACCTACAGGCATTAAAACGGCTCTGAATGGGATAAAAGCCCCAGTTCAATCAATAGGGATTTTCATTTCTCCTGCAGGGAGAAGTTGGTTTGGTACAAAATCAAGTCTCTTTACCTTGATGAATAATGGCCACTGCAGGTAAAAAAAATCCACTTAAAGTTATTGTAATGTCTAAACCAGTGGTTCTCAACCTTTTTTGCTCGGGGCACCCCTAACATATTTAATGTAATTTATCAAGGGCATAATGAAGGGCACAAAATGCCGCAGATTGAACCATTTGGACAGTCAAAGCCCTATGCGTTTCTCTAGGGTCTAGAGACAAGAAGGTTACCAGTCACGAGTAAGAGGAATTGGGGGTTATGCACTAAGGAGTGATAAAGAGGTGATAAATAGGAGATGACTTCTCCAGTGATATCACTTCTCCAGTTCCTATGCTATTCTGTATAGCCTATGCACTAAGATCTCCAAAGTTGGAGAAAGGCAAAGGCTCCCCAGAATAACACAGCATACCTCCCAACATTTCAAATGGCCAAAGAGGGACACTTTTGTTTTAGGGGGTGTTACTGAGGGTGTGGATGGTGGGCGGGGCATTACCAAGAATTTATAGGTGATTTCATGACCGACAGACACCTCTTTGTGTAACTCAATCAATGATCCAGAGTAACACCAAAGGATTTTATTTACACAGATTAATTTATAAACACTTATAATGATGTTTAATCAAACATTAATGTGAGTTTTATGGCTAATGTGAGTTTTATGGCTGTGGAGCAATGTAATAGACTTATATACACAGCGCACACAGTCTGATCTCCTAAAAAGAGGGACACCAGGGTGGGAAAGAGGGACAGAGGGATTTGGGTTTCAAAGAGGGGCTGTCCCTCCTATAGAGGGACACTTGGGAAGTGTGACATAGGAATTAGAGAAGTGATATCGCTGGAGAAGTCATCACCACTTTATCACCTCTTCATCACACCTTAAAGGGATAGTAATACTTCGTTTTAACTTTATTTTATTTTGTAGGCATTAAAAAAAACATGAAGAATGATATAAGTCTTATCTCTGAAACCTTTATGGTTTAAGAGATATTCACAAACAAAGTATCCCTTCCCTGTTCAACCAGATCAGAAGGGAGATGCCCAGGTAGACTGCAGAGAGGGACAATCTTCAATTAAGATAATGGAAAAAGCTGAAAAACTTGTCAAGGGGGGAAGGGCTTTCATTGTTTTCATACAAAGAAAATTGTCCCCTTCTGTTATCTGTCCTGTCATACAACCAGATTCACATCTGAGAAGAGATGGCTTACACTAGGTAAAAGGGGCGGGGAGGGGAACTTTGCTTGTGAATATCTCATAAACCATAAAGGTTTGAGAGATAAGACTTATATCATTCTTCATGTTTTTTTAATGCCTACAAAATAAAATAAAGTTAAAACGAAGTATTACTATCCCTTTAATGCACCTTGCCCCCTTGAGCAAAGCGACTGCATCATGTGGACAAAAGAACAAGTCCTTTCGACTGAACCCCTTGAGTGGCTGGGAGGTATCCAATGCATTGTGCTGCAGTGCGTTGGATACTTCCCAGGCACTCAAAGGGTTAAATGGAGCTAATCTTTTGAGCGCTATCATAGTCTAAAAAATCATTGTGTTTGAAACCTCTGCAGCACACAAGGTGTTAATAGCTCCCGTTTAAATCCATGGGAATTTGAGGAATATTTATTTTTCCACTATGGAGATGATAAATTGCTTTAAGGCAGAACTTTCAGTTCATACTTAGTCGCCATGCATTCATTAAACGCATGGCGACTAGCTTTGAAATAGATGTTTTACCTTTAAATAATAGCTCTGTCTAAAGTAATCCCTCCCGTTTTGGGACTGATGGGCAGGTTAGTGCGGTCTGTGCGCCTGTGCCATCAGTCCCTTCCGGTGACCATATGGTGCACTGCAGTGCTACTCAGTGGAGACCGGGACTGACAGCGCAGGCGCACGAACAAGATGTCTGAGCTGTGGCCTGGGTTCCGGTCTCCAAACGGGAAGGATTCCTTTATACTGGGCTATTTTTTAAAGGTAAGACATCTATTCCAAAGCGAGTTCATTAAATGCATGGCGACTACGCATGAACTGAAAGTTCCGCTTTAATATGCTCCAGTAATGCTTAGTCCATCAGACTCATAGGAGTCCAGCAGTAAGAATCCTGTCTGTCTCTGTGGACAGGATATCCATGATATTAAAGATTCATTTTGGGGAGCTGGTCTATGCAGAATGTATTCATACTGGCAATTAGTATTTTTTTTGCTTAGATTATGGTGAGCGGAGGTTTAGTATTAGGAAGTATTGGTCTTACTTTAACCCTTTTGAGTGCCAGAGAGGTACACAACGCATTGCGAAGCAATGCGTTGTGTACCCCTCTGGCACTCAAAGGGTTAACTAGAATGAACAAATACTGAATCACTGTGCCATTCACAAGGAACATTGGGATTTACAGAATTTACCCTTTCAGTGCCACAAGGGTACATAGCACATAGGTTTGTGAATTTCTAATTGTCATTATAATTTGAATTCCAGATTATGGTAAGGGGAAGTTTATTATTATGAAGAATGTGTTCCTTTAACACTCTGAGAACCAGAGGCTGTGCAATGCATTGTTCCACTATGCATTGCACAACCCTCTGGTCCGCAAGGGGTTAACTAGAAAGAACAGATGCAGAATCTCTGTGTAATTCACAGGAAACATTGGGAGTTGTTTATACAGAATCATCATTTTAAGCAAATGTTTCTGAACATAAAAGATACAATAAATAAATATATTTTATGTCCTCTGACTTGAAATAACAAGATATATAACCTTTAAAGGACAAGAGGGGTGTACAACACATTGCTTTGGGCACCCCTATCGTCCTTAAAGGGTTAACATCTAGAAATAACATCTAAAACAGCAGATATTAAATCATGCAACAGTGAAGAGGTGATTCAGTTTTCTGTTGCTTTTGTGCATTTTTATTGCCTTCATGTTGCCCCCTATAATGGTGACCTAAATATGGCTGAAAGACACAAGATGTGACCTGCACAGTGCTGTCTGCGATGGCCTCAAGCCATATCAGACTCTCTATTAGTGGGAACTGCACAGATGCTACCAGATGGCTAGCATATTGTCCAGAGATGACCCATGTATAATTGCTAAAAGGTTCAATACATTCAGGTTTTGAATTTAATTGCATTGACCACCTTACCTACTGCTGTTCAATGATTTAATTTCCTTAAGGTGGAATGCCTGTCTAGCAGTGGGAGACCGCTCTACTTTTTTCTGACTCTTAAAAGCAATTATAATAATAAAAATGACACAATTAAAATAAGTAACATCAGGGAAGCTTTTCACAAAACTTTATTTTTTTTCAACTTTTGCAACTACTGCTATTGTATTTATAAGGGGAAGTAAAATAATTCAGACTAGCTCACATTTACTTGCACATTAGAGTTTACAATTTTTTCCCACCAAAACAAGTAACGTGAAAAAATCCAAATCACTGTTACTCATCTGTCACTGTATTCGCTAACTGCGCAGGTAGCCATATTTGTATGTGCACAAACAATCAGTCTGTAAATCATTAAAGGAAATATCCACTGTTCAAGTAAGTGCATTTGTTTCCTGGTTGTTGTTGTCGTCGTCGTCGTCACTGGATTTAACCCTTTGAGTGCCAGAGGGGTACGCAACGCATTGCAAAGCAATGCGTTGCGTACCCCTCTGGCACTCAAAGGGTTAATATTACTGGTTATTCTGCATAGGAGTTTTGGCTTAAGGTCAGGAAGTCCGACATTTCACAAAGATGGTGGCTTCCTTCTTTTGCTCATGCGTGTGCGCTAGAGGGTTGATAAATCAGCGTCTTGGACAAAATAACAATTTGAAAAATAAAAAAGCTGCAGTCCCATTACTGGAAAATGCTAATTTTGAAAGGTTGTTATAGAGTATTATTATAATTTCTATTATTATTTTTATTTATATTCTGCAGTGATATATATTTATATATACCTATACAATATATACCTATACAAATAGACAGCAGCACTCACTAAAGCAAACATCCTAAATATAACATTAATTGGTGTACGTCCCATAAAAAATTAAGTATACTCAGCCCAGGTGGCTCCAAGCGTCGTAAGAGACAGCACTCAGTGAGAAGAAATAAAGAAACAAGTTAGTTTATTGCATCCATCGAGTTTGATTGATGCAATAAACTAACTTTTTTCCTCATTTCTTCTCACTGAGTAGGGTGACCACGGGTCCCGGAACGTCCGGGACTGTCCCTTATTTCAGGGCTATGTCCCGCGTCCCGGGTCCCCTTCAACCGGGACAATGAAGTGTCCCGGAATGAAGGCAAGCCGCCCTGGATGTCAGCCTGCAAGCGGTGTGTCACATCATGGACGCCGCTCGCGGCGTCCATGATATGACACACCGCTTGCAGGCTGACATCCAGGGCGGCAATGCAGCTTACCTGGAGGCAAGCGCTCTAGTAATACAGAGCGCTGGGAGATGACATCACTCCCAGCGCTCTGCATTACTGGCCATACCGCGCGGGAGCTTCAGCTCTGTGCCGGAGGAGGCACAGAGCACATTCTACGCCGCTAGACCACCAGGGACTTAAGGTATGACGGGGCAACTAGGGTGACCACGTCCCGGAATGGCAGAAGGGAAATGTGGTCACCCTATCACTGAGTGCTGTCTCTTACGATGCTTGGAGCCACCTGGACTGAGTATACTTGAAGATTATATATAAGTTTTGAAGGCCTGTGTACACAGGCCAAAGTTCTAACCACCGGCCTCAGCTCCTGCCCCGGAGCAGTGCCACTGACTAGAAGCCGGCGCATTTGAGCAGTCCCTACTGCGCATGACTGCAACTCTCTACTGCGCATGTGTGGTTACGCACACAGGGAGCTTTGCATTCTAGCACTTTATAAGATTTTATAAATATGTATATACACACATATATATACAAAGATAAAACAAAAGGAGACTGCCTCAATAGATGAAAAATATACATTAAATAAAAATAAATTTACATAAGAATAAGCATGACAAATATTCAGTCCTAAATTATGGTACCACAATCCTATATAATAATTCGCTAATGATGTTTGTCAGAAGCCGTCATGCTCAGTACAGACGGCTGCGTGCCTCAGGAAGGTACGCAGAGAGGACCACGGTCTGAATTTGGAGCGACCCGCTCTGTATCAGCTGTGGCGCACTCCGGCAGTCAGCACTCACATGACTGCAGCGCCGCCAGTGCTGGCCTGTGTACACGGGCTTTAAAACCAGTATCAAAATATAAAAATAATGACCATAAAAAAAACAAATCAAAGTTTAGATTTTATTAATAAACCATCAAAGTTCACCATAAACTAAATGGATAGGCTATCCCAATAAAGATAATGAGAACTTGCAATATAGGAATGTGCAAGAAGTGAGCTTTTACCCAACAAATCTTCTTAAAAAGTTTAGCGTTGCAGATACTATCGGCTCCCCTGTCTTTAAGCACAGATGGCTGGCAGATCTCCTCTGATGTCAGGTGTATGGGTAATACCTCAGAACTGTTTGCTTTGACGTTCTTACAGCTTCCCCGTCTCTGGTTATTAACTGCGGGCAGAGTGTCACTGCATTCAACCGTGTAGGTAGTGTGTAGACCTTCAAGGTGTATAATTCATAGAGCGTACCTCCACACTTTCTTTCCCCGGTCTCCTGATCACTTATGTGGGCGGACTGAGGTAATGTGGTGCGTATAATCACCCTCTTGGTCAAACACCTTTAAGCAATTCCTTTGGCTGGACAGCTGCCTGCACTGTATCACCCGCAATTCTACCGCAGTCTCACTTTGATAGGGGAACACCTTCTGTTTAAATATATTGCAAAGGTGAACTTAAAATTCGAATCTTTCAATAAAACAAAAAATAAAATGTTACTTAGAATGTTTCCAAAGTGTTTTGTATTACTTAGAATACTTCATGTAATTCAGCCTGATGAAGTATTCCCAGTAATACAACAAATTGCAAATTGCCCCTGGTGCTAGCTGCAATTGTTATTATATACATATGTATATATAATAATCATGATCTTCAGCCATTGTCGATCCACTGCAGGATGAAGACCTGCTCAGCAAGCCTCCAACAACTTCATCCTGTTCCTTTTGTTGCCACTGTGTACCAATAAATTTGGTCATTTCATCCACCCATATAAACTGTGACAGTTTAGGTGTAACTTCTTTCATGGCCTTTTGGGGTGCTGTTGCTATTGCTGTCAGTGATCAACATTCTCAGCAAACAGCGAGACTGGCATTAAGGAAACAAAGTGCACTTCTGGAGCAAACCATATGCATGGAACATATATAATTTCCAATTGATTTAAATGGGTCTTTTAATGTCTTTAATGCTCTTGAAAGCATTGCTTTAAATCAATAGGAATTTTGGGACAGTTTATTTGTACACCATGACATAACTGTTTTGCACCAGAAATTAATTTTGATTTCTTAGTACATCAGTCACACTGTGTTGCTAATACTTCTGGTACGTGCAAAAAATACATGAGGCAAATATAGTCAAGTTGATACCTTTATTGGCTAACTAAGCAGATTTAGGATGCAAACTTTCACGCCCTCTTAGGTCTCTACCTCAGACATGTTATACTCTATCTGAGGAAGAGACTTAAGAGGCATTAAAAGGTTGCATTCTAAATCTGCTTAGTTAGCCAATAAAAGTAGCAACTTGACTATATTTGCCTCTCGTATTTCTACAGCTAACACGGCACCAACTCTCATATGTTATCAAAAAATACATGACACTGGAAATACTAAAATTCAGCAGTTTCTTCTGAGTCAAAGAAAGACAAATATACTATCCTATCAGATGTTTTGTTATTCTCAAAAGTGTCCAGTTTGAGGATAAAAGCATAGAAAGAGCACCATGAGTAGTTATTATTTATGCTCAAGGTGGGGTTTGATCTGTATCCATGGACACAGGCACAGTGCAATTAGTGGCTCAGTCATTTTAACTACACTACCTTAATTAGGTATATCCTTTAAAGCTGACCTTCTGGGATGTACTGAGCCGAGAAGCACTGATCTGTAGTATCAGGAGGTGTCATGCAGGCAAAAATCCATATAAAACCGACATAAACTTCACCTATGCAGGAGAATACACATTACTCACACTGAGATGCCACAGGAAATCATATCAGTAAGGAATTTTTTAATGTCAAGCACATAGATTATGCGTTTAATCCTTTGAATGCTGGTTTACCCTTCTGGTATTCAAAGGGTTAAATACATTTTCAAAATCAGGGACAAAAAAAAAACAAAAAACAGAGACAACAGGATCCAGTCACAGGGAAACAAAGCTTATTTTGTTCAGATGAGTAATGATCCGGACAGAAAAAATTTTTTCTATTTTTTCAATGATTTTCCTGTAATTGATGGGTTAAAATGACAAACAAAAAGGTACATGCAACACCGGTTTCTCAAAACCTATTTTGTTGTTTTTGAAACTGCTAGTTTTAAGGGAATACCGAACTTGCAGAATTGTTTTGCTTGTCCCTAATCTGGGTATACTGTATGGTGTTCATGTTGCTCCACCCCTTTGCATCACCGATGCAGCTGAGGACAAAAGATGAGCACTGTCCTGCTAGAGCCTTCTGTACCATAAGGGATAAATATAAATTCCCTAATTTACAATTATTTAAATGGGCTTTTAACCTCTGGAATGATAGAGTGGTCCACAAAGTCATGAGTTAAAGACATCTCTCACATTCCAGGGGTAAAAAACAGTATATAAATAAATGGGAATTTGTCCCATATGATTCTATTGCTCCACTTAATTTTGATGTTAAACTGATAGTAATGATTAGGTATGAATGGAAGATTGATTCCGCTACATATTTTTGTATAAAGATATTTATCTTTGTAACGGCCCATAACGTTGCTGCTTTCTTTTTATTCTATATTAACCCTTTCAGTGCCTGAGGGGTACAAAATGCATTGCAAAGTTAAAGTGTCCCTCTCTCATCCCTTTTCCATACGTCACAAATAATCCTCTAAGATCTAGAATCCAGTCAGCGGACTGGACAGATCGCAATGAGGGACAATCTTCTGTGTACCAGTATAAGGAAAGCCCTGTCCCCTTGATGAAGGAGCGTACGTTTTCCCTTATCCTGACAGAAGATTGTCCTTTGTCTCCATCCATCTGGACAGGCTTGCTGCTCTTAGGGTATGATTCATGACTTATGGAAAAGGGACGGGAAGGGGATACTTTAATAGATAATAAAATTAAAATTGCAAAGTTGTGGACAAAACAGAGGCACACATTTTTACAAAAGTATGTAGAGAACTCAATCTTCCATTCATACCTAACAGTTATTATCCCATTAATTCACACTTTTACATTTTTAGCATTGGTCCACTTCCTGATTTAGTGCCAAACAGCTCCCCTAGTGGACTGATGATTAAAATGTACAAGCACCAGGAGCAGGAAGGTGCTCAATGAAAATACAGGACTGAATCAATTGTGAAAGGGGACTTTTCTTTTTAGCAAAATTTTGAAAACATGGACTTTACCTAGTTAGCGCCCTAATTATTTGGGAAATGTGCATACTAAGGCTCATGATCTAAGAGGAATTGGGCCAAATCTGCACCAATGGGAACCAATACTAATCCCCACTGATTTAAATGAAGTTTTTGGCCCCTATGGTGAAATTGATTTGCACTAGAATTGCTCACAATGGATCATACTAACTAGTGTTTCAGGGCACCTTCTAAAAAGTAAAAATTTTTAAATGAAAGAAGTCTGTATTTTTCAAACAGTAAAGGACTGGGTAAAATAGAAGGAGCAACACATCTGTATCAGCCATCACAATCTATGTCTCTATGATAGTGCTTATATGATAATTTGGCTCCAAGTGTTGGCCAACAGTGTGATGTGAGAGACAGACAAACCTCTTAGGTTAAAGGAGAAGTAACATATTCTAATAATAATATCCCCCTTAAATTAGTTTGGCCAGAAAATCCTGATGGCCCTTATGAATATTGACTTTTACCTTTGCTCAAGAGAAAACATATTCAACCAGTTCTGGAGGTCATGTTCATGGTGGCAGAAATGACAGTTGGTAGCAGGACCAGATAACATATTCAGTCCTGGATGTCACGTCCATGGAGACAGGAGTCTACTTAATCTTTACAGGACCAAAGGAATATGAAAACACTGTGAAAATATGCGTTGCACAGCCTTCTAATCCTTAACCCTTTGAGTGCCAATGCGTTGCGTACCCCTCTGGCACTCAAAGGGTTAAAAGCTTAGGATTACCATGTGAAGAGGGCGGATGTGGTGTCCTGTGGTCATGCTCGTGACTGTCATGTCTTCCTACATGGAAATAACATCCAGAACTGAATGAATATGTTATCTTATGACTATAGGCACAATGGCAGCATTCATAGGGGCCATTGGTATTTTGGCAATAATATGATGAGGAGTTATTATTATGAGGTATTACTTCTCTTTTATACATGTAGAGTGTGTCTCTTAAAGTAGGAGTAAACATTGTTTTAATAAAACATATATTATAGGGCTTTTTCCTGCTGAGTAAACCATGAGTACTTGCACTGCTGGGAAATTTTAATTCAAAAGTTATTACAACTCAAACACAATTATGTTTAAATCAATCCCTCTAGTGGTCAGATTTCAATTAGTTAACCTGCTGCATTCTCTAGGAGAGGTGATCCACTGACAAACCGTTCTCTATAGAATGTGACAGAAATTGCTGAGTCATGCTTTCAGGTAGATCTTTCAGGAAGTAATCACACTGTAATTCACTTCCTGACAATTTGAAATGTTATAACATTCGAATAAAACAACTGACAACATTCTGTGTGTCCTTGTTTACTCAGTAGGAAAAGCATTATCACATATAGATTTTCATTAAAAAAAGTTTACTGTTCCTTTAAACATGTTGAAGAGGTCATTTTGTTAGTGTACGCTGTTTTGCAGTTCGTACTATGGAGGTGACATACCGGTCTTGGTAGCGCAGGAGCAGATTGTACATTCTAGTGCAATGCTTCTAAATCTTTCTTTGCTCAAGGCATCCTTAACATGCAGTCTGAAATTTTCATGGCACCCCTAGCATTTTATGGGTCATTTCTCAAGGACTTAATGAAGGGTAAAATAAATGTATAGTTATTCTTAGGTTTCACAGTCAGAATGACAACAAACAGCATATTCTGCAACATAATTTCATAAATATATAGTAGAAACTCAAAATTAACATTTCATTGAAAAAGTGGGGCACCCAAAGCTGGTATCTACGGCCCACCAAAGTGCCACTGCACCCTGTATGAGAACTAAAAAAACAGAATTCCCAGTGTTAACACATCATAAATACACATATATAGTATACATTAAATTAAGAATCCAAGTGATTAAAGGGATAGTAATACTTTGTTTTATCTTTATTTTATTTTGTAGGCATTAAAAAAAACACAAATTATGGTTTGAGAGATATTCACAAGCAAAGTTTCCCCTCCCGCCCCTTTTACCCAGTGTAAGCCATCTCTTCTCAGATGTGGAATCCAGTCCATAGACCAGACAGATAACAGCATGGGACAATCTTCTTCCTATGAGAACAATGAAAGCCCTGCCCCCTTGACAAGTTTTTCAGGTTTTTCCCTTATCTTAATTGAAGATTGTCCCTCTCTGCAGTCTACCCGGGCACCTCCCTATTGATCTGGCTGAACAGTGTTACATCAGTAAAAAGGGTACGAGGGGGATACTTTGTCATTGAATTACTCTTGAACTACAACTCTGACAGAATTGAAATAACACTCTACATGGCTCAAATACTATAAAATATATACTATAGAGCTGCTTTTATTATGAAACATTACTATCCCTTTAAGGTATGGAAATCAGCAAGGAATGAGGGGATTCTCCAAGTCCCTAAATTAGGACAAGACATAAAGCAATAGCAAAAGAAAAACAAACAAACAAAAAGTTCCCCCAAAACAATCCTTTGCTAATCCATACAGAATACCCAAAATGATGAACCCTGTGTAGAATTTATATTATACCTATGTGCTAATTTCAAACAAATTAGGTTTTTGTTGCATAATTTGGCCAAAGTATGTTTAAGCACTCTTAGCCAAGGTACCCCATTTCAAGCAAGGTACCCCATTTCAAGCAAGTCCTCTCCAATACATGTAAATATATACAATGAAAAAGTATTCCTGAATACATTTTTTATGGAAACCAGTTGAGAACCGCTGCTCTAGTGTAGGGCTGTCCAACTTCAGTCCTCAATGGCCACCAACAGGCCAGGATGTAAGGATTTTCCTGATTAGGCGCAGGTTTGTCAATCTGGGAATTCCTTATATCCTGGCCTGTTGGGGGCCCCGAGGACTGCACTTGGACAGCCCTGCTCTGGTGTTTACCCTAAAGAGCGGCCACTAGAGGTTAACCCCAGTTGAGCGGCACTGTAAAATTCACACATTCACCAAATAATGAGTCTGCTACAATACATAGAATAGGAGAAATTCTGGAGAGAACCAAGTGCAATAGGTGAGAAATAAAAAACTCAAATTTTCATTGATTTAAATGGAGCTTTTAAGCCTTTGAAAAGTGTGCCAGAGGGGTGTGCAATGCATTCAAAGGGTTAACTGCTAGAATGTCAGTGCTGTCTCTACTGTATTGCTTCACAATGATATGGAGGACATTCTAGCATTCTAGGGGTTAAAAAGCATCATTTAATCATTTGTGTGCCAAATGGGTATTGAACACATTGCAAAGCAATGCTTTCGATACCCCTCTGGCACTCAAAGGGTTAAGTCAATTTTTATTGGTTCCCCACAGTGAATTTGGTTTGTCCTAGAATTGCCCCAGTACATCAGCTTCAGTATATTCATGTTATCACAGCATTGTGAATATCAAAAAAGTCATATATTTTTTTAATCAAACAACAAACAATTGTTCTGTATAAGCTTTTAGTTAGATTTATATTTGTCAAGCTTGATACAGTGTGTGCCGAAAATCAAAAGCTAACATGCAGAAGATACAATTTAATAAATGTACTTTACAAAATGGTCCACCTTAATTTAAAAATGAACCACTTGCAATTATGTCAGCTACTTAAATTTATTTGCAGACGGTTCAATTCATATTGATCATGAGTCGACCTTACAATGACCTTGAACAAAGGTACTCTGTGACTGCTATGGATATCATGATCAATACAAGAGCGCAATTGACTATACCTAGTTACTGATAAATGAAGTAAAAAGGTATACTATTTTCCCGAGCTACAATAATAACAGCTCATTTAGTCAGCTGTTTGTAAAAGGTTTAATATTGATACATGTTGGAATAATGAGATCCTAAGTCATTTTTGAATGGTAGAAAACAATAAAGTTCATAGTAACTGCACATTAATGGGAATAAATCATTATTTTCCAACTCTATAAAAGGAGAGTAAGATAAAAAGAAAGATAATGATACAGTGGATGCCAAAAAAAAATGTTTATTTTCTAAGGGCCTTATGCACAAAAGAAAATGGAAGTTATTATAGGGCAAACCATTAGTAAAATGGGGGAAAATCCCTAAATTCCTATTCAAATAAATGGAAATTTTAACCCTTTGTTTGAAGGAAAGGTATCCAATGCATTTCTGGATAATTCCATAACATTACTACCCTTACTATAAAAAATACATACCTTTGTTTTAGATTAAAGCACCTTTGTTATAGACTGGATAATCACTTGTTTTTTGCTCTGCTCTTTGAGTATATAGTTGAGTAAATAGTTCCTTGCAGGTAATATGTTATATTAAAGGAATATTAGGGCTAAAATACAGCCTATTATGTGAAGGAATATAGATTTTTGACAGCAACAAAGGTGTTTTATTAAAAATGTATTGCAGCTAAAGCTTGGATTTTTGATGCAGTATATCAGTGGCCTGAAAATTTACACTGGAACTGTTGCTATACCATCCTATGGACAGCTCTGGTCAGTTGACCATAAAACTTGATTGAATCGAGTAGCAACAGCACCACTGTAAAATGTAAGGCCATTGAGATACTGCATCTAAAATAAAGCACGCTTGAGCTGCAACAACTTTTTTTTTTTCCGCACATTAATATCTATTTAATGAACCAAGATTAGTACCCAATCCATTTCTTTTTTTTTTCTGAAAAGAGTTTTTATTGGGTGACATGGCACACAACACATAATTGTACAACATAAGTAATACAATTTTACATAAGATACAGAGGAAGTTCGTAATATCAAGAGCTGCAACAACATTTGAGTAAAATACCTCTCAGCAGTGGGATTATTTTGTTCTTGTTTTAATTGGGAGGATAAAACCTACAAAATATATTTTTACAAATTAAGTGTAACCATCCCTTTATGTTCTTTGAGTCCATCCTGGTTCCCTGCACCATGAAGACCCTGCACCATTTTAGTGGCTCTTCCTTGAACTCTCTTCAATGCATTAACTTCCTTCTAGAGGTGTTAGTCTCCAGACCTCCACACAGTACTAAAGGTTAGGTCTTACCAGTGATCAGTAATAGTGTGGCATTAGTATTTCTCTCTTCCTGTACAACCTATAACCCAGTTTGCTTTTTCTACTGCTTTACTGCATTGTTTGCCTACCTTCAAGTTATCTGAAATAATAACTGAAATGCATTTAACTACATCCTCATGCATATGTTGTAACATTGACAGATATATTTTTAGCATTTCCATACCTTGATATTCTTCTGATGTTTTTCAGCAGTCTAGGAGCAACAATGTTTTGACCAGGAAAGAGTGCAAAACATAAATAATAAACACACACACACACACACACACACACACACACACACACACACACACACACACACAGAAACTTGTTTTGTGAGACTGATGTTTGTTTATTATTTAGTCTGCCACATTAATCAAACAGATTAATTTAGAATAGATTGCTGCCTTGGTCACTACTTGCTCATATGAACTAGGCAGGAGAACTACTGGAATGAGTCACTACTACTAATTTTGTGAGCATGGGAGGACTGCTGGAATGCTATTCAGGTCTCCAACACATTGCTTCACAGAAAGAAGAAAGAGCTAAAATACACTTGTAACCATCACAGATGGTAAAATCTCTGTTGCTACCACCAAGGATGATTATTATGTAAGTACTAAATACAAATTATTGATTTATAATAGATTTCATTTAAATCTGTTGTCATAAACTTTCATACTGTTTTCTGATAAAAATGTATCTTGTGTTTCCCTCTATAGTGAATATCAAGTGTTAATAGCCTTGTAAGAACCCCTTTGAAGAAGATATTTAATGGTAAATGAAGACTGAGTCATCTGCCCTGATCTTGACAATTTTCCCATAGGAATTCTGTTTGACATTGGCAGGATGGACAGCCTGATTAAGCAGTGGCCTGATGAGGCCCCCACTGAACCTGAGGCCCCAGTATATGCTGGGTATGCCTAGGCATTAAAATGGCCATGGTATGAAGACTTGGAAAAAAGTAATTCCCTTCATACAGTTTATACCATCAAGGAAAATTAATCACAGTTACAATAAAATGTAATGAATGGATTTTTTTGTATTTGGCTTAAAGTTAGATCCTGGTGAAGAAGTGGTCCTTCAAGGGATAGTAATACTTAAAATGTAAAAAAATATATGTTGTAGAATTTATCCCCCTCAGTAAAACAAGAGTACTCCCACTGCTGAAAGGTGTTTCATTCAAAAGTTATTAATTTTCAAAGTTGAATTTTTAGGAGCAATATCACAGTGGCCTGAAATTGTACAGTGGCGCTGTTGCTACATGATCCTATGGACAGCTCTGGTCCCGGGACAATGAATCTCCATAGGATGGTGTAGCAACAGCACCACTGTACAATTTCAGGCCACTGTGATATTGCACCTAAAAAAATTCAACTTTGAAAATTAATAACTTTTGAATGAAACACCTTTCAGCTGTGGGAGTACTCTTGTTTTACTCAGGGGGATAAATCCTACAACATATTTTTTTACATTTTAAGTATTACTATCCCTTGAAGGACCACTTCTTCACCAGGATCTAACTTTAAGCCAAATACAAAAAAATCCATTGGTAGTCTTGTTCCTGAGATATTGAGCTCTGACATAAACAATATCATACCAACGGAATAAATATTTGATCATGTGCAAGAAGAACCCTTGATCCAAAAAAGATTATATGAAGAAATACTCACTGTGTGACTGAAGTGAGCTTGTTTGAACAAAAAAAAATTAAGTGATAAAAAAGTTAGATTGTGTGCATTCCCAATCTGACAAACCATCAATCCACAAAAAATCTTTAAAAACTCAGTAGAAATTAAAGGCCAAACATTAATGTTAGAAACAAAAATCAGACAAGCAAAGCAATAGTGTCCTATTAAAAACCCTTTTGGTAAAAACACAAAAACCCAAGTCCACAGGATTTTTCAGTACTAGAGGACGGCTGCACATCTGTTGTTTCTTTCTTTCTAGTGCACTACTGATTGGATTTAGGCTGCAACAGTGTAGTTATCCTTATGCTTGCATTTTGAACACTCCCCCACAAAACAAGAAACCCGAGAAAAAGTGGCATGTGCAAAAGTTTGGGTACATTTGCAGTTGATCCACTAGAGTATTTTTTTTGTAAGATCTCAGAATTAATTTACTTTTTCAGCCTTAATCTAAGTTAAGTGATGACAATTCCAGAGCTTAATAAATTCTCTAACACTTCAAAACATGGACACCATTAAGAAGCTGACTGAGGATCAGAACATAAAAATAACTTACAAAGCAAGGAAAGGATATAAGAAGATATATAAATGCTTCCTGCTTGAAATGTCCATTGTTCAAAATGTCATTAAGTAATGAAAGTTGAGGGGAACTGATGAAGTCAAGACAATATCTGGAAGACCAAGAAAAATATCTGATAGAACTGTTCATAGATTGCTTATGAATTCAAAGCAAATTCCCCACATCACTGCAAAGGACCTGCAGGAAACTTTAGCTGGGCCTGGAGTGGTGGTGCACCCATCCATAGTGCAGAGTTGCTTGGACAAACATGATCTGCATGGAGGACTCATCAGAAGGAAATATTGCTTGCAATCTCATCACAAAAGTCGCCATCTGAAGTATGTAACACAACATGTAGATTAGCCAGAGGCATTTTGGAACCAAGTGTTGTGGTCTGATGAAGTTAAAGTTGAATTATTTGGCTACAATCACCAAAGGTACATTTGGGTAAAGAATTAGAAGCATTTGAAGAAAAGAATACCATGGCAACTGTTAAGCATGGGAGCGGACCTATTATGCTTTGGGGTTGTGTGACAGCCAGACGTATAGGAAATACTATGCGGAAAAAAATCCAGGAGTCTTATGACCCACAGTCAGTGAAGAAGCTGAAACTGAAAAGAGATTAGATATTACAAGAAGATAATGATCCAAAACATATCTCCAAATCAACCATGAACTACTATACGAAATGAAAGATTAAAGGGATAGTAATGTTTCACAATAAAAGCAGCTCTAATTAATCATCAAAGTATTTGCGCCATGGAGAGTGTTATTTCAGTTCTGTCAGAGTTGTATTTCAAGAGTAATTGAATGATAAAGTATCCTACTCCCTCCCCTTTTACTGATGTAACACTGTTCAGCCAGATCAGAAGGGAGGTGCCCAGGTAGACTGCAGAGAGGGACAATCTTCAATTAAGATAAGGGAAAAACCTGAAAAACCTGTCAAACAGGGCAGGGTTTTCATTGTTCTCATAGGAAGAAGATTGTCCCCTGCTGTTATCTGTCTGGTCTAGCAACCAGATTCCACATCTTCAGGGAGGAGGCTTACACTAGGTAAAAGGGGCAGGAGGGGGATACTTTATTAGTCAATTACTCTTGAACTACAACTCTGACAGTATTGAAATAACACTCTCTATGGCTCAAATACTATGAAGATTAATTGGAGCTTCTGTTTTTGTGAAACATTACTATCCCTTTAAGATTTTAGAATGGCCTTGATGGTCTCCACACTTGAATATTATTGAAAATCTGTGGGTAGATCTCAAACATGCAGTGAACGCAAGACAACCCAAGAATATTACTGAACTAGAAGCATTCTGCAATGAAGAGTGGGAAAAAAATTCCTAAAGCAAGAACAGAAAGACTATTACCTGACTACAAGAAAAGTTTGGAGGGTGTTATTTCTGCTAAAGGGGGTGTTACTAAGTACAGACTGGTAGACTGCCCAAAGATTTTCACATTTTCTGTTGTATTTTTTCAATCAGTTAAATTTGGCAAATATATAGTAACTGTGCATTAAAATATGCAGGAATATGTCAAGTTTAAGATTGTTCGCTGCACTTCTTTTCTCTTGGAAAAGTAACAAAACATGCAATTTGATCAGAGTTGCCCAAACTTTTGAACATGACTGTATTTGTATACTCTATTAAAGCGAACTATCACTCAAATTAAAGCCCCCCCCCAAATCATTATGCACATAGTGATATGCATAGCAATTTATTTATTTATTTAGAAAATGTTTTACCAGGAAAAATACATTGAGATTTCTCCAGTTTTCAGATATGTCCTGGAGTGTTTACAGCAAAGAGTTGCTTATTTGCACAAATACAGAGACATAATATTTTAAGGATTTTAGACTGGGAGAAGATCTGATTTTTTCAGGTAGGTTTTTCCGGATTTTATGAACTCTGAAAGAAAAGGTAGATCGACCGGCTTCTTTCTTGTATTGTGGGATACTCAGTGAGTTGTTAGCAGGGGAGCAGAGGTTGTAGTTAGTATGGAGAGCTGGAGATAGCATACTGCTCAGGTAGTCTGGCAGATTTCTAGAGAAGTGGTTATGTACCATGCAAGAGAGGTGAAGGACACATCTAGATCCGATTGTTAACCAATTTAGTTTTTCATACATATCACAATGATGGGTTGTGTAATTACACTGAAGGATAAAGCGGCATAAAGAGTTATACAGAGTGTCAGTTTTAGCAAGATGGATTTGTGGCGCGGGAACATATACTACGTCCCCATAGTTTATGATTGGCATTATCATCCGTTGTACAGTATGTCTTTTTACCAGGGGATTTAAACAGGATTTGTTTCTAAACAGAGCACCTATTTTGGAATAAAGTTTGGACGTTAATTTATTAATAAAACACCAAAAGTGAGGTTGAGGTCAAGCCACATACCAAGATATTTTTAAGAGTCCACTGTGGCCTATGTACGTTTAGACTCTGTTACAATGGATAAATTGGTATTACAGAGATTACACAGTTTATGCTTTGTACCAAATAACATTGTGACTGTTTTGTCAGTGTTCAGGAATAGTTTTTATTTTGCTATCAAATCCATCTTTCAACCTCAGAGAAATCATGCTGTAATACAGCATCCAGTTATGATACATTTTAATTTTTAGCATATATTATAGTGTCATTGGCATATATGTATACAGACGATGCTTTGCAAACCATGGGCAGATCATTTATAAATAGAGAAAATAGAAGAGGGCCAAGGATTGAGCCTTGGGGAACCCCACTTGTAACTTTGAGTGGAAGGGAGGTATTGTCAGCAATATTGCATTCTGTCTGATGAATATGATCAGAACCAGTTTAGAGAATGATTACCCAAGCCTGAACTTTGGAGTCTACTTATCAGAATACTGTGGTCTACTGTATCAAAGGCCTTTGCAAAATCTAGGAAAATAGTTCCAGAGAGTTCACCATTTTCCATACCAGTCTGGATATCATTGGTTACTTTTTAAGAGGGCAGTGATTGTAGACTGATTTGAACAAAAGACTTATTGAAGGGGGAAAGAGGGTGAAAAAACTGGTCAGATGGTAATACTTATATAGTTGCACATAGACACATTACTCTAGGATTTTAGCCAGTTTGGGGGAGTAGGGATATTGGTCTGTAATTTGATACTACATTTTTATCCCCACTTTTGTGGATAGGCACAACTCTAGCTACTTTGCAGGCTTTGGGCAAATACCCAGATGACAGGAAGGCATTAATTAGGGCTGTAATAGGGCAGGCAGTGGCTGAGGCACTGAGCTTTAATTACATTGATGGTAGTTGGTCAGGTGCTTTTACTAGTTTTGTTTGCTTTGTGCAAGTATTCCGCAATTACCTGTATGTAGTGTGATCATTAGCGGAGCCAATTTGTTTAAATTTTGTCCATAATGCATCTCTGAAACTGTATAATTCAAACAGGTCAGCAGAGACCCAGGGTAGATGGACCTCCCTTACTCTAATCTTCCTTAGAATGGCATGGGCATTACAGACATGTAAGAAAAAGAGTCAATTGCTGAGTCTAGATCAGGAATAAGGTGTATTCTATACCACGGGCAATTTCTTAAAGGGATAGTAATACTTCGTTTTAACTTTATTTTATTTTGTAGGCATTAAAAAAACATGAAGAATGATATAAGTCTTATGTCTCAAACGTTTATGGTTTATGAGATATTCACAAGCAAAGTTCCCCTCCCGCCCCTTTTTCCTAGTGTAAGCCATCTCTTCTCAGATGTGAGTCTGGTTGTAAGACCAGACAGATAACAGAAGGGGACAATTTTCTTTGTATGAAAACAATGAAAGCCCTTCCCCCCTTGACAAGTTTTTCAGCTTTTTCCCTTATCTTAATTGAAGATTGTCCCTCTCTGCAGTTTACCTGGGCAGCTCCCTTCTGATCTGGTTGAACAGGGAAGGGATACTTTGTTTGTGAATATCTCTTAAACCATAAAGGTTTGAGAGATAAGACTTATATCATTCTTCATGTTTTTTTAATGCCTACAAAATAAAATGAAGTTAAAATGAAGTATTACTATCCCTTTAAGTCATTTAGATGTAGAAAAAAGATGGTACCGTGTTAGTCAGTGGAGTAGATAGGATTCAGTGTAGCAAAAAACTCACAAGAGTGGTATAAAGGTGATACCTTTTAATGGCTAACTGAGGACATAACAAGTGCAAGCTTTCAGGACACTAAGGTCCCTTCTTCAGGCATGGGTTTGTTAACCCATGCCTGAAGAAGGGACCTTAGTGTCCTGAAAGCTTGCACTTGTTACGTCCTCAGTTAGCCATTAAAAGGTATCACCTTTATACCACTCTTGTGAGTTTTTTTGCTACACTGAATCCTATTAAATCATTTAGGAAATACTGGAGATTACATTTTCTAAATGATCTAGTAATTATGAATTTTGGACATGATTTGGTGCTAGTATTATCCTGAATAAGTCCAGCATTACTGAGAAATCCAGCTTGTTCTGAGATGCACAGGCAGGCATCAGAGCAGACATCTTGCCGAAGACACATCTGTGCTCCTGTGCTGTCCATCCCAGTCTCCACCAGGATTGTGGAGGGGAAGTTGCATTGTACCTTAAGGTACAGGAAGGGACTGACGGTGCAGGGGCACAGATGCCGCTATAGCAAGATGCCTGCCTGTGTGTCTCGGAAACATTTGGATTTCTCGGTAACGCCGGACTTCTTCAGGATAATACTAGTATTGCTATGCATATCGCTATGTGCATAATGATTTGGGGGGCACTTTAATTTGAGTGATAGTTCTGCTTTAAGCTGTTTATATAACTGTATAATGCACTAGTAGAAAAGTGGACATTTAGCAAGCTCTGCATTCGTTTGTCAGAAACAAATGTTAAAGCCAGTATTAAAGTTTTCACTCATGCCATCAAAATGATTGAAAAAGACAGTTTAAGTTTGGAAAGAATAACCTTAACTGAACGTACCACCTGGGATTTTCTCTCAAAGGGGGGCCTTTCAGCTAAAAGTTTTCTCTCTCTACTTTAACTGTCATTTCCAATACTTTTGATGGGATGAGTGAGAATTTTAACTTTGGGGTTAATGTTAGTTTTGGCTTTTTATTACCTCATTTTCAAAGGAATTCTATGATGGTCTGTATCTGGAGTTTTCTGTTTTATAACCTGATGCTTATATTGTTATGGCTAATGTGGGTGTGAGCTTTTTTCTGTGGGTTTTCTCATTCATCGAGTTGATGGCTACTGTCTTTTGTAAGGTGGACTGAACGAAATGCAGATTTGAAATGAAACTTTGTAAATAGATTTAAAGGGATAGTAATGTTTCATAATAAAAGCAGCTCTAATTAATCGTCATAGTATTTGGACCTTGGAGAGTGTTATTTCAGTTCTGTCAGAGTTGTAGTTCGAGAGTAATTCAATGACAAAGTCTCCCCCTCCCGTCCATTTTACTGATGTAACACTGCTCAGCCAGATCAGAAGGGAGGTGCCCAGGTAGACTGCAGAGAGGGACAATCTTCAATTAAGATAAGGGAAAAACCTGAAAAACTTGTCAAGGAGGGCAGGGCTTTCATTGTTCTCATAGGAAGAAGATTGTCCCCTGCTGTTATCTGTCTGGTCTATGGACTGCATTCCACATCTGAGAAGAGATGCTTACACTATGGAAAAGGGGCGGGAGGGGGAACTTTGGTTGTGAATATCTCTTAAACCATAAAGGTTTGAGAGATAAGACTTATATCGTTCTTCATGTTTTTTAAATGCCTACAAAATAAAATAAAGATAAAACAAAGTATTTCTATCCCTTTAACAAGCCCCATTTAAAGCAATTGTGATTTTTATTTGTTCTCTATGGTGCAGCTCACTTGCCCCAAAATTGCTCCACTGTTAACTTTAACTCTTTGAATGCCACAGAGGTATCCAACGCATTGCAACGCAATGCGTTGGATACCTCTGTGGCACTCAAAGGATTAAAGACGCATATGTCTAAGGTCCAATTTATTTAGCCACAGATAAACACAGATGAGGGGGATTCAAACATTTTTTCCCCATACCTGTTCCAATACTATCTATATCTTATTATAATAAATTGGATGTACTATTTCTCCTATTGTGTACCCTTGTATATGGAAAGAACAGTCCAGTGTGCTTATGCGTTGTAAGATCATTTGATCATCTCTAGACTATCTCAAAATCTTTTCAACATCATTATCATTGTCAAGAAAGGTTACCTGGGTCAAAAATGGTCACGAATAATGAAACCACTAATATGCTACAGAAGTCTTAGTTATGACAGTTAAAAGAACATTCTGATGGACACCTGACTATGATGAGTAAGCATTGATGATGTTGCAATGGGTTTTATCAGATTATATTTACTAGAAAAATAAAAAAAGCTCAATAAGAGCTGAGAAACCATGAGGATAATGAATTAATCTGCTAGTGTGGTTCGTTTTTTGCTCTTACGTGTTAGATCAGTGGGTGCTGTGGCACTTTGGTGGGCTACGACATCCACTTCGGGTGCCCCTTTAATTGAGTTATGTTATGTACAATATGTTTATTTTAGTTATACTGATTGTGAGAGCCAAGAATAAATATATCTATGCATTTGTAATCTTCATTACACCCTTGATATATGACACAAACTGTTAAAAAAGTTTGAGAACCACTCCGTTAAATAAATATCATGAGCATGCACTTCAGGGTCTAGAACATCTGTGAACAAACTGTGTATTTGTATGTGTGTGTAAGTGTGTATGTGTGTGTGTGTGTGTGTGTGTAGGTCTCATATGATTTACATCTTAGGCACCCTTAGGCTCCGCCCTCACTGTCACCCTTAGCCACTTCTTGGACCTACACCTAACCACACCTCCTCATGTAACCACACCCTCTTGTGTGGCTAAACTCATATTAAGATTTATTCTTCACAGTAATGTGATACATTTCCAGAAGTGGATGAAAATGTTATAGATAGTGATGGAATATACACAGTTCATATACCCCACATAAGAAAAGAAGAGGGGTGTGATATCAGATGTAACCCCTAAATTGCCCTTTGCTTTCACCTCTGCTATTGGTGGCTTCCTCAGGGGATACAGTGATAGGCCACTGCTAGGTGCCCCTAAAAATCTGGCACCCTAGGCAATTACCTAGTTTGCCTATTGGTAAATCCAGCCAGGGGCTTAAAATCTGAAAGCTCCAACAGACTGCCCTAAAAGATCTGTGTATAATGCAGGGATGTATATATAACACATCTCAATCTGAATAGCACTGAACAGTTCGGTCCTAGAGGAGTGGTTCCCTGCTTTATCACTAGGGACCACTAACATGCCGTGTCTTTAGGATTTTTGCTGCCTGACCATAGATGAGCAATTTAACCCCTTGAGTGCTACAGAGGTCCTCTTCAGCACTGAAAGGTTGAAATGACTGAGCTTCTCATTACCTCCCCAGTACTGAAACATGGAAATCCTAAAGATATGTGCATACCGGCGCACACACTCCAATAAGACTTTAACAGTTTGAGTGCCAGAGGAGTATGCAATGCATTGTTCTGCATTTCTTTGCACACCCATTTGGCACCAAAAGGTTAATATGAACAGGCTTCAAAGACCTCATCGATAGCAAGTACAGGACAATAGAGTAACTCTACATCTATTTACACTATACTGTCCTAGTCCATACCAATAAATAAGATACAGAGGAATGGTATGACTTGAAATGCCCAACACTCCTGCACTATTCTCCCCTTGCCACAAGTGGAGCTGGCGAGTTCACATAGCTTAGTACATAGGTGTTAGGCACAGCACACAGATCACAGGTTAACCCTTTGAGTGCCAGAGGGGTTGCAAAGCTATGCGTTGCGTATCCCTCTGACACTGAAAGTGTTAAGAGAGGAATCATATTAGTACATCCAAGTGACACCAGTGAGTGAATACAAAGTGCAGCAATGAAGGGTTCCTCTCAAAATCCCTAATTAAAGGGGATGTTTACCCCCATCACAACTTTGCTTAACCCCTTAACGACCCTTGACGGTCATGGTACGTCATGGGTAAAAAGTGCCTGAATGACCCATGACTTACGATGACCGTCATGGATTTCAGGGCTCCCCGCGCGGCTGCATGCCGTTCGGGGACCCCTGAGTCTGACCTAAAAAAAAAAAAAAAAAAAAAAAAAATGCTCCGTGGTTCTTTAGTGACCGCCGCGTGCCTGCACGGCCGGTCATTAAGGGGTTAAATCTTTTCCTTAGCAATAATAAATAATGGAAAGTGTATCCTTTTTTTTAAAAAAAAAAAAATCAGCCAGTTTAGGGAAATTCAAAGATTAAATGTAGCTCTGCACCTACTTTCGGCAGACAGTGCTGACCGGATCTGTACCGTAATCTGACCTTCTATCCAGCCTGCTCCGATGACAGAGTCTGTCTGTCTCTAAGCTGAAGCGATCTCATTTGCAGAGAAAGATTTCCAGCCAATGAGAGACGGGCAGCCTCCGTCATTGGAGGAGGCTGGAGAGAAGCTCAGATTACGGTACAGATCCGGTCAGCACTGTCTGCCGGAAATAGGTACAGAGGTACATTTAATATTAGAATTTCTCCAAACTGGAGGATTTTTTTTTTTTTTTTTTTTAAAGGATACACTTTCCATTATTTATCATTGCTAAGGAAAAGATTTAAGCAAAGTTGTGAAGGGGTAAACATCCCCTTTAAAAAAACATAAATGTAAAAGAAAAAGACAAATATATGCTACTTCCTAGCAGTAATGTGTTGGAAGAGTGTCCAGCATCCAAGCGGTTAAATGTGATCCTTTGGGAAATATATACAAAGTAAACAGTGGGATACACTAGCTGCACCATAGAGATCAAATAGAATGTTCACGTATTCTCATTGATTTAAAAGGGGCTTTAAAGGAAGAGTACACTTTTTTGGGGGAGGGGGGGAATTATTGTTATTTATAAAAAAAAAAAAGTAGGTTTGAGTTGCAATGACTTTATATTGAAAATTGTCCTGGTAGCATCAGTATCCTTGTTTTACCCAGCAGTAAAATAATTACAATATATTTTTTTTAATTTTAAAGTTTACTGCTCCTTTAACCCCTTAACCGACCACGTGATGTGCTATGACCGTCACACGGCTATTGCCATAAGGATCAGTGATAGTCATAGCACACCACGTGTGGGAGCGCTGTAAGTAAAAACTGGGACTGAAATTGACCATTCCAAAACTGGAGTGGTCTCTCTCAGACCCCAATGCGGTGCTCTGGTACACATCACAGGTCACATATACCGGGGTGTCAGAAAGGATCAAAGCAGTCCTTTAGGGAATGTAACTTCCCTGGACCGCTGATCCTTAAAGGGTTAATAGGGCTGGATTTCCCTATAGGCAGAGTAGGCAACTGTCTAGAGCTCCACATTTTGAGGGGTGGGCCTCAGCTGTGCTGGCCACACCCACATTTGGAATTGTGGGTGTGGTCAGAATAATCTCAATGTCACAGCACCAGCTTTAAACCCCTTTGAAGATTATTATTTTACCCTATGGATGCTAGAGATATCTCTCTCTCTGTTTAGAGCAATACTTTGGGGATCTCTCTAACAACCAAGGGGTTCACGTTTTTTCAGTCTAGCTTGTTGTATGCCAAGGGTATTTTCTGTGCTAGGAAACAGTGGATGGGACTGGGGGTGGGGTCATGTGGGGGTGTGGCCATGGGTGGAGCTAAGGGAGTCTCGAGTGCCTTGCTTAGGGGTGTCTGGGATGGAAATCCAGCCCTGTCTTTAATCCATGAACACTATAGAAGTCTTTGAATCACTGACAAGCATTCAAGAGGATACATGCCTCTTTTAAGTCAATTGGACTGTTTATATTACCCTAACGATGCAGCTGGTTTGCCCCAGAATTGCTCTTCTTTTTATTTTGTGAATATGGCCTATTACAGTTTTGTTCTCTACATATCTGAAGTCTCGCTAGGTCCTGAAGGTAGAGGCTCCATCTCCAGGTCATATGATTGCCAGCCTAGGGCATGCAAACAGGGCCAGATTTAAATCCTAGGTGACCCCAGTAAAGTAGGGTGACCACAGGTCCCTGATTGTCAGGGACAGTCCCGTAATTTATATGTGTGTCCCATGTCCTGCGTAGCCCTCATCAGAAACAATACAAAGTCCCTGAATAAAGAACACTAGGTGGAGAACTGCCCATTGCCTATTGTGACACAAAGTGATGCCTCTGCTGGGCTACAAGAAAATGGCTTCCAGTCAGAGCTCTAAGCACTAGAGACAGAACTGGAGATGCAGTGCAATTTTATTGTAGTGTAATACTAGTCTTGGGCATGCTGCATATTTTCTTGTAGCCACCACAGACATTGCTTTCTGTCACATCAGTCAATGAACAGTTCTCCCTCTAGTGCTTAGAACTTTGTGGTGCACCAGATAAAGAGCAAGTTGTGCACTGATGTCCAGTGATGTATACTGACTCCTCCCGCATATCTACACTAGAGCTGGAGAGAAGTACTCTTATCACCACAGTGTCCCTGAATGGCTGAATGGAAATGTGGTCACCCTACAGTAAAGTCAAACAAGCATTCCATTAGTCTGCTGATGGCCGTACCCCCACTCCTCAGATGAACCTGCCCACAGTCCCATTCACTTTTCCCTGACTCAAAAAATACCCTTAGCCTATAAAATATAAGGAAGCAAAAACATTTTAACACTTTGGTTGCTAGAGAGCTCTCCAACACATTGAGTTGTAGATCTCTGTAGCATCTAAGGCATACCTGGGAACTCTCAGGCTTTGGCCCTGAGACGCAGGCTTTTGAACCAGATCACAAGGTCTCAGGGAGGAGGGCCAAATTCTGAGGGTGAGAGAGCACACAGTTTATTACGATATGATTTGCGCCAATTCACTGCTTATTTAATGTCTAAATTAGTGACATTTCTGCCAGAAAGGCAAAGAGAGAAGTCCTTCTTGTCTTGTGAGTGTATAAGACGTGATATCCCTGAACTGTAGTGTGTTAAAGGTTCCTTGAGAATTAACTGGATCATCTCTGGGTTAGAGCAAACATTGACATACCACCTATGAAACGTGCGCAAGTGCTACGTTGTGAGAGAAAATTGATAGTGAATGCATTTACGCATGATTTTACTGCATTGTGTATGAAAAATCTAAAATACCAAATTGGTGTGCTCATTTTGTGTTTGTGGGCGTGGTCATGTGGACGTGGTTACGATTATGGAATCTGTCTGAGTGGAGTAGAGAATGTGTCTAGTGATATTGCGAATGATTTTATACGTCTTTTTGGTGTCGCAAATGTTATATTTTGTGCGCAAATCTAGGAAATTGATGCGCAATTCACGATTCTTTTGTTAAATGGCTTCCTGGATTATAACTTGCGCAACAGTTACTTGCGCAGGTTAAAATCATTATTTCACGTTTAGCGGTTGCATTCCGCCAGTAGAACCTACTTTCTTGCAAGTGTTAAGGGTTAATATTTCAAAGATCTTAAGGTGAGCTGATTTCAAAAGTTCCCAGGGGTTAAATAATAGTCTGTAAACAGCCATAAAAATGGCCCAGGGACATTGATATTGCTGTGACCACACCCACAATTAAGAATGTGGGTGTGGCCAACACAGCTGTGGCACCTCCCCTCAAAATGTGGAGCTCTAGGAGGTGGCCTACTGAGACTATTGGAGAATTTGGTTATAATCTGCTTACTAATATTGGTGCATTTGGGTTGCACTGTGCAATAATTTCTGCATTAGGTTGGCCCAAACCTGTGTCTTATGGGATTCTAGAAGCCCCGCCTTCCATGCTATGCATCTCTCATTCTAAGTTCTCCTACTGTTTTTGACAACTCATCTCAACAGCACAAGCATCTCTGAATGCTGAACTTTGTATGATACGTAATATATAAGGAGAATATTGGATCTATTAAAAATACTAAGCACGCTGCTTAGTACAAACTGTGCACATCAAACTCCAGTGCTACAATTTATGAATAAACTCATATTTCTGTACAGAAGTATTGTACATCAATAAACTTTAGAGTGGATGCATTAGTCAGCATTCTGGGAAATCTGAAATGGTTTTTAAGAACTGTAAATATCTGTTATTGCTTCCCTTAGCACAAATTAAATATGATCTTTTATTTTTATGATATTCTTATTTCTAATTTTAATAAGTAGTTTATAGATTGCAATAGCCCAGTAAGCTGAACTGTTACCTGGGGGAAAGTGTCTAACTGATGCATAAAAACAGAGATCGCATTAATTGTACACTGATATTTTTAGTTGTAAAAGAATTTCCATTTACCCTTTGAGCGCCAGGGAGTGCCAATGTGCTGGATTCTTCCCTGGCACTCCAAGGGTTAAACTATGATTTTTTTTAACCCTTTCGAGTACCAGAGGGGTACACAAAGCATTTCAAAGCAGTGCGTTGTGTACCCATCTGGCATGCTAAGGGTTAATATAAACACTGTACAAAATTAATAGTTTTGCATATTATTTTGATGATCTACTGTCTATCCATCAAAGGCAATAACTGATTAACCCCTTAAGGACCCATGACATTACTGGCACGCCATGTGTTGGCCGTGTGATAAGGACCCATGACGTGCCAGGACCGTTGTGGATTTCAGGGCTCCCCACACGGCTGCACGCCATTCATGGAGCCCTGATTCAGATATGAAAAAAAAAACCGGTCCGTGGTCCCTTAAGGGGTTGAAGATTTTTCATTTAACCCCTTATATGCTACTAGAGACAACTCCAACAAATTTCAGCATACCTTTTTTTTAACTCCAGAATAATGGGGATTCCAAGTTGTAATTTTTGGTTAAAAAAAGAGAAATTCTGGTGCAAATCAGCTACACCACAGGCCCAAATCAACATTCCCCAAATTCCTGTTATTTGAAATGGTGCTTATGCAGGGCTGGATTTCCCAGTAGGCAGCTGTGCTGACCACACCCACATTCTGAATTGTGGGTGTGGCCAGAGCAATCTCAGTGTCCCTGCACTAGTTTTATCCTCCTTTGCAGGCTATTTTTTCAACCCCTTGGATGCTGAGCAATGCACTGGAGATTTTTCGAGCAACCAAGGGGTTAACAATTTTTTAATTCTTGCTTGTTATATATAGGCCATGGGTATTTTCCGGTACTAGGGTAGGGTCATGTGACGAGTAGAGGTGTGGCCATGGGTGGAGCTAAGGGAGCCTAGAGTGCCTTGCCTTTTAGTGCACTCAAAGGCGTAAAAGACACGTTTAAATCAATTCTTTGTTTTGTGCACATGGTCCACAAATGTAAAACATAAATGATTTAGAAAGACCTTTAAAAATCACTTATATTTGTGTTATCGTATTCTTTAATTTTAACTCCTTAATGACCAGAGGTCCAGGGAGTGGACTTCCCTTAAGGACTGCTTTGATCTTGGTCGGAGAGCCGTGGTACAGGACTAATCATGTGTGCTGGCTTGCCGAACGGGGGCCTAATAGTGATACCTCCCATCATGGAGAGGTCAATTTCAGACCCCGCTAGTTCTCACAGCTCTCCCACAGGAGCACTGTGAGCAAAAAATTGGATGCATCAGAGGCCTATCTGGCATTCAAGGGGTTAAAAAGCTCTATTCAAATGCAGAGGAATTTAGGAATTTTGTATGTGCCCCCCCCCCCATAGTTTAGCCCATAATAACGCCAGTCTGCTTTTATAATTACGGGCCATGCTTATTTGTTTAGTCTTGCCCCAGTCAGCTGAGGAGGGCAGTTTTTAACCCCCATGATAATGCGGACAAGTGCAGTCCTGGGATTCTGTTCCAAACAGAATCAACTGTAGAAAAACCTGGAAATTACCCTTTAACCGCTTACCTCCCGAGGACGTGCATGTATGTCCCAAGCACATGTCCCAGGTGGACAGAGGACGTACATGTACGTCCCAGAAGTCATTCAGTAAAATGAAAAAAAAAATGTTTGGTGGGCGTTAAGTGCTGGCCACGTGTGCGCGCGGCCAGTCACTAAAGGGTTAACCCTTTTGAATGCTAGCAGCTTACAAAATGCATTATATACCACTCTGGCATTGAAAGAGATAAATAATTTCCTTCCACGTTGTGTTTTTTTCTTAAAATAAACTCCTGGATTATGTCTATTACACTGTGATAAAATGCCAGTTCTACCTGTATCAACGTTCTCTTGGTATAGGGAGCATAATGCTTAGTAATCTGACATATGTTGCTGTGACTCTGCCCAGGAGACTGCTAATACCTGCTTTTAGCTGAATTACATCTTCTGGAAGTCTTTACACCCAGGGGACTATTAATTCTTGAGTAATCCAATCCATGTCCATGTCTAGTGATAACACAGAGTCATCTCCTGTACTGATTTACCAATATATATATTTTTTTAAATCTCTACATATCACTCCATGTTACGAATGGCAGAAAGTGGTAGTCGAAGCTCCCTGAATTACCTTTTGCTCACCTCAGGCCTGTCAAGCAGGTGGTAACAGTTCTTATACCCATCTGCTCAAGTAACTTAAAGCAGATCCTTGTCTGTAGGCAATGTTACAGGAATCATTTTATACTAGTAAGAACAAGGGGAAGCTGGCATACGTACACATCACCATATTTCATGCAATTTCTGGAAGAAATTGCATGGCGAGGCTAAGTAATATATTAACATTATTTTTTATGCAGCATGCTTAGCGCTGTAAAAAATGTATATTGTTTTCAACGTAATGTATGAACAGCTGTAAAATTTAATTTTAGATGATATATTGCATAAGTTAAAATTAGAAAAGCAATAACAATTTATTTTAATAGTATCTTAATTAATACTGAATTACAATGTAATTCCTATGGAAGTACATGCGACATCTACTTGAAATGCCAAATTAATTCTTTATGACCAATGCTGTTAAAATCAATACTAAATGAATACATAATGATGAGATACTTAGAATGAAGAGTGACCACACAGAACAATAAAAAAGGCCATCTCCGCCCTTATCTATAACATGCTAATAAAATATTTCTTAACAAGCTGAAACAGGCTATAAAATTGGAGGCACATCCATATATTAATATTAATCTACATTATGTTTTCTCTATGTATATACAGATATAATTTAATGTGTAGCTGAAGGTTTCTTTATAAAGCGATGCACGGAACTCTGTGTTCCCAACTCATACAGATATTTTGAATTGAGAAATGGAACACACAATTTGAAGGCAATAACACCTAACTAACACATATATCCATTAAATTTATAAACAAAATAAATGTGTCCCCCAAAAACACTTATTTTACAAGCACAGTTTATCTTAGAACACACACTGGCAAATGGAAAAAAGCTACCATATTTGTGAAATATTGACTCTCTTGACCTGAAGGCACAACCCAATGCAAAATAACCAATATGTGATAATGTTTCAACTGGTGACCCCTTGTCTAGTTTAAAGTGTAAGTAACACATCCTAATAATAAAGCCTGCAGCTACGTGACTATGGCCAGAAAATTCTAATAGGCCGTATAAACCTTGCCCTTGGTCCTTGGTTCAAGAGATATCTTATTCAATCAGACAAGGATGTCATACCAATGGAGGTGGACATGATAGTCACTAGCAGGATAATTAATAAAAAAAAAACTGCCAGCAGCTGATATGTCTGCCGCCATAGACATAGATGCTATCAATGGAACAAAGGCACAAGTGCAAAATTCATAGCGGCCATTAGGATTTTCTGTCCACAAGCACTTAATTGAACAGTGGATATTCACCTCAGTGATTAACAACCCAATCACTGTGTCAGCCTTTGCATATGTACAAAATGGCTGCCTGCACAGTTAGGGAATACAGCAGCATGGGCGTGATAGCGATTTGGATTTTTTCCTGTTACTTGATTAACTGGACAGACCTGTAAATGATACAATAGTGCAGGGCTTATAATTTTAAGTCCTTTGCTACTAGCCAGACCTGAAAAGTTACTCGCCACTGCAAGCCATAACATACCCACCAGGGCTGAATTTCTACTCGCCAGGGCAAAATTTTCACTCGCCATTGGCTAGTAGCGAGTGGAAACTTTGAGCCCTGAATAGCGTAATGCACAAGTAACTGTAAACTAGTCTGTATTGTCTTATGGTGTCACTTCCCTTAACCCTTTGAGTGCCAGAGCGCTATCCAGTGCATTGGTATTCAAAGGGTTAAGCCCTTGGATGGTACAGAAGACTCCAGAACACTTCTTTTAGTCTTCAAACGGTTAATCGATTGAATCACATTCCCCACAAAGAAATTGTACAAAGGACACTGATAATTTGGAGGGGAGGGGGTATTAAACATGTTAACCTCTTATTACTTTTAAGTAGGGGTGAGTAAGGTTTTTTATATTATTTTTAAGGGTCAAAACAATTACTTGTCCTTTTATACAATTTTTTTTAGTCTTTATGATCCATTAAAAGAATATCTCATTAAAATTAAATAAAAGTTATCACTTCTAATAGAACACCCCATATATTTTTTTGGGTGTTAATTTGAATTTTCAGCTTCTTTCACAGGACTGCTTGGCTAAAGGCCTACATTTCAGTATGCAAATTGATTTATTTGCCCCTAAAATATGTAAATGACAGATGATCTGACACTCATTACAGTATTGATTAGATTAAAAGCATTAGTTATGTACCTTATAGAGAGGGGAGAGAGAGTATGACAAGAGATCTCTAATTACGGACAAGACTATATTTCTCTAGACAGATTTATTGACAGGCATCAATAGGCCTTATGCTAAAGATGTGCAATTCTGGAGCAAACCATCTTAACCATAACAGGAAAATAAAAATGCCCATTGATTAAAATGGCCCATTTAAACCCTTGAATGCTGGGGGGAGGTCTCCAACAAATTGCTTCACCTACCCTCTTTCCTTATTCATGGTCCTTGCAACCCTGATCTTATTTTTTGATAAATTATGTCTAATTGACTATCTACTCACTGTGACATTCTTTTACACTGTTCATGTCTGTTTGGTTGATTAATTGTACTATGTAATGTTAACCTCAATAAAGTTGATGTTATTAAAAAAAATGTTAATGGTCCCCTCTGGTTTATTGATTATGTTCCAAAATTGCAGGGGATATTTATTTTTTTTAATTTGGATTTAATTTAAACATGTGGCTGTCAGAGCAGCTTAACCCTTTGATGAAATTGTATTAGACCCCTGGTTTATTGATACTTCTATTCCAGAATTTTAGGGGCTGTTTATTTTAATTTTTGGGGATTTAATGTTTATTTGGCTGTCAGAGCAGGGGTTAATTTTATATTGATAAACTAGTTTTAAAGCCTGTGTCCACGGGCCAACACTGGCAGCACTGCAGTCATGCGCAGTACTGACTGCCTGAACGCGCCGCGGCTGATACGGAGTGGGGCGCTCCGAATTCAGACCATAGTGCAGTCCCAGGAAGGTGTGCAGAGAGGACTGTGGTCTGAATTTGGACTGCCCTGCTCCGTATCAGCCACGGCGCAGGCAGCCTGTACTGCGCATGATTACAGCGTGCTCAGCCATCTCTACTGCACATGACGACTCCTGACAAATGTCCAGCGAATTATAATATAGGATATGGCACTGATCAGAAAATTGTTCCAGCTACACTGGAATGTTGCTTGTTGTTTCCATGATTTACAGAAAAAAAGTGTTTTATTGTGCAAGTAAATGAGACCTGGTGGGGGGAAATGCGCTAAGGTGTGATAAAGAGGAGATAAATTCTCCATCTCCAGTTTAAAATACTCTCCATTGCCTATGTTATTCTTCAAAGCTGATACACTAACAACGAGCAGGAAATATTAGATAATAGTGAATGGGCTTTATAGAATGACATAGGAAATTAAGAACTGATCACACAGGAAAATTATCATCACTTTACCACCTCTTTGTCATTTCTTAGTGCATCTCACCCCTCGATTTCATTGTAGATGCTAACTTTATCACTCATTAGCTTTATCTCCTGTATTCCTGCTGAAGTAATTTGGAGATAAAACTAGAGACACACACACACGCATGCACTCACACACATGCACACACGCAAAAAGGCTCACACACACAACAGTCACAAAATCACTCTCTCTCTCTGAGTTTCATAGGCTTCTACAGACGAATGGGGAATGATGTGTGAGGGAACACTCTCCAAAGCTGGAGAATGTATCCCACAAGGCTGAAACAACATGTTTTGGTGCCATGGTGTTGAACTTGTATGGCAATTAGCTATATTTAAGGCCAAACATACCACTTGCTATGCTATAGAAATACCCCCAAGTGTGTGGGCTCTGATTTATTCATTGCATAGTTTGTGATAATATTGACCCGGTGCAGAAACTACTTAACATTACTTGCCAGACTGAACCACCAATAATAATGGTTAATCTCTCCAAACAATTTATATTAGAAACAAATGGCTAGTACAACATATGAACAATATTTAATTTTTTTAATTAATGAAGCTTATCTTACAGTGGCAGGTCCAATTTAAGACATATGAGTAAAGTTGGGTAAAAAGTGTAATTTCATTCAGGTGCGAATTTACACTGAATAGGAAAGATGTTTCTCTATTTAGCACAAATTCACAGTGGAAGAAAAATAAAGCTTGTTTCAATGCCACAAGGTGAAGCCAATTGATTTTAATGGGCTTCAGTTCCCAGCATGCACCTGTCATCATGCCCACACAAACACATAAACTCAACCACTCTTATACACACACAGATTATCACCATAGGAAGATGTTATCATAAACAGCCTTCCTGTTGGAGGCAAAACACACTGTTTCCTGCATATTGTTTCCAGCGACATAACTTTTCACCCATCCCTACCTGTTATGTTTACATGTATTGAAATATATAGGTTGTATACCCTCTCTTGCTCTAAGAGCTGTTGATGGTGGCGTAATTGCCATTTTTTTGTTTGTCGACATTTACTATTCTCTAATGATAGGTTACGTTTGCTGTGTCCCAAAGGACAAATGAGTCTTGTTTCTCTTACTATGTCACGCTTGTGATACTGATATCAGTATTTTTTAGTAAAATAAAAGCTAAAAAAGGAACATATCTCTTGAGGCTCCAGTAAGTCTAGGCTCCTTTGAGATGTATTATAATCATGGTGGAGAGAGGCCAAGTGAATCTCATTCTTTGCAGAACAAGTAATACGTAATGAGCTTGAAACATTTCATGGTCCTTTCTTAATATGTTTTATTTTTCCATTGACTATGAAAATAGGCTTGTTTTACAGAACAGTGGTATAGGCATAGCTTAACCACAAAAACCTTTGTTTTAATAGGTACCGGCCATATCTTCCACAATAAGGTCCCTTTGGTCTCATTCTCTCTTCTAGAAAGGGCGCCAGGGTGCCAGCAATTCTTGTTTAACATTTGGAGTTTATTTTCATGCAGTTAGTTCAATCAGGACAATGTCCAAATCAAATTGTTTTAGTCTATATTACAATACGTGTTGCCTGTGCTATCGCTGGCCAGATCTCTTTAATAAAGAGCTTATTTTCTCATATTTTTGAAGGATAATATGCACATATTTTCTTAGGTCTGCCAATCTTGAAGATTTATTAGAAACGCATAATGCCAAAGTCTACCCTTGATTGTCTAAGAAGCTGATGTACTAAGAAGAAATGGAACAATTCTAGGGCAAACCAGATGTGTCATGGGGGACCGGAGCAACTGCTCATTTATTTAACTCAGGCTTTTAACCCCTGAAATGCAAGAGAGGGATCAAGAGCCCATTTAACTCCATGGGAATTTTAGAAATTGTTTGCCCCTATGGTGAAATTAGTTTGCCCCAGAATTACTGCAGTTCTTCTTCTTAATACATTAGCCTCATTAGAGTGGATGTACCAATATGATTCTTCTCTAAAGTAGGTGGCTAGATTGAGATCTTATGCACTAATTATATTTACTAAGCTATTTGTTCCAGCAATCCTAATGCTTATACCACTATCTGACCAGGGGAGGACAAAGGGGAGTGATTCAGTATTTTGGGGTGTTCCCTTCCTCTTTGCCTTGCTTTTCTCTATCTACAAACAAGGAGCAGAAGAAATGGATGCGATTTTACTCCATGTTCCTGCACATGCCGTAAGGAGAGCGTATGAGGCTTGCTCAGATTAAAGGGATAGTAATGTTTCACAATAAAAGCAGCTCCAATTAATCTTCATAGTATTTGGGCCATGGAGAGTATTATTTCAATACTGTCAGAGCTGTAGTTCAGGAGTAATTAAATGATAAAGTATCCCCCCTCCCACGTCTTTTACTGATGTAACACTGCTCCCCTCAGAGCAGCAAGACTGTCCGGATGGATCACAGAGAGGGACAATCTTCAGTAAGAATAAGGAAAAACCTGAAACACCTGTCAAGGGGGCAGGGTTTTCCTTATGTTCATAGTAAGACGATTGTCCCTTGCTGTGAACTGTCTGGTCCCAGGACCAGATTGCACATCTGATGGGAGATGGCTTACACTAGGTAAAAGGAGTGGGAGGGGATACTTTATCATTCATTTACTCTTGAACTACAACTATGACAGTATTGAAACAACACTCTCCATGGTCCAAATACTATGAAGATTAGTTGGAGCTGCTGTTTTTGTTAAACATTATTTAACGATAGTGGTACATGGGCCAGTATGCACTTAAGAGATCATACCTGCTTATACATACATACCCCATATTGCAGTCTTGTGAAGAAAATGGGGTGCACACTCAGATTCATACAATTGCCCCCATATTTATTCTAGAGTCATTTGTATACATCAGATCCAAAATATTTCTATTTGATAGAATGAGGCTTAGAAAGTAATACGTAACTGTATGGCACATACAGTACAATTGTGCATTGTACTTAAACCAAAGACAGGTTTGCCTGAGTCTTTTAACATAGACAAATGCCTGACATGCATTGCATATGTTGCACATTAGGCTAAACAGAGTTAACGCCCCTTTGCTTTGGATTTTGGAACCAAATTCTAGATTGTCACATGTAAAGGGACATTTCAGTGTTGATTTCCATTTCCAGGAGATTAAAAATGAAACATGTAACCACAAAGCTGGCTTATGTCATCCCCTCTTTGGAGCCAGCAGCAATGCCAAAAACGAGATATTTGATAGGTTTGTGAGAGAAACAGATGCAGAAAATGCCATTCCCACAAATGTAAGGTCTTTCTTATCTTCATACTGGAAAGAACTCACAGTACATGATAAAAAACCCAAAACAAAACAAACAAAAAAGTGTTTTGGCTTTCAAAAAAAACGAAGGAACAAAATTCAAACTTCAAAAAAAATGTATAGTTAATGTAAAACTGATGTTTTTAATTTAAAACGCCTATCTTTATACTAATCTGCTTTTCTTTATAAGGTTACATGTAGGTAGAGATAAGCTGTTTAATATGCTATTTTGCAAGTTAGTTTGAATGCACAATTTAAATGTGTTTGAAAGAAAAAAAAAATCAAAATTAGCCAAGGGTATTTCATCCAAAGAGATTTCAGTTTTATTTTGGAAGCAGTTTGTTCTCTTTATTAAATTCTGCCAGCTGTCAGCTAAACAAATCTGGCCAGGTGGGGCTTACAACCCGTGACTATGAAACCTAGGAGTGCAGCTGTCCAGTTCGCCTTAAGGAAGAATTCAAACAAATGGCAGGAATGGAAAGATCACTGTTGTTTTCAAGAAAGTAGCTACCTACTTTGGTTCATTTCTTGTCTGTTTAGTTTATTTAATGTACGGCCTCCCAAGGTTTTTAGAAACTAAGGGTAGAAATCACAAACATGTTTTTAATATTTAGTACGCTTTATTGGAATTACAGCCTGGATTTATTTAATATTTGTGAACACAGGGAAAAAAGGAATCATCTCTGTGTGAATTTTTTATTTGCAGAGCACAGAGGAACAGATTCCAATAGAGAGAGGAACAGTAAACTTTTTTTTTTAATGAAATAAAAGTCACAGGGTTTGTCCTGTTATACAAAACACTAGCACACCCACTGCTGGGGAGATACCGTAAAATATCAGGTATAATACGCACATGTGTATGATACACAGGTGCAAATTATACCCAAGATTTTAGGAGGAAACAAGAGTGCTTATGTATAATATACACATTTGTTTCCCCCATTTACTAGATTATTTTTTTTGCCCATTCAGTCTCTACCAAGTAAGCAAATCTACTCTCTGATTAACTCACCCCCTCTGGAGCGGAGCTGACTTTAATCACTGCACAGCGGGCAGTTATTATTAGTTAGTATTCTGAACATAGAATCAAGTTCAGTACTGCTCCTTAGACTCCGCCTTGGGCGGAGCCTAAGAAGCAGTACTGAACGTGACTCTATGTTGAGAATAGTAACAACATAGTGTCTACATTATTGATGAAATTAAAAAATAAGAGTTAGTCAGTCTAGGGATAGCTAGACAGACAATACTAAGTAATAGCTAGCCAGCCCAGAATGCAGTATCGGCCGCGAGGGATAGCTATTTAGCATAGAGACAAGCAAGACTTGTACATTATCCCCACTCAGCAATCAGAATGGAGGAAGACTGAGAAAGACTGTTACATAGATAGTAACATATTTTTATCCCCTTGAATACAGTTCTCTGAAGTTACTTCCCGCTTCCTTAAGGGTTATAATCATACCTGGGAACTTTTTATTGTTGTCTCCCCGGAGGGGAGTCCTCTGCTGCCATGGGTGGTGTGAAGAATGATGCGTATCATGTCAAAAAGGGGTGGATCTTAACACGAGTGCCGGGGGAGGGCTTAAAAGAAGGTTGGGAGGAAGGAGCTACACCGGGGTAAAAAGTGGAAGTAGGTAGAGTTTCAATAGAAACTCCCCACATCCGGAGGACACAGCCTCTGCCCCGGAGACCTGGTAAGGTAATGCCAAAACCGGAGTCTCTGGGGCAAATCTGGAAAGTTCCCAAGTATGGTTATAATGTGAGAGGCTCAATCGGAATTTGAGGCTTCACCATTCCACCTCCAACATCCCTTGAGCCAATCACATCCACCTTATTAATTACAAATACCCCATCAGGTTTTTAAGATTATTAACCCTTTAATTCCCTAATAAAAATCATGCTCCTTCCTAAACTTTACTTGTCAACCTATACTATTAAAAACCCATCTATATTAAAATATCAATATACCTCTCAATCAAAATTAAAACTATTCTCAACCTCTCAACCAGGGACATCCCCCACACCCTCTTCCAGTTACTCATAGTCTCCAGATATATACCTATAGTGATCACCCCTAAAAGGGACTCTCTATGTCATCCATCCATAGATGTCCCAATCTTGTGTAGATAAAACTACACTCAAATAAACTCCGCCAGATCCGTTCGCCAATTTGTGGATGTGGGAATTGTCAGCGATTTGGAACAACAACCCATTTGAGGGGAATGTTGCGTATTATAGAAGATATTTTGATGACGTCCTCATCATATGGGAGGGGTCGGAGGAGGATGTTCATGGATTTATGGAATTCATCAATACTAATCCATATGATTTAAAATTTATTATGAAGATGGATCAGATGCAGATAGAATTCCTAGATCTAATTCTATATCATGATGATCACCATATCCTTACGAGAAACTTTCGTAAGAAGGTGGATAGTAATGAATATTTACACTATCAAAGTGGTCACCATAAACAATGGAAACAAAACATACTATTTGGGCAGCTGCAAAGAGTTAAAATAAATTGCAGCAAGGAAAGTGATTTTGTGGTAGAAGCACAGATAGTGAAGGAGAAACTACTGGAGAAGGGCAATGATGTCCAGCTATTGGAAGACGCAGAACAAAAGGTGAGAAGTATTCCTAGGGAACAGCTGATTAGGTGCAAGGAGAAAAATAGTGAGAAGAAGGTGTGGATGCCATATTTTACCACTGCTTAAAATAAAAGTGCCCACCAGATAGAAAAAAATATTAAACATTGGCATCTGATAAAGGAAGATCTGGTGTTGGGAGCATCACTGAAAGATAGGCCGAGGGTGTCGTTTTGGAGAAATAGAAATATCAAGGAGATGGTGGTACCCAGTGATGTGTATAAAAAAATACTGAATAAGAAGGAAGCCGATGGAGGATATAAAGTTTCTAGTTTTCTGAAGGTGGGGAATGGTATGTTCAAATGTGGAGGATGGGCATGTACTCCTTGTACGCATTCTCCTTTCAAAGGAAAGAATATGAAAAATGTCTTTACTTCTACAACTACGGGTAAAATGTATATACAATGCGCCAAGTTATGAACTGTAACTCTGACGTGTCAGTCTGCTCACGTGCCAATGTGGCATTCAATACGTGGGCAGGACTACTCGTAGACTCAGAGTCAGGTTCGGTGAACATTTAAGGAATATAGTGAATCAGATGGACAAACATAGTGTGCCACAGAATTTCCTGGAGAATAAAGAATGTAGTCCTGAAGGTATGACAGTTATGGCTATTGAACAAGTGAAAATAAATAGGAGAGGGGGTGATAGGGTCTTGAAGTTGAGAAAAAGGGAGATCTTTTGGATCCATCATCTCAAGATGCTACACCCCATGGGTTTAAACATGGAACTGGATCTGACGGCATTTATTTGAGTGTAGTTTTATCTATGCAGGATTGGAATGGATGGATGACATAGAGTGTCCTTTTTAGGGGTGATCACTATAGGTATATATCTGGAGACTATGAGTATCTGGAAGAGGGTGTGGGGGATGTCCCTGGATGAGAGGTTGAGAATAGTTTTAATTTTGATTGAGAGATATATTGATATTTTTATATAGATGGGTTTTTAATAGTATAGATTGCTAAGAAAAGTTTAGGAAGGAGCATGATTTTTAGTAGGGAGGGAAAGGGTTAATAATTTTAAAAGCCTGATGGGGTATGTGTAATTAATAAGGTGGCTGTGACTGGTTTGAGGGGTGTTGAAGGTGGAATGGTGAAGCCTCAAATTCCGATTGAGCCTCTCACATTATAACCCTTGAGGAAGCAGGAAGTAACTCCTGTGATACGCGTTGGGTGTTAAGATTGATCACTGTGGATATACATATCCCCCTCTATTGAGACATCTTATTGTAATAGCGAAATGCAGCTTTGAAAAGGGCTAGCTGCTACTATATTGCGATCATGCACGATCTAGTATGAGAGACGGGACGGCCAGCCGGTGACGTCATCAGACTGGGACGGCTGTCGTGTGGAGACGCTGTGAGAGAGAGTTGTCAGACAGCAGGAACTCCAGAACTGGTGAGCATCTCTGACTTCTTCTACTTCTATGCATATTGCTATTAGGGTTAGTCACCCTAAGGGTAATGGGGGAATCCAAATATGGATCCCTTGCTCACAAGTGCCTAGAGGGATCTGCTGCACCTCACCAATGAGGCACAACAAGGCTGAAATGTATGTCCAGGGTTAGCTGTTTCTCTTGTTCTGAGAAGAATTATCTGGCATTTTGTGGCTGGGCTATCATTTTGGCAGGATCTGTATGATATGCTTCAGAATATTTTTTCTCTGTGTATGGCATTTGTGAGCTAAAAGAGATTGCACTCTGGGCATGATGACACAGTCCCAGTGAGCTTTTGCAAACACTTACAAGCTCATGAGCCTAGTTGAGCATCTCTTACTACTTCTGTGCAAACTGCTCTTAGGGTTAGTCATCTTAAGAGTAATGGGGGAATCCAGACGTGGACCCCTTGCTCACAAGTGCCTAGAGGGATCAACTGCACCTCCCCAACAAGGCCCAAGAAAGCCAAACGTATGTCTGGGGTTAGCTGCTTCTCTTGTTCAGAGAAGAATTGTCTGGCATTTTGTGGCTGGACTGTCATTTTGACAGAACCTGTATGATATGCTTCAGAATATCTCTTCTCAGTGTATGGTATTTGTGAGCTAAAAGAGATTGCACCCTGGGCGCGAGGATGCAGTCCCAGTGAGTTTTTGCATACCTTTGCAAGCTCATGATCCTAGTTGAGTGTCTCTGACTTCTTCTACTCCTATTTGCACATAGCACTATTTATAAAAGCCTCTACTTATACACATCACTATTTATACACACCACTTCTTGCACACAACACTATTTACACACACGACCACTTAGACAAATAACTATCTAAACATACCACTAGTTATACACAACACTAGTTATGTACACAGCACTATTAATGCACAACACACAACACCACTTAAAGACATTTACTTACACATACCATTATTTATACATTATTACACACATCACCACCACATCAGACATACCAGAACCTTTACACACCACAACTTGAAAGCTCCACTACTTATACACAGATGACTACTTACACACACAACTAATTATATGCACCACAATGCTCAACTACTGATACACTAAACAACTATAGACACAATCCGCTATTATCGAACACTCCACTTCAGGTAACACGTACCACTACCACTGACACACTCCACTTCTGCTGACAAATTCCATTACTTTTAACACTGCACTGCTAGTGACACACTCTTGTATTACTGACCCCTCCACTACTACAACACATTCCACTGCTAATGACAAACTTTGCTACTACTGACACACTCTGTTACTACTACTGACAGATGCCATTTTTATTGACACACTCCAGTACTATTGACAAATTCTCTTATTACTGTCAAACTCCCCTCTTAGAAAACCCCATTACTGATATATTTCAATACTTTACACACTCCACTGTTAATACAATTCTCTGTTAATACACTCCACTACTCATGCAGTCCATTACCAATACATTTCTCTAAAATACTCTCTAGTACTGACACTCTATGCTACTGATACATGCCACTAATAATACCATATAGTACTGGCACTCTTCACTGCTGGCAATTGCACTAATAATACTCTTTAGTACTGAAATGCTACACTACTGATACATGTAGCTAATAATACCATCTAGTACTGACACGCTACACTACTGAAACATTCCTTTAACAGCACACTCTAGTAATGACACACTACATTATTGATACATCCCCCTAATAATAACCTCTAGTTATGACACACTACTATACTGACTCATTCCCTAATCATACACGCCAGTACGGAAGTGCTACAACACTGATATATGCCCCGATAATGCACTGTAGTAGTAACACTCTACAATACTGATACATGCCCCTGATAATAAATTATATTACTGACACAATAACTATAAACACATTCCTCTAATAATACACAATAGTACTACACTACTATGCTACTTTTACATACCCCTAATAAGAAAACGATATGGCTGACCTCCTACTGAAACATGCATGTAATAATACACTTTAACACTGATACACTACACTACTGACACAAGCCTATGATAATACACTCTAGTACTGACACACTACAATACTGATACATGCCTCTAATAATAAAATATATCACTGACAAAATAACTATTAGCACATTTATCTACTAATATACTTTAGTGCTGACACACTACACTACTAGCACATTGCCCTGATAATACACTCTAGTACTAAAATGCTACACTACTATTACATGCCAATAATAATATCCTCTCTGCTACTAACGCTACACTATTGATAATGCCTCTAGTATAGACACTACTGATAATGCTTCTAAAAATGCACTTTACTAATGATACACAACTTTACTGAAACATTCCTCTAATAATACACTCTAGTACTGACACTGCTGATAATGCCCCTAATAATGCACACTCGTAGTTACACATTACATTATTAACACATTCCTCTAATAATACACTCTAGTACTGACAGTCTACAGTACTGATACATTCCCCTAATAATTAATGGCACAACACCACTGATACATTCCTCTAATAATACACTCTAGTATTGACATGCTACACTACTGATACACTCCTCTAATAATGCACTCTAGTAATTACACACTACACTATGGACACGTTCCACTAATAATACACTCTAGTAGTGATACACTGCATTATCGATACTGTACATACCCCTAATTATTAATTATATTACTGACACAGTATCTACATAGATATTACTTTAATAATATAATCTAGTAGACTCGTGAATGTCGAGAAAACTTGATTTATCCAAGTATCTGTGAACATTTTTTTTACAAGTTTGAGAAAACAAACACTGTTGGCCTGTGTATTTAGTTAGAATTTCATTAAAAATGTTTTTCTGGATTAATCTCATTCAGTCATCTTCTTTGGACTGGCATTTGAACAAGATACAAAGTGTATTCAACAGAAAGTTCCCCCAAACAAGACACTATCATCTCTGAGAATACTAAGGAAGGAAGCAGCAACATATTTGACTCTGCTGCATGTACAATATTGGGCTTTAGGAGGTGACAGAATGAGAGTTGAATTGCAGTACCACCAGTATCAGCACCAGCGTTAGATTAATCTGGTCAGACATTCAGCAGCATCATGGAATATGAGCTAGCAAAGACTATTGACTGAGGAAATACACATGGCTGTGTCCAACAACAGAAAGCCCACCCGAAATAATATACAATGTGATCTCTGGGAGTATTAAGGAAAGATCAGCAGAGTCTTCGACTCTGTTATATGCAAAATATTGGGCTTCTTTCCTTTTTTCAAAATACAGTAACACACTCAGGATTAATACCAGGTGTATTTCTTGGACAGCAGTGAATTCTGGAACACTGCTCGTGAAGAAGTGCATATTTGTTTGCGGTTGGGCACTTTAGTTTAAACAATAAATCTTATTTTGATTTTTAAAAATTAAACTAACACAATTAGGAATAACGTATGTAGTTGCTCACTAGATGGTGGATAGTGACACTGGACAGTCAGCTATGGATTGGATGGATTCAGACATTTATATTTGGGCATGATATGATGTTCTAACCCTGTCCCTAACTCCTAGCACCTAGCTATCCTAACTATTATTTTGTTTACTAGATAACCTACCTATTAATTATATTTACTAGCTAACCTACCTATAATTATTATTATTGTTAGCTTACCTAACTCTAGCTTCTGCTAAACTAAGTACCACAACCTACAGCACTAAAAGGAACCAGAAGAAAAACAATAATTGTTTCTTTCTTCCAACAGTGCAGGGAGATGAGAGGATAATGACAAGCGTGTGACACACTACTTCTCTTCTGGCTGTTAAATTGCTCATAAGGAATACATTCTGCATCCAGATAATATTAGTTTGAGGGGCCATCCATAGCAGCACAGTGGCTCAGTGGTTAGTACTGTTGCCTTGCAGTGCTGGGGTCCTGGGTTCAAATCCCACCAAGGACAACATCTGCAATGAGTTTGTATGTTCTCACTGTGTTTGTGTTGGTTTCCTCCCACACTCCAAAAAAACATACCTGATAGGTGAATTTAGATTGTGAGCCCCAATGGGGACAGGGACCAATATTAGTGTAAAGTGCTGTGTTATCTGTGTGCGTTATATAAATAAAGGATTATTATTATTATTATTATCCCCTTATAAATCAGGTTTGGCCACCGTATAAAATGCATCACAGATAAACTAGGGATTCACAGACATAACCAAGGTGACTGTCCCTCCACTTCCTGCCAGGATTGTATTGGATATTCTGTTTATCAATGACTGAATCGATTTTAATGAAAGCATAGCAATTGTCCTTTGTTATTCTGATGCTTTGTTCCATTATCATGTTGTTTTAATCTGAATCTTGCAAAACACATGATTTTCAGTTAATTTCATAATTGTTACAAAACCAGTGCACGTCTACACTCTACTGCTGATACGCTACACTACTAGCACATACCCCTAATAATAAATTATATTACTGACGCACTACCCTACTCATACATGCTCCTAATAATACACTGTAGGACTGACACACTATAATACTGTTACATGCCCCTAATAATAAAATATATTACTGAATTACTGAAGAGCTAACTATTGACACATTCCTCTAATAATACACTCTCTAGTACCGATACACACACACACACTGCACTATACTACTGATACATGCCCCTATTAATACACTCTAATATTGATACACACTGCACTACACTGCTGATACATGCCCCTAATAATACACTCTAGTACCCACACACAGTACACTACACTGCTGATACATGCACATAATAATACACTCTAGTAACCATGCACACTACACTGCTGATATATGCCACCAATAGTACACTCTAGTACCCATACATACTGCACTACATTACTGATATATGCCCCTAATAATACATTCTAGTACACATGCATACTGCACTACACTACTGATACATTACACAACTTATACATGACACTAATAATACACTCTAGTACTCATACACACTGCACTACATTACTGATAAATGCCCCTAAAAATACACTCTAGTACCCATGCACACTGAGCTACACTACTGATAAATTTACCTAATAATAAACTCTAGTACCCATATACACTGCACTACATTACTGATCCATGCCCCGAATAATAAACTCTAGTACCCATGCACACTCCGCTACACTGCTGATACATGCCCCTAATAATACACTCTACTACCCACACACACTGCACTACACTACTGATACATGTCCCTAATAATAAACTCTAGTACACACACACACTACACTACACTGCTGATACATGTCCCTAATAATAAACTCTAGTACCCACACACACTGCACTACACTACTGATACGTGTCTCTAATAATACACTCTAGTACCCACACACACTGTACTACACTACTGATACATGTCCCTAATAATACACTCTACTACCCACACACACTGCACTACACTACTGATACGTGTCCCTAATAATACACTCTACTACCCACACACACTGCACTACACTACTGATACATGTCCCTAATAATACACTCTAATCCCAATACACACTGCAGTACACTACTGATACATATCCCTAATAATACACTCTAGTACCCACACACACTGCACTACACTACTGATACATATCCCTAATAATACACTCTAGTACCCACACACACTGCACTGCACTACTGATACATGTCCCTAATAATAAACTCTAGTACCCACACACACTTCACTACACTACTGATACATGTCCCTAATAATACACTCTACTACCCACACACACTGCACTACACTATTGATACATGTCCCTAATAATACACTCTAATCCCAGTACACACTGCAGTACACTACTGATACATATCCCTAATAATACACTCTAGTACCCACACACACTGCACTACACTACTGATACATATCCCTAATAATAAACTCTAGTACCCACACACACTTCACTACACTACTGATACATGTCCCTAATAATAAACTCTAGTACCCACACACACTTCATTACACTGCTGATACATGTCCCTAATAATACACTCTACTACCCACACACACTGCACTACACTACTGATACATGTCCCTAATAATACACTCTAATCCCAATACACACTGCAGTACACTACTGATACATATCCCTAATAATATACTCTAGTACCCATACACAATGCACTACACTACTGATACATGTCCCTAATAATAAACTCTAGTACCCACACACACTTCATTACACTGCTGATACATGTCCCTAATAATACACTCTACTACCCACACACACTGCACTACACTACTGATACATGTCCCTAATAATACACTCTAGTACCCACACACACTTCACTACACTACTGATACATATCCCTAATAATATACTCTAGTACCCATACACACTGCACTACACTACTGATACATATCCCTAATAATAAACTCTAGTACCCATACACACTGCACTACACTACTGATACATGTCCCTAATAATACACTCTAATCCCAATACACACTGCAGTACACTACTGATACATGTCCCTAATAATACACTCTAATCCCAATACACACTGCAGTACACTACTGATACATATCCCTAATAATAAACTCTAGTACCCACACACACTGCACTACACTACTGATACATGTCCCTAATAATAAACTCTAGTACCCACACACACTTCACAACACTACTGATACATGTCTCTAATAATACACTCTAGTACCCACACACACTGCAGTACACTACTGATACATATCCCTAATAATACACTCTAGTACCCACACACACTGCACTACACTACTGATACATGTCCCTAATAATAAACTCTAGTACCCACACACACTTCACTACACTACTGATACATGTCCCTAATAATACACTCTACTACCCACACACACTGCACTACACTATTGATACATGTCCCTAATAATACACTCTAATCCCAGTACACACTGCAGTACACTACTGATACATATCCCTAATAATACACTCTAGTACCCACACACAATGCACTACACTACTGATACATGTCCCTAATAATAAACTCTAGTACCCACACACACTTCATTACACTGCTGATACATGTCCCTAATAATACACTCTACTACCCACACACACTGCACTACACTACTGATACATGTCCCTAATAATACACTCTAATCCCAATACACACTGCAGTACACTACTGATACATATCCCTAATAATATACTCTAGTACCCATACACAATGCACTACACTACTGATACATGTCCCTAATAATAAACTCTAATACCCACACACACTTCATTACACTGCTGATACATGTCCCTAATAATACACTCTAGTACCCACACACACTTCACTACACTACTGATACATATCCCTAATAATATACTCTAGTACCCATACACACTGCACTACACTACTGACACATATCCCTAATAATAAACTCTAGTACCCATACACACTGCACTACACTACTGATACATGTCCCTAATAATACACTCTAATCCCAATACACACTGCAGTACACTACTGATACATGTCCCTAATAATACACTCTAATCCCAATACACACTGCACTACACTACTGATACATGTCCCTAATAATACACTCTAATCCCAGTACACACTGCAGTACACTACTGATACATATCCCTAATAATACACTCTAGTACCCACACACACTGCACTACACTACTGATACATATCCCTAATAATAAACTCTAGTACCCACACACACTTCACTACACTACTGATACATGTCCCTAATAATAAACTCTAGTACCCACACACACTTCATTACACTACTGATACATGTCCCTAATAATACACTCTACTACCCACACACACTGCACTACACTACTGATACATGTCCCTAATAATACACTCTAATCCCAGTACACACTGCAGTACACTACTGATACATATCCCTAATAATACACTCTAGTACCCACACACACTGCACTACACTACTGATACATATCCCTAATAATAAACTCTAGTACCCACACACACTGCACTGCACTACTGATACATGTCCCTAATAATAAACTCTAGTACCCACACACACTGCACTACACTATTGATACATGTCCCTAATAATAAACTCTAGTACCCACACACACTTCATTACACTGCTGATACATGTCCCTAATAATACACTCTACTACCCACACACACTGCACTACACTACTGATACATGTCCCTAATAATACACTCTAACCCCAGTACACACTACAGTACACTACTGATACATATCCCTAATAATACACTCTAGTACCCACACACACTGCACTACACTACTGATACATATCCCTAATAATAAACTCTAGTACCCACACACACTTCACTACACTACTGATACATGTCCCTAATAATAAACTCTAGTACCCACACACACTTCATTACACTACTGATACATGTCCCTAATAATACACTCTACTACCCACACACACTGCACTACACTACTGATACATGTCCCTAATAATACACTCTAATCCCAATACACACTGCAGTACACTACTGATACATATCCCTAATAATATACTCTAGTACCCATACACAATGCACTACACTACTGATACATGTCCCTAATAATAAACTCTAGTACCCACACACACTTCATTACACTGCTGATACATGTCCCTAATAATACACTCTACTACCCACACACACTGCACTACACTACTGATACATGTCCCTAATAATACACTCTAATCCCAGTACACACTGCAGTACACTACTGATACATATCCCTAATAATATACTCTAGTACCCATACACACTGCACTACACTACTGATACATATCCCTAATAATAAACTCTAGTACCCATACACACTGCACTACACTACTGATACATGTCCCTAATAATACACTCTAATCCCAATACACACTGCACTACACTACTGATACATGTCCCTAATAATACACTCTAATCCCAATACACACTGCAGTACACTACTGATACATATCCCTAATAATACACTCTAGTACCCACACACACTGCACTACACTACTGATACATGTCCCTAATAATACACTCTAATCCCAATACACACTGCAGTACACTACTGAAACATATCCCTTATAATATACTCTAGTACCCATACACAATGCACTACACTATTGATACATGTCCCTAATAATACATTGTAGTACTGACAAGCAACTCTGTGGATACATTGATCTAATAATACGTTTTAGCGCTGACATATTACTCTACTGATACATGCCCCTAGTAATAAATTCTATTACTGACACACTAACTAAAGGTACATTCCTCAAATAGACTTTAGTACTGACAAACTAACTTCTCTTACATGTCTCTAATAATACACTGTAGTACTGACACACTACACTGCTGATATATTTCTCTAATAATACTCTCTAATACTGACACTCTACTCTAATGATCCATGCCCCTAGTAATTGATAACACACTATACTACTGATACATTCCTTGAATAATACACTCTAGCATTGACATGTTACAATGCTGATACACTCCTCTAATTGTACCCTCTAGTACTATCCCTACACTACTGGCATGTTCCACTAATAATGTGCTGTAGCACTGACATGCTACACTACTGATACATCCCCCTAATAATTAATGATACACTACACTACTGACACATTCTCCAGTAATACAATCTAGCACTCACATGCTGCACTGCTGGTGCATGCCCCTAATAATAACCTCTAGTATTGGTGCCCTACACCACTGGCACATTCCTATAATAAAAATGTCTTGTACTTAATGACACACTAGACTATTCATACATGTGCATTATAAATATCATAACAGACTTGTGCATTTATTTTGCAACAAATTATAATTTAACCCAAATCACTTGTTTTGTGAAATTTAGATTAAACTGACATACTAAGTGGAAGGTGAATGAATTGGCAGAATAAGAAATGTCAATTTTTTCATTTTTGTTGAAACTGATTAGTCCATTCATTCATCAGCAGCCTTTCAGTGGTGAATGTGGAAAGGGACTGAGTGTAGGGGGATAGGGACAAGAAGTGATTGATACACAGAATAGCTAATACAATCCTGGCAGGAAGAGGCGGTACAATTACTTTGGTTATAGCTATGATTGATTGATGCAATGGCCTGTGAATTTCTGTCTTATCTGTGATGAGCTTTATACTCTATTCATTTCTGATTTCCAAGGAGATGACCCCTCAAATTTATACAATCTGGATACTGCAAGTTTTCCTTACTTGTAATTTAGCAGATAGAAGAGAAGTGGTGTGTCACAAGCTTGTGATCATCATGTCCCTGCATTGTTGTAAGAAATAAAACAATTTCTTTCTTTCGATCCACCTGTGCTAAAGGGAGGTTGTAGTACTACTACTTAGTTCTGCAGCAGCTAAAGTTACGTTAGTTACAGTCATAATAATTAATTAGGTAGGTTAGTACAGTTATTGCTGACTGTGTTTAATTTTAAAATAAGTTAAATTACATTTACTGTTCAAACTCAAAGGGATAGTAATACTTCGTTTTATCTTTATTTTATTTTGTAGGCATTAAAAAACATGAAGAATGATATAAATCTTTATGGTTTGAGAGATATTCACAAGCAAAGTTTCCCCTCCCTCCACTTTTACCTGGTGTAAGTCATCTCTTTTCAGATGTGGAATGCAGTTCATAGACCAGACAGATAACAGAAGGGGACAATCTTCTTACTGTGAGAACAATGAAAGCTCTGCCCCCCTTGACAAGCTTTTCAGGTTTTTCCTTTATCTTAATTGAAGATTGTCCCTCTGTGCAGTCTACCTGGGCACCTCCCTTCTGATCTGGCTGAACAGTGTTACATCAGTAAAAGGGGCGGGAGGGGTACACGTTGTCATTGAATTACTCTTGAACTACAACTCTGACAGAATTGAAATAACACTCTCCAAAGTCCAAATACTATGATGATTAATTAGAGCTGCTTTTATTATGAAACATTACTATCCCTTTAAGTACACAACTGCCATGTTCCACTCACACTCCACTGCTGTGTTAAGAAACTGTTCCTGTTACTGCCTGTTATTGCAATGTGTGTGTTAATTTAGTTTTAGAATAGAAAAAAAAATAACATTAACTGCTCTAAGTCAAACGCACACCGGCACCGTTCCATCCAGACTCCACTGCTGTCTTCAGTAATTACACGTTATTGCAGTGTATGTTAATTTCATTTAAAATATTGAGTCAAAGATGTGGCTGCTTCCTTCCTTAGTACTCTCAGAGATCATTATTATTATTATATTATTATTTTGAGGGGCTTTGCACATGGGCATGTACCTTCCTTATACCCACCCATTAACACGAGAAAATAATAAAATAAAAAATGCAGGCCATTTATATTTACAATATTTTTATTATTCATATCCTGGTAGAAAGAAACCCTGATGGAATGGATTGCCAAGTTTATGTATATTATATGAATTAATATTGTTCAAATGTCAGACCCGAGAAGGTGGCAGAGCGCTTACCTATTGACAATAGCGCTGAATTAATTTTGTCTGGCAAGTATTATTTTTGACATATTTATGACTAACTGAATGCAAAAACAAACAAAGTTTGTCTATTCAGAAAGTTTTAAAAATTTTTTGTATGAATTATTTGGACTAAAGACATTTTCTTGCCATGATCAAAGATACATTGTAGTTCTGATGCACCTTCAATTTAGACTGTAAGCTCCTTGGGGCAGGGACCTCGCTCCTATTGTTTCTATGAACGTGACAATTATTTTATCCCCTCTTATTTGTTATAACATATGTCTGTTGTAAGGCTCTGCGCACACTGTGTGACGCCATATAAAATACATACATATACATACATACATACCTTCACTACTGAGAAATGTCATTACTGATTCACTGCACTACTAACTACATACTCAGACTCACATATATACACACACCAGTCCTGTTCATCTTTCTAAAGTTTCTTTTTATCATATCTACATGTTTCCTAAAGTATTTCTCTTGGTCACAGTTACTCACATCAAATACTTTTATTTATCAGAAAATGAAACCAAAAAATGTATATAGCTTTAACTGATAGCTGAATGAATTACAGCTAACTAGTTATGTCTATCTGCTAAACTATTTGAGACAATTATTTCTAGTGTACAGTTCATTTTTAATATTATGGTAATATCGCTGAATATCACAATTGCGTACATATATGAAGAGTGTGTATTAGACAAGGATTAGGCAACCTTTAAATGTGCAGCTGTTGGGGACTAAAACTGGCATCATCCCCAAGCAGGCAATGTCTCTTTTGAGATGATGGAAGTTGCAGGTACCATCAAATAGAGAACCAAAGGTTGCCTTCCCTTGTATTACACCTTTCATTGATCTATAGCAAATCATACAGTGGAACTTCATCTAAGATTTTGTTTTTCCCTTACTGAATGTTGTGTGCTTTGAATTAGGAAAATTTGCCTCCAAATAGTTATGTAATATCACCAATTAACATGTAACTATTAAAAAAAACATGAATTCACTTACCCTCAAGTCTATTATAATTCTGTGTTTGAAAGCCTGATATTAACAAAAGTCCACATGCCTTGAACATCAGAGAAAAATGACAATCTGCCAACAATTCTACCCGTGTATGTGAAAATTACTCCTTTTAATATTCCTGTATGAGTCGATGTTTGCTTTTACCTAGGGGTCTACTTTTGTTTTAGCAGTAATGACAGTCTACCCAAAACAAGATTATACTGAATGCTGGAGCCAAGCACAAAACATATGTGTGTCTACCACAAGGAAAGAATGTGCTTTTTTCTCTGTCTTTTATTTCTGGAGAAGGTACAGAGTGTTTTGCATTTAATAGTAAGGTCTGTTGTGAGTTATACTGATGTACATGTGTTTTTTTTCCCAAGCTCAAACATTTAGGCCAGTGGTAGACAACAGGTGGCCCTAGAGCCTCATATGGCCCTAAGAGACTTCCCTCGTGGCCCTTTGTCTATTTTGTAATACAGTGGGAAGATGGGATATTTTTCATTTAGCAAAACCCAATACCCTATTTTCACAACAACATATAAACAAGTTTTTTTTAATTTGAGTCATAGGATACCTTTGCACTTAAGCTCTTATATGTTACAGGTATCACGTCAACGAAAACCAACTTTGGTGATTTTGAAAGTGCTTTCAAAATCATCTGTATGTTGTAATAGTGATTTTTTATTTAGAAAATGTGTTTTTTAATTATTTTGATGTATAGTTTATGCAAAATAAGGCAAGCCATGCCATGTAGGCACTTCCTGTCTTAGACCTACATTACCTTCCACACTTGTTGAAACTGAACCCTTTACTGATAGAGAAGGTGAGCAATGCATTGGGTTAAGTATCAGTGAGTGGGGGAGGAAATGTAGGGCTAAGACAATATATTGTAGGGCTAATAAAAATTAGACGTGATTTGGAAAACTCTATCAAAATTACTGAAGTTGTTTTTTTAGGTCACAGGATCCCTTTAATTGAGTTTTTTCAACCCCTAATTAGAATTTTATTTATACTGGTGGACATAAGGCCTACCTATGCAACGTTTTGGATGAATTTGGTTACCTGTTAGAGATTTAGGTTAATAAATGCTCAGTTCATAAAGAAATCTTCTTTATTGGTCAGAGATGGATCTGACTGTCTGTTACAGATTTAAGTTTGTTAGTTCAGAACACTCAAAAAGAACTCTTTGCTACTGGCCAGTTGAGACAATGCTGGAGTCTGCAGAATATGCTGAAGGCTGCAGGGAAATTGGTGTTGACAACAGTGAATACTTAAGGAACAATTTCTGTTTCTGCAGAAGATAGAGCAAACAAAATAGTTCTGTAAATGCCTACAACACCCCCAAAAACCTTCCCTACTGGATTCACCGGAAAATCTAAGATTCTACAGAGTGTTCAAGAGAATGCAGTGAAAGTTGAATTATCAGCTGTTAGAGGAGAAGTAAAGCTATGAACTTGTATGTTCGTCCAAGAGATAATAATATAATAATAACTAGTATTTATATAGCGCCTTCCTCCAAGTGGGACTCAAAGCGTGTTTAACTCATGCTCTCAGAATTAACCTAATCGGCATCTGAATAATAGATGTTGTCATTACCCAATCAATGGTACTCATTTATCGACCTTGTAGGATGAAAGGCTGAGTTGATCCTGCCAGTATTAAGATTTTTACTCAGTGCTGGATATTATGTCCGTGGAGGCAGATATGAGATTAGCTAACAGGACCACAGGACACAAATTCCACCCATTGCACATGATAATCTCAACCCTCTAATGGCCAGGTGGTTGTGCAATACACTGTGTTGCACAAACCTCTGATCTTAAAGGGTTAAGTAGATTTATACACTGTCTACTTCAGTTTGAAAAAATGCCAACAACTGTCCTATCTGCCTTGATGGACAATAGATTCAGGACTGATTGAAGATGATATTCAACAAAGGCATAAAAGCAAAATTCATAGGTGTCATTAGTATTTTTTGGCCATATTAAGGTAAGTGGATGGTTATTATTTGGTAATGTTACTTATTCTTGAATACTATAAATTTAATCTATGAGGCTGTAGAACATGGAATCATATATTTTGTACTGTGGATTCTGAAGGACCGAGATTCACAGAGTCAGCAAAATCTTTGCAGATCTCAAATGCTCAACCCCATTACTGAACAAAACAAATTAGATACCCCCTGATAATGATGTGAGCCAGGCATAGTCAATTGTAAGACCTCCAACTGTTGGCGACTACAACTCCCATCCTCCACAACCAGCCATTCCTCTACTCTGCATTCCACATACCTGGATTTACCAAAATTCAATGGGTGGCATTACGACACTGAGATAGACAGTGGATTGAAATATACTTCCCCTGAACCCTCTTACTGTTAAGAAGAGATACCTTCACTGGAACACCACAGACAAGGTATATTGAAACTATAAAACTGACTCACCTCCAGTTGTTATTTGGGTTTTGGAATTGATCATCCTTTCAGCAATTCTCAGATTTCATTTCTAAACACTCAGAAAATTTATTGATTGAAAATATATATATATATTTCACTGAAGCACATTGGTTTTGAACTCTTGTAATCTGACCTGCATGCATGCTTTTTTATCTATGTTATCTACAAAGCAGCCTGAAGTGCAATATTCCACACCTCACACTGGCCTGCATCCTATAGAACAGGACAATGTGATCATCCCCCACAGCTGACGTCCCTGCAAAACTTAGAGGCTATTTTATCTCTATGAATGCTGAGGGAATGATCACCAATACTCACTTCCAGTTGTTAATTGGGTTTTGGATTTGATCATCCATTCAGCAATACTGCATTTCTACACACGTATTGATGAAAAAACAAAGAAACAAAAAAAAATCAGCTATATATTTCACTGAAACACTTTGGTTATGAAATACTGCAATCTGACCTGCATGGATGCTTTCTTATCTGTTATCTACAAAGCATGCTGAAGTGCAAAAATCCCCAACTCACACTTCCCTGCATCCTATAGAACAGGACAATGTGATCATCCCCCACAGCTGACATCCCTGCAAAACTCAGAGGCTATTTTAACCCCTTCACTGCTGAGGGAATTATCACCTATTCTGCCTCATATCTGTATTCCCTACAATTCCAAAACGTGGTCTCTCCACTCAGTCCCTGGCAAGTGGTTACCTTAAAATCGCTTGGCATCTTCAAAGGCACCCACAGGGGCTGCCGCTGTGGAAAATCAAAATTTAAAGTTCAATCTCCTGATACTATCAAAGCCACTCCACCACTTCTACCTGCAAATCCAGTTGAGGTGATTCAATCCAGAAGCCACATTAAGTGTAAAATCAAATCAAGGAAACCTCTTTGAGTGATCCCCATAAGAAGACACATTGTTTCCAAATTACAGAGCAAGAAAAGAAAACCCCAAGACTGTCCTATCAGATCAATCCTGTGCAATTCCAGATCAATAAAGAACAAAACAGCTATTATTACCGACCTTACTGAAACGTGCAAATTAGCGTGTATTACAGAATCATGGCTAGATGATAATGTGGGGCCTATCCTAGAAGCAGCTGTTCCAGGCAATTATACAGTGCTCCACCTACAGAGGCAAGAGTGCAAGGGAGGTGGAGTAATGATCTGTGTCAAATCATCATTAAACCCCAGGCCAATATCAGTCCACACACCCCAATATTTTGAATGAGGAGACTTCAACACTTGGATTGATGACACCCTTTCCCAACCTGGCCAAGACCTCCTCAGCCTGATGAGTGCGTTCGGCTTCATACAAATCATTGCCACTTCCACCCACAAAAAAGGTCATACACTTGATCTAGTGTTCCAGTCTGGACTAGATGTGTCGCCAGTAACTGTAAATCCAGTTGTATGGTCAGACCACCACTCCATACACTTTTCCTTTGGATCACAATCAGTCAGACCACAGCCTCAGAACCTGGTCAAACACCGGTCATTAAAAGGGTGACCCCATTGGAAGTAACATCAAATATGTGTCTAAGTGAACTGATGGACACTTATGAAGACTCCAGCTCCTTAGTCCAACTTTACAACAAAACCATGTGACACACACCCTATTGTACCATCACGCATACGCACTATGAAAACTCACAACAATGCAGCTTGGTTTGATAGCACCATCAGAGAAATGAAGAGAACAGGCTATATACTCGAGAGAAGGTGGCGCAGGACACATGACACAGAGGACAAAGCCGCTCTTACCAAACACCTCTATGAATATCAGTTTAAGACAACTCAGAAAAAAATCATAATTTTTGTCACGCAAAATTACACTCAACAGACCCAGGCAACTGTTTTGCACAGTAGAAAGGCTCTGCAAACCAGCATGCATGCATATACCCACCAACTTTTCTGAGAGTAAGTGTGAAGAATTTGCAATCTTCTTCACAGACAACATTTCCTCCATCTGAGCCTCTATCACAGCAGGCCAACCAGTTACCCACCAGAACCATTACAGTGGAAGACCAGATTCCCCCAGATTACAGCCTACCAGTGAAATAGCTCAGTGGTAAATGCCCTGACTATGGAGCCTGTTCAAACCGCAAGGTTGCAGGTTTGAATCCATTGCAGGGTCAACTCAGCCCTTTGTCCTTCTGAGGTTGATAAATAAGTAACATCTATTATTCAGATACCGATTTGGTTAGTTCTGAGAGCGTGCGCTGAATGTGCTTTGAGTCCCACTGGGAGAAAGGTGCTACATAAATACTAGTTATTATTATTACTTTTAGAAATGTGAATATAGAGGAAGTTAAAAGAACCATGCAAAAGTTGCACCCCACCACGTGTGACTTAGATCCTGCCCCAACTCGTCTTATATCCGCATGCACTGAAACACTTGCCCCAGCCCTCACAAAAATAGTGGAGTGTTCACTAAAAACTGGAAACTTCCCGGATCCTCTAAAAGAAGCAGTGGTAAAACACCTCCTAAAGAAACCTTCATTAGACCCAGACTGCATAGCAAATTATAGACCAGTATGCAAAATCATTGAAAAAGTAGTGGCAACTCAACTGGAGGCCCATCTGTCAAGCTATAACATCTTTGATCCTTTCCAGTCAGGTTTCAGATGCCACCACAGCACGGAAACAGTGCTAGTCTGAGTGCTAAATGATCTCCTTTTGGCGAGAGACAAAGGTGATTACTCCATCCTAATCCTCCTGGACCTCTCAGCTGCATTTGACACCATTGACCATGGGATTTTAATAGAGCGCTTGCAGCACATCTATGGTCTAGGAGGCACAGTTCTTAACTGGTAGATCACAGAAAGTAACATCAGGAACTTGCTCATTGGCACCAACAGAATTAGCCTGCGGAGTTCCACAAGGTCCCATCTTGTCCCCCATTCTATTCTCAATTTACTTGCTACCATTGGGAGACATCATCAGGCTACACGGCCTAAGATATCATTGCTAAGCAGATGACACACAGCTCTACTTCTCCTTTGCTCCAGATACTAAAGACCCAACATGTCTCATCAACAGTTGCTTAGCAGACCTCACAGAGTGGATGAATGTTAGTTGGCTAAAAGTGAACCCTGACAAAACAGAGTTACTCTTGGTGAGGGGACCCCGGCAACAAGAATATTTCAGGATCACCCAACTGGCCTGTAACTTGGAGGCTCTGAACTCATTAGATCAACAGAGGTACAAAATCTCGGAGTGATGATTGACTCTGGACTGTCATTTAAACAGCAAATCTCTTCTGTAATAAAATCTGCCTTTTAACTTCTGAGAAACATAGCCAGGACACTTAATTCCACCAGATGATATGCCAACATTAATCCATACATTTGTGTCTTCATGTCTAGATCACTGTAATGAACTTTACGTGGGTCTCCCAGAAAAAAGAACTCCATCGCCTACAGACAGTACAAAATTCAGCAGCCAGACAATTAACCAATCAAACTCATTCATGTCACATAACACCTGTTCTCTACTCCTGCGTTGGCTTCCAATTAAATGGCGAACATATTTTAAAATTGGCCTGTTGACCTTCAAAGCCTTAAATAATCAAGGCCCACAGTACCTGAAAGAGCTCCTGACACCCTATATTCAATCCCGCTCCCTACAATCTCAGGTTCCCAGGCATTCAGCCACACTGTCCCAACATTCTGGAACTCTTTACCGTCCTCAATAAGAGAGACACCATCATTACAGATTTTGAAAAGCTAAAGACCCATCTCTTTTATCACTCATTCAGTCAACTCATGTGACCATAAGGAACTCTTAAATTCTATGTCTGTTTATGGATTTGAAAAGTGTTTTGAGTCTCACAGGGAGAAAAGAACTATAAAAATCACAAATTATTATTATTATTATTATTATTATTATTATATTATTTAAAACCAATGAGAATTTAGGAAATGTTTAGTTCTACCCTATAGGCAATTGTATGTCCCAGAATCCTACTTTTCTTTTGAACATACGGCCCTTAGGGACTTATCAATAAAGCTACATAGATACACATTTGGAGTAAACCAAGTTCATTATGGGGCATACAAGAAGTTCCTCAATCATGTAATTATTATTATTAGCTTTAGTATTACCCATTGATTTATAGAGAGGTCTATAATGGATCCCTCATTAGCGTTCAATGAGTTAAAATTTAAAAAAATATTTTTAGGGGAATTTTGGGACCATTATTTTGTTCCCCGTGGTGCAGTTGGTTTGCTCCAGAATTGCCTGTCTCTAACTTCCTGAATAAGGCCCTTGGAGTATTATATATTTGGAAGATATGTATAGAAGCCAAAATGCAAATTGTCATTTGCTGGTGATTGACTTTAAATTCCTTAATGGCTCACACAGGCAACTGTTAGTGTGAAGGAAATCACAGCGAATGGGATGCGTTTCTGTATGCAGATAACTCAGCATTACACAAAAAACACATGTTTCCTGGGTTATATGTTTCACAAATATGTTTCTTCTACTGTTTTAACATAAATTTCACCTTCTTCACTGTCGGGGAGCTGCAAACAGAACTTGGCTTTTCAGAAATGCAGAATGTTAAAATGATAACACTTTATTCCAATTTTAAATATTCTGCAAGTACATAACGTCTAAAGGAGAACTAAAACTTACCAAAATTACCATTGATTTAATTGGGGATTTTAACCCTGTGAATGCTAGAGGACATGTTAATATTGGTTTGGATCTAAAGAGAGCTGGTACTGTCAACTCTCAATTGCATGTTATTGCACTGATTAGCTCAGGACTGTCCACATTCAGTCTTTAACCCTTTGAGTACCAAAGGGGTACGCAACGCATTGCAGAGAAATGCGTTGCGTACCCCTCTGGCACGCAAAGGTTAAAGGGAAACTACCACCCCACACAATCTTTACCTTCACTTAGTCCCCATCTGACGACTAGCTGCTTAGTAGCGCTAGTCACCAGAATAATTACCTTATTTAATAGATTTCTCCTCTCTTCCATGGGTGACATGCAGGACAAGGCAAGGACATCTTGTCATTGTGACGTCCATGCGCCTGCGCTGTTAGTCCCAGTCGGAGCCAAATGGCTCCTAGCAATGTCTCCTAGACCTGGCTGGACTGACAGCGCAGGTGCATGGACTTCACTATGGCAAGATGTCCGTGCTCCGTCCTGCCTGTCGCACATGGAAGAGAGGAGAAATCTATTAAATAAGGTAATTATTCTGGCGACTAGCGCTACTAAGCAGCTAGTCGCTAGATGGGGACTTAGTGAAGGTAAAGATTGTGTGGGGTGGTAGTTCCCCTTTAAGCGCCACCAACAGGCCAGGATGTAAGGATTTCCCTGATTAAGCACAAGTGAGTTAATCAGTGGATCATTCATTGTGACTGACTCACCTGTGCTTAATCAGGGAAATCCTTACATCCTGGCCTGTTAGTGGCCCTTGAGGACTGAACTTGGAAAGCCCTTGATTAGCTCATGCATTTCCAGTTTGTGTTTTGCTCTATAAGCTGTGTTAACCCATTAACAACCAGCCAATCGGACCGGCACAGTCAGTTAAGGACCACAGAGCATTTTTTTTTGCTCTTCTAGTTCCGGACTCCCCGAGTGGTGTGCAGCCAAGGGGGAGCCCGGAATTCCATGATGGTCATAGTACGTCATGGGTCGTTCAGTCAGATCGACCCTTGACATACTATGACTGTCAAGGGTCGTTAAGGGGTTAAAGTAATAAACTACTGGACACATATTTGTATGTGCTTGGAATCTAGAAAGTTACTGTCCTATGTGCTCTTATTTGCATGTTGTTGAATGGAATTCTGAGAATAAAAGAAAAACAATGTAAGCCTTAGATTCTATGCTGGAGACAGATGTTCTGATGAGTCTTGTTAATGCAAAGAGAAGTGCATTACACAGGTACCGTACTCTCTATGATGGGGGAATTCTTGACACTTTTTTATTTCTCATCTTAATCCAAACTAATTTTTTAGCATGCTGTCATTCACCAGAGTTGCAGTAATAACTTGATATACATGTCCGATTCTGAGGAAACCTACTTGATAAGCACAGTTTTTAGTGGGTTGGATGACTCCTGTGCTTTGTTATATGATCTGTGTTAAAACAGGATGCACAAACCTAGGAGTCCATATTTGTTTGTGTTTCAAATTTAGAAAATGACTGCTTTGTGTGCTGCCATTTGTGTAAGGTTGCATGGATTTCTAATATACAAACATTGCTGTGACGCTATAGATTACTGTAAGGATCTCTACTTTTGTATCTATCCAACTAGTGTACACATGAATAAATATTAAAATGGTTTGACCAAAATGCTACCAATATTCAGAAAAATATCTATTAGTGTTATACTAAAACACGGAGGATAAAAACACAAACTAGATGTCCATTCAGATGGATAGTCTCAATCACTTCAAATGCTCTTCTTAATTATTATGGAGGACCAAAATATCTTATTCGGATTGCTATCAGCAATCCAAACATAAATTTCACTGGTGAAGTGTATAAATCACTTGATCACTAACAGGCCCGGACTGGCCATCGGGCATACTGGGCATTTGCCCGGTGGGCTGGTCCGGGGCAGGTCCAGGCGTTTAAAAAAAATTAATCATTAAACGAGTTTGAGCCGTCTTTCACTTTCTGAAAGACGGTCACCTCGTTACAAGTTTCCTGGTGGGCGGGCAATCAACGTGCTGCCGTGTGGCACACCGCACATGATTATAAGCTCTGCCCACGATCCGCCCCATGGGCTGCTCAAAAAATAAAAATGGGCTGCTCAGCCTTAAATGCCCGGGCCTATTTTTTGTCCCAGTTCGGGCCTGTTCACTAAAATAAAACACATAAGAAAGGGCACAGACCCCTATAAGAGAATATCTGTACGGATCTATTTAAATTAAATGGTCCCTAATATTATGAAGCTCACCAGATACTTGTGAAAAACTCACATATCGGTTGTATAGTGTAAATTTCTGTCTATATCACCTCTATGTCCAGAATCTTTCATCTGTTCATGTAAATAATTTATTGGATAAAAACATACAGTTTACCCTTCACTTGGTAAATTGTGCACAAGATCAAATCAATAATATGGCCCAACGTGTTTCATAACCCTTCAAACAATGCAATCAGTGCAATAATCCACTCATTAATTGCATTGAATTCTGCAAATGCAGTAAAACATAGACTTGGGATTTTTTTTTGGAGACAGGTTTTCTTATCTGTTTCAAACATGTAAAGGCACGTGGAGGTATATAGGTGAAGTAAAATATGTGGTAGAGGAATACTACCAGAGACCTAGCTTGTAAAAACAGTGGTCTGCAGGTCAGTAGCCTGGATGTATAAGATGTTTTAAAACAGCAGATAATAGATAAGAGACCAGTATTTATATGGGTTTGAAATCTAAAAATTGACTGCACTTTATGCTTTCCTTAACAGATTTATTTTTGGTTTTACTGCAGACAGACTAACTGATCTGATTCAGGTAAGTAAATACATGCATAATTGTATTATACAGACACTGAATTTTGTACTTTACATTTGTCTCACCATAACGAGCTGGAGAGATGGCTCAGTTGGTTAATGCACCAGATGTAGAATCTGCTCAGGCCATGAGGTTCTAGTACCGGCAAGGTCAGTTCATGTCCAGAGCATGCCTGAAAATGAGAGTTAATCTCAATGTGTTCTTCCTGGTGCAATACTTTCACAAAAAAACATGAAATGATTGTCTGGCATATAGCTTTCTACCAGAAAGTGTAGGGTTCTAGCCCTGGTATGGTCAACTCAAGCTTTCAGCCTGCTGAGGTAAATAAAATGACTACCATTAAATTGGGAAACAACATATATACTGCAGAGAATACTTGGAACGAGAGATAATCTTAATAACTGGTGAAGTGCTAGAAACATCTCTGTTTTTTATACTGAAAGGCCATGACGGTCCTGGCATGTCACATACTTTATACTTACAGCTCTCCTGTGGGAGCCACAATGTTCAAAATGGTGCTTAAGGGAAGGAAACTTCCCCGGACAGCTGGTCATTAACCCATTAAGAACCAGCGGTCCTGGGACGTTTCCGTCCCATAAGGACCGCTTTGATCCTTGCCGACGTGCTGGTACAAGTGACCTGTTACGTGTATTGGCGTGCCACTTTAGGGCCTGAAAGAGATCTCTCCAGTCTTGGAGCGGTCAATTTTAGGCCCTATTTTTACTTACAGTGCTCCCGGTGGAAGTAAAAAGTATGTGATGACCTATAACTGTCATCGGTCCTTAAGGGTATAAGGACCATGACGGTCATAGTACATCATGTAGTCCTTAAGGGGTTAAGGAGTAATGTATCCTTGATGGTAAAAAACTCTGATATTATTTATTTGCAAATCTCAATTAGTTCCATAGTGAATATGCTCTGAAGGTTGAACAGTGGTCTGTGGTCAGGTGTTTTCAACCTGTGTTTCAAAAACAGGCAGAAGGTAGAGACCCATGTTTAAATACTGTTGGAATCAGTAGTAGTTTATCTGCATGCTCTCATCTGTATGCTATTCAGTGGAGCTCTGGGAATTAAATGAAAACATTGTAAGCTTTGGCTTTTTTTTTTCTGGCGACAGATTGATAACCCTTTGGGTGCCAGAGCGGTATGCAACACATTGCAATGCAATGTGTTTCCTATCCCTCTGGCACTCAGAAGGTTACTCAGGTAGCACCACAGTGAGGAGACTCAGTAGGATAAAACATATGTCTGTGGAGAGGCTGATTGGTTTATTGATTTTCAACCTGTGTTTTGCAGTATAAACTCTGTTCAAACAGCAAGCATAAGTGAAGGGACCTATATTAATATTGCTTTGGAATCTAAAGTGACTTTGCTGGTTACTGCCATTTGTCTGTTGTGATGGAGGGAGACATGTCACACTCTTTCTCGTTGATACTGTGGATGGCAGTTGGGATGTTATATTGATGTTAACGCATGTGTTTCTGGTCTCTGATTTGCCGAGTTATAATTGCAGACATAAACTTAGGGACAAATATTTGGATATCTGTGGAATCTGAAACGGAATCCCCTATGTATGCCTGTTTGCATGTGGTATAACTGAATTCTGGGAATTTAAAGCACTGTAAACCTTTGATAGCTTGTTAAAGACATATTTATGTATGTTTCAGACATGTAATGTCACACACGTTTATATATAAACTAGGAGTCAGAGAAGCTCAACTAGGAACAAGTCTGCAATCGAAATTTGCAGGCTCTTTAGGAGTAATGTTCTACCCAGGGCCCAATAGTGTCTTTCACAGAGAGGAAATATCCTAAAGCATATCATACTGGTCCTGCCATAACACCAGTCCAACAACAAAATGCCAGGCAATTCCCAGCTGAACAAGAGAAACAACCAACCCCAGATGTATATGTTGGTGAAGTCTAGCTGATGTCTCTAGGCTCTGTGAGTACAGGGTCCAATGCTGGATTCCCCTATTAACCTTGGTATGACAAATCCCTGGGATAATTTGCATATGTAAAGTATGAGTAAGCCTGCAACAGAAATTTACAGGCTCTTCACAAGTGTAGTCTCTTTTAGCCCCCTAGTGCTTTTCACAGAATGAATATATCCTAAAGCATATCAAACTGATCCTGCCAAAACAACAGTACAGCCACAAAACGCCAGGCAATTCCAGCCTGAACATGAAACGCAACCAACCACAGCTGTACTGCTGCCTTTATAGTGAGATGTAGCTAATCTCACTAGGTACTGTGAGCAAGGGGTCCAATGCTGGATTCCCCTATTTCCCTTGAGGTGACTAATCCAAATTATAAGTTGCATATGTAAATTAGGAGTTGGAGACAATCAACTAGGGACAAGTCTGCAATACAAATTTCAGGCTGTCTAGGAGTGGTGTCCTACCCAGGATGCAGCCTCTCTTACACCATTAGTGCCTTTCACAAAGAGGAAATATCCTAAAGCATTTCATATTGGTTCTGCTACAACAACAGTAGTCTAGCCATAAAATTCCTCTCTGAACAAGAGCTACAGTCCACCTCAAACATACTTTTTTTTAAAAAACTAATCTTTATTTTGACATGGAAAATACAATACAACATTTCTTTGTACAGTATTGCTTTCCATTCATACATTTAAAACAATAACATTCGTAATACCTGCAATGCAGTGCACTTTGGCAGCACCCAGGTACATTAGAACTTTATTGTATCATCACTTTATTGAACTCAACACCAGTACTTTATTTGACTGTATTAAAGTCTCTGTGGGCATTCGCCTGAGGGATTGGGTGTGTGTGTGTGTGTGTGTGTGGGGGGGGTGGAATATGGGGCATGGGTCAGGGTGGATCAGGGGGCCAAGGGGAGGTGACAGTGATACTGAGCCATTGGAGGAGGTGCTAGTCCTCCTCTTCAGGGTTGTCCAAGATGTTATAGTCTCTTAGCAGACTTAGTCTCTTAGCAGACTGTGGATCAGTCTGCGACAGTCCTGTGTCGTCATCTGTTCTCTCCTCAGCACCAGACAATTCCTTGCAAACCACAGAGCGTCTTTGACACAGCACATGATGCGCCAGGCTTCCTGGATAGCACCATACGAGTGTATCCCTGGAAATAGCCCATACAGTACCGAATGGTATGACAAGTGTCTCTTTGGAACAGAGTCTTTGAGTTCATTTTCCAGGTCATCCAACAGAGCTTTGACAAAGAGGCACTGCCAAAAAACATGCAGGGCAGTTTCTTCTGCCATGCATCCTCTAGTCCACCTCAACCATACACTCCAGCCTTACTGCATCTTGACACTGATGTGCAACTGATCACTCTAGAATCTGTGAGCAAGGGGTCCAATGCTGGATTCCCCTATTAGTCTTGGGGTGACTAATTACAAGGATAATTTATATATGTAATGCTTAAATAGGAATGAGCCTGCAATAGAAATTTGCAGACTGTTTAGGAGTGGTGTCATACTCAGGGTGCACTCTCTTTTAGCCCACTAGTGGTTGGACTGCTGTTATGGCAGGACCACTATGATGTGCTTTAGGATATTTCCTGTCTGTGAAAGGCACTAGGGGCTATCAGAGACTGTACTCTGGGTAGGACACCACTCCTAAAGAGCATGCAAATTTGTATAGCAGGCTTGTCCCTAGTTGCGTGTCTCTGACTTCCATTTTACACACGCAAATTATCCTTGGGATTAGCCACCCAAAGGGGAATCCAGCATTGGACCCCTTGCTCACAGTGTTTCCATCAAGCAGACGTATTTCACTGATGAAGTACAATAAGAGAAACATGCAGAGCAGAGCAGAGGTTTGTAGTTGTGCTCATTTGGGAAGAAGCTGTCTGGCATTTTGTGACTAAACTGCTGATATGGTTTTTTCCTGTGAAAGGCCCCAGTTGGCTAAAAGAGAATGCACTCTGGGTAGGACACTGTTGCTAGACAGCATGCAAATTTGTATTGCAGGCTTGTTTCTGGTTGAGTGTCTTTGACTCCCATTTTACATATGCAAATTATTTTTTGGGAAAAGTCACCCTGAGTGTAATAGGAGAATCTAGCATTAGATCCCTTGCTCACAGTGCTTAGCGACATTAGCTGCATCTCAATGTACAGCTGGTGTTGGCTAGAGCTCTTGTTCATAGAGGAATTACCAAGTATTTTGTGGCTGGACTGCTGTTATGGCAGGACCAGTATGATATGCTTTAGGCATTTTCTCTCAGTGAAAGGTGCTAATGGGCTGTAAGAGGCAGCATCCTGGGTAGGACACCACTCCTTGAGAGCCTGCAAATTGATATTGCAAGCTTGTTCCTAGTTGAGCTTCTCTGGTGCCCATTTTACATATGCAAATTATGCATGGGGTTTGTCACCCCAAAGGTAAAAGGGGAATCCAGCATTGGACCCTTTGTACATTCTGGGTTGGCTGCCTCTCTTACTCAGAGAGGAAATGGTTGGCATTTTGTGACTGGGCTGCTGTTATGACAGGACCAGTATGATGTGTTTTAGTACTTTAGGATATTTCCTCTCTGTAAAAGGTGTTAGTGGACTATAAGAGACTGCACCCTGGGTAGGACACTGTAGAAATCCGACAAGTTTGTATTGCAGGTTTGTTCCTAGTTGAGCGTCTCTGATTCTCATTTTACATACACATCTATAGCATAACTACTGTGTGCTGCACAATGGCTCACCATAACATAAATTGATTAGTTTTGAAATCAAAAACTCTAACTGCACTGTTGTTTCATGGAACACTGAGAATGCACTGGAAGCATGGAAAGGGGTGCATTATTTGATTTGCTGGCATAATTCAGACTTACAAATGTACATAGAGGTGTATTATATAACTAATGTACGATGTATGGTGGATGGGTGTTTAACACTTTTGTTGTCACCACAACTTGAAATAGATTGTCTGGGATACTGCCTTTTGTCAGACTTAGGCTTATAACATAACATAATTGGCTGGTTCTGCAGCGAGAAGAGTTTGTTGACTATATGAGCAGTGCAAAAACACCCACTACAATCCAAGGAACTCAACTTTATATACTGTAGGTGTGCTATCTAAAAAGTGATAGCTAGCTAAAAGTACCCACAGCAGAGCAGATTTTAGGTCTTTCACTTCCTGAGCACAGCTGTGCAGTTAATGGATTATTTATTTTGATTAGTTCACTTGCGCTCAGGCAGGGAAATCCAAAAACTTGCATTGTGAGGGCTTCTTGAGGACTGTGTTTGACACATATTGAAGTAAAGGACCCTTACATATGGGTTTGGAATACAAAACTGACTGCACTGTTTGTTCATGATTACATGTTAACTCATGGAATTCTGGGAGTAAAAAGGAAAAATTGTAATCTTCACTTTTTTTTGTCTGGAGACAGCTGTATTGATTAGTTTCAGATGTAAATGGTCTCACAAGTCTGTTACATAGGTACTGTAATCAGACTGGTGAAGCTATATTATTACTAATTCACTTAAATAAGCCTAAATTGATTGTCTAGCATACTGCATTTTACCATCTCAACTAATGTGTCAATCAATTAGCTCTATACTTTGGAGCCACAATGGATTAAAACATCTCTCTGTTGGTAGGTTGGTTTACTTGTGAGATTTAAACTCCTCTGTTAAGTATAGTTTCAGTAACCCTGGTTTATCTGGACTTGGAATTTAAACTAAGCATTAGCTTTGTTTGAGCTCATTTGCATGTTGTTTAATGGAATTCTGGGAAGGCAGTTTGAGAATTCTAAGTGTTGGATTATTTCCTGGTGGTGTTTTCTTATCTCTTTCCGACATGCAAATGCAGGCTGAAGTATATTAAATATACGCTGTAAGTACTACAGTTGATGGATTTTTCACCTCAATTTTTTGCTTGCCATAACCCAAATTGATTTTCTGGTATACTGCATGTTACTTTTTTTTTCCTTTTTCCTTTTTCCTTTTTCCTTTTTCCTTTTTCCTTTTTCCTTTTTCCTTTTTCCTTTTTCCTTTTTCCTTGCTTCAACCAGTAAGTTCATTGGACTGAAGAGTCCATGTATGGTTTGTTATCTTTCATGGATTTTTGTAGTTGACCCGAGGATATACTGCAGAGGAGTCAGCCTGAAGGCTGGGCTTTGGTGGGATGGGTGGGTTAGTGTGCCATTTGACTACCATTTCTTCTCTAGTAACATGGGCTTCCCTCCTTGGGGGATGTAAAGAAGAAGGCTTGGTGTAAGCGCTTTATGTAGAGCTTCCCAGGGTAAGAAACAACTTTCCTAAGAACTTTTGGTTATGCCTTCTGATCCTTCTGTTTTCCACATTTGATTGTATTATTTAATACCTCTGTATGTCTATTCCCAATTGTACAGCGCTGCGGAATTAGTTGGCGCTATGTAAGTAAAGAATAATAATAATAAAGAGGATGTAAAGGGTCCACTCAAGCGATCAAGGTGAGGGAGGCCTTAAAATAAAAGTTCTCACCACACTCGGTACCAAACACTAGCTTTTGCACTTGAGCAAATCACAGTCTGATGACATGCAAGTCATGCACCTCAGGGCTTTTGGAAAAATAAATAATCTGGGGATATGATGGTTGGTCTATCCATTTGCAACCTGTGATTAGTTGTGTAATCTGTTTTATCGGAATGCATATACTAAGGGAACCATATTTAAATGTTTTTTGATGTTAAAAAGTCAATGTATTATGTGCTCTCATTTACATGCTGTCACATATATATTTCTGGGATTTCAGCTGAAACCTTGTAAGTTATGGATTCATTGAAGGAGACAGTTTTACGGATGGGTTTCAGACATGTAAATGCACACATAATTGTGTTATACAGATTCTGTACTCAGTACACTAGAGGGATTTTTGATAATGTTTTGCTTACCACAACCCAAACTGATTGTCTAGCATTCTCCCTTTTAATCAGAATTACTAGCATAAGGCAATCAATATGCTCTATAGTGAGTAACCTTACACAGCTTAAACAGTGTTTTGTCAGTATGTTGCTTTACTCAAAAGCTTCCAATTTATGATTTATTGTAGTTAAGAATGTGATAGTACACCTGTGTTTTGTTGAGTTATCCTGATGGTATATTGTTGCATGGAATTCTGGGAACTTGATGATAATGTTGAAAGCATTGGCTTTTTTGTGGGATGCAGATTTACTGATCTATTTTAGGTGTGTATGCACACATATGGAGGGATTTTGTCAATATTTTGCACAATATAACCTGAATTGATTTACAGCATGCTACTTTTTACCAGATTTACCTGTGCCCCACATTGAGGAGACACAAGAAACTCTCTGTTGGTAGGTTTATTGGTTCATGCAATGCTAATGCATGTATTGGTGTATAAACTGTGTTAAAACTGCAAGCAGAAACTAAGATATACACATGGGAGGATTGTCCTATTGGTGGATCTGGCATCCCCCAGTGGGCTGCTAGATCATGGGCTGGTGGGAGAGATCAGAGGATGTCACCTCACCATCCCACTATATTTTGAAAGAGAGGTCTGTGGCAGAGTGCCAGGATATGACATAATATCCTGGCGCCTGCTCTCCCATGCCGCACAGGGACCACAAGGGGGCATCAATAGGGATGTCGGTGCAGCTAGTGGGCTGCTTTAAAAAAAAAATGCCTGGGCTGGTATTCCCCTACAATCCGCCCCTGGGTATACATGGTCACTTTGTAAGCTTTTAATTCTTTGATTTTTCTGATTTTGTTTTGTTTCAGGCTGTAAATGCATATACAGAAATATATTATATGTATATGTATTAAATGTATGTATGTATTATATGTATATGTATTATATAACCTAAATTGATTGTCTGGCATACTGCTCTTTTCCATAGTTATCATGATGACTTTTTGAGTCAATCAAATAGCCTCATATTAAACCAAAGTTGTTGAGTAATACTGGGCTTTTCAGGTTTGTTGATTAATTTGCACATTTCACCCTTTGATTTGTTGTATAAGCTATGTTAAACCATGCAACCAAAAATGATGGATCCAGCATTATATAGATCTGCAGTCTAAAGTTTTGGAGCACTGTCGGTGCTCATTTGCTTGCTCTTTCATAGATTTCTGGGGGAGAATGTAAGCCTTAGATTCCATGCTGAAGACCAATTGTCTGGTGTTTCAGACATGTAAATATGCACACAAGTGTATAACATAAGTTATGTACTTTGCATGGTGGAGGACTTCATTGTTTCTTGCTCACCATAATATAAACTGATTAGACAAGTGACTGCATTGTAAGCATTTACTTGTAATGGATCCTTGGAATGCAATAAAATCAATGTAAATGGTGGATTATTTGCTGGCTTAATGAAATTACTCATGCAATATGTCATATAGGTATTGTTCTATGCATGGTGGAAAGAGTTTTGAAACTTTTTTTCTCAATGAAACCTAAATATATTCTTTAAAGGGGAACTACCACCCACACAATCTTTACCTTCACTAAGTCCCCATCTGGCGACTAGCTGCTTAGTAGCGCTAGTCGCCAGAATAATTACCTTATTTAATAGATTTCATCTCTCTTCCATGGGTGACAGGCAGGACAGAGCGCAGACATCTTGCCACTGTGATGTCCGCGCGCCTTTGCTGTCAATCCCAGCCGGGTCTAGGAGGTATTGCTAGGAGCCATTTGGCTCCGGCTGGGACTGACGATACAGGAGCGCGGACGTCACAATGGCAAGATGTCCGCACTCTGTCCTTCCTGTCACTCATGGAAGAGAGCAGAAATCTATTAAATAAGGTAATTATTCTGGCGACTAGCGCTACTAAGCAGCTAGTCGCCAGATGGGGACTAAGTGAAGGTAAAGATTGTGTGGGGTGGTAATTCCCCTTTAAAACACTGTCTTTTACCAGAATTGCTAGTGTAAGTTAACCAATGGGCTCTGTGTTGTGGAGACTTTCTAGGTTGAACCAGTAGTGGTTGATGTGTATTTCTAACCTGTGCTTTGTGTAATTTTTTTTTTTTTAAATAGCAAACATAAACTTAGGGACCTGTGTTTGGAATCTAAAAACTGAATTCTTTGCTTGTGCTTGTTTGCATGTTGTTGCAATGAATTCTGTGGATCCAAAGAAAGCAATATAAGACTTCAATTCTTTGTTGGAGATGCATTAACTGGTGTTTCATATACACACACATGTAAATAAGTACTGCAGTCACGATTAGATTTGGAATCCAGAATTCTAACTGTACTGTTCTTGCATTTTTTTTATTTTTTTTTACACAAGTAAATACACACAGAGGTATATTTTATAGGTACTTTACTATGTACGGTGGAATGATTTGCCTTTTTTCCCCTCACAGTAACCTAAATAGATTGTCTGGAATACTACCTTATACCAGATGATAACTGTTCTATATTAATTAATTAGCTATGTTCTGAGTTGTTGTAGTAGCTCAAAACAGCTGTGTGTGTGTGTGGACATTGATTGGCTTTCTTGGAAAACCAAATGTAAACTGAGGGATCTATCATAGTGTTGGTTTGAAATCTGAAAAAAGCATGTTACTATTTGCATGTTGCTAGAAGGAATCCTGGTAATACCAAAAGTGTGTGTTTTGGATTCTTTGCTGATGGCATGTTTTCTCTGTATGATGGAGGAACTTGTCATGTTTTTGCTCACCATAACTTACACTGATTGGCTCACATGCTGCCATTTACCACATTTAACAGCATGAGTCAATCAGCTAGACCCACACTGAGGATACCCAGAAAGATAAAACATCTGTTTGAGGGTTATTTGATTGACTCATTTTTTTCTTTTTTTTTTTTTTTTTCTTTTTTAAGTTTTGTTCAAACATCAGTCACAAACTGTAAGTACCATACTCATACGGGTTTGATAAAAAAAGTTGCTGCACTGTGTACTCTTGTTTGCATGCTGTCTCATGGAATTATGGGAATGTAATGGAAACATTGTAAGCGTCGGATATTTCTGTAAATGTTATGTAAATATTATGACTTGCTTCTTATGTGTACATGTACTTAAAAGCCTATTAAATAGGTAAAGCAAACGATACAGTGGAGGCATTTTTACCAATTTTATTGCTTACCATAACCTAAATTATCTGGCATACTGTAGGCATGGGTGAAAATGATCACCTCAAACTGAAATTGGTGAATAATAGCACTTCTTGCTTGGCAAATAATTTTCCGCAAAAAGAGTAATTTTTCCGCCTTTTGTGCCTAGCTCATTCCATTGAAATCAATGGGAACATTGAATTTACACACCACACATAGCTAATATTATTTTATTTCACAAAGGCATAGTATAAAAGGGGCATAAGGATGCCTGTGAGGGTTGAACAGAGAATGCTTTTTTTGGGGGGGTTGTTTACTGGGATAAGGGGCAGTTAACAAGAAATAAATCCTAAATACAATTAAAAACTCCCAATAAGACATGGTATAAAAGGGTTATGAGGAGGGTGCCTGTGTTGGTGGATGGAATAACATACTCGATGAGGCTGAAAAAAGACATGCGTCCATCAAGTCCAGCCCATGCCAAAAACACCCCTGTTAATCCAAAGGAAGGCAAGAAAAGAGCCCTCTGAAGCCATTTCCAATCTAGCCCCATGTGGAGAAAAAAAAATCATTCCTGACTCCAAATGGCAGTCAGATAGTTCCCCAGAAAATAAGAAGTTGGCCAATAATTCTTCTCCACCTGCCCCTCCTCCAAAATCATGGGTGTGTTGTTACTAGAATAGAAATTTTTCGATTGAGGAGCAGGAACTATGCCTCTCATCAGCAACTGCAATGTGCACAGTGTGTGTGTATGGTCAATAAAAATAACACCTGGGGGCACAACTGTATCCGAACACCATGACACCAGAAACCAAGTACTGCCACTGTCACTATACCCCTTGTTCAGACCCCGCTAAGGACACATGACAACTTTCTGACAGTTTAATAGTAATGATGAACCCTCCCTGCCACCATCTTTGCATATTCTGTGGGATGGAACCTCCTCAGCTGCTACTTGATGCTCTGATTGCAATTCTCCTCTACCACACTGCCATTTGTGGTCAGGGCACCACACAGTGTGGAATGGGTGGACACAAATAGCCACTCTGTAGATGTTAGGATGTAGCAATCATTTGGCGAGGGAGGTAATGATGAACGAGGTAGACTGGCAGAAGATGTAGTTACCCTAGAGGAAGAAGGTGATGGCGAGCTAGTTGCTTCACTCATCATGGAACTTCCAGTCTCTGCCTGGGTTTCTCTTTTCTTCCTCCTCTTTGATATTCTCCTCACCTCTTATTGCCTTTGTGGAAGATCAAGGTGTACAGCAACAGCAGTGCTCGATTTCTGTGGTGCGTGTTTGGCTTTAACATGTTTAACATAAATGTCATGATGCCTGTGTTTCATGTGTGTTATCAGGGCAGTTGTGCCAAGGTGTGTTCCCTCATTTCCCCTTCTCACTGACTTGTCACAAAATGTGCACAGTGCCATTGGTGATGACTGCACTGTGCCTGCCCCAAGAGAAAAATACTCCCACACCCATGACTTCAGGGGATAGGGAACAGGTGTACAAGAATGGCCTCTTTCTTTTTGCCCTCCACATACCCCGTCACTGTCAGAGGCAGAGGATGATATTGCTGTTGTTGCTGCTACTGCCTCAGAATCAGCACTGCGACTAGGATCAGGAGTATTGCTGCTGCTGGCAAGTGTAACCTGTCCTAGTCCCGCATCACTTGTTGGCCCCATTCCTACTGTATCCACTGTGGTCTGTGGCACACAAGCCTGCTCCTCAGCATCCTGCTGCCATTGTAACTCAGCAGCAGGATTTAGGGCAGTTGCAAATCCTGCATATTCCAAAAGCTCACTGCTGGTGGTGGTGGTCATGCCCATCCTCATCCATGTCTCCCGTTCCTTCTCAGTTTGGGCTAAAAAGGCCATCAATGTCTCTTCCACCCCAGCTTCTCCACCATCGTCATCACCACCACCACTAGTCCCTATGTGCTTTTGCTCCTCTATTACAGAAATCTCACTGCTGGTTGGAAGAGATGACGAGCAATGTGACAGAGGGTCCCCTAATGTCGCATTCACCATTTCTTGGTGACATGGAGAAGGCAGACTGGCAGCAGGCACAGGCAGCTGATTTGTGCTCCTGGTGGTGGTGGTATTATTGCTGCGCCTGCTATCCACCACCAGTTCTAGCTTCTTGAGGATCATGTTCCACCTGGACACTGTTGTGAAGGGAAGGGAACTCCCAGGGCCAGAGGAATGGTGTGGGCTCCCTTGACCATTAGTCTGGATGCTCTCAAATGCTTCTCCTACCACTCCCCTAGCACTGGCTGGTTCACCATTACTGTTACTACTACTAACAACAGCCACATCAAGTTCAACCCCTGAGTCTTCCTCCTCATAGTCACTAGTGATATGATGATTACCCCTTCCTTCTCTCCTGACACTAACAAGCTGCTGGACCATCTTAGTAGTAGTACTAGCACTGGTGGGACTGCTTGGGGATGGCAAGTGTGACTTAGGGTCCCCTGCTGTCACACTTGTCATCATCTTCTCCTTCCTCCCTCCTGATTATTACAAGACACACTAGCAGCAGGTTCAGCACTGGTGGCAGCAGGGGCAGCACGTCTGACAGCAGGCACAGTACTGGTGGCAGCAGGTTAAGCACTGGCAGCAGGCACAGCACTATTGGAAGCAGGGGCAGCATGCCTGACAGCAGGCACAGCACTGGTGGCAACAGGTACAGCAATGGTTGCAGCAGGGGAAGTATGTCTGGCAGCAGGCACAGGCAGCAGATCTACTACCCCTTTCTTCCTCCCTTGACATTAATTTCCCCAAGATCCCTAGGGGTGATTTAGGGTGACTGGACAGCATTGGTTCTGTAGTGCCCACTTCCTCCTCCTCCTCAGACTCAGTGGACACATAAGGTCCTTCAAGTTCCTCCTTTTATTACTTTTAAACTTTCTCATAGTGATAGCAGTCACTATGAGCCTCTCCTGCCTCAATACAAATCACAGCACAGTAAGTCTCTACCTTGCTCTGTAGTTGCTTCTATTGTGTTTCACTTCCATGAATACGTCACTTTTTATAGCGAATAGGTGAAAAACACACACATCAACGGGTGGAAACTTTCTAGCCATTGAAAAAGTGGTGAAGAATTTTGGCCAATAGGCAAAAAATGCGAACATTTTAACTGCTGGTTTTAAAGGGGATTTTCCTGCAGAAAAGTGGACAACAACTTGGTTTTCTTGGAATTTCTTTCGGAAAAACTGCAAGACCTTTCACCATATACTGTGTGCTCTCATTTGTATGTTATCACATAATCCTGGGAGTGCAATAAAGCTGGTGTAAGTTTTGAGTTCTTTGTTAGGGACAGGGTTTTCTGATCTGTTGTAGATATATGGATTTGTTCATAGATGTTTTATGTTTGACTGGTCTATTTTAAGGGTTTGAGGCTTAAAGGGGATCTTTCACGTCTGTAAAGTACTGCTCATCTTAAAGTGCTATCCAAGTTAATCTTGGGCTATACTGCATTACATACAAATGTGGATGGAAGATTAACTTGGATAGCACTTTAAGATAAGAAGTACTTTAACAGAGGTGAGAGTTCCCCTTTATGCAATGCATTGGGGGCCATTTTAACATTCAAGGGGTTGATAGGCATTATGGTGAAGTTGGATTGCTCCAGAATTATCCTCTTTAGCTTCCCAAATATGTTCTTGCTGTAAATTTAGCAAACCATAAAGTAGCTATCAGGTCCTAGCACCCAGTGCATTGAAAACCAAGGTGTGCAGAGGTTATGCCAACTTGTCATGAGCAGGGAAGAACAAGCCAGGGAAGTAAAAGACTATATTTTATTATCTTGTTTTTATAATCTGTCCACTAATTTTTCCAACTTCTTTTAAAGGGATAGTAATACTTTGTTTTAACTTTATTTTATTTTGTAGGCATTAAAAAACATGAAGAATGATATAAGTCTTATCTCTCAAACCTTTATGGTTTATGAGATATTCACAAGCAAAGTTTCCCCCTCCCGCCCCTTTTACCTAGTGTAAACCATCTCTTCTCAGATGTGAATCTGGTTGTAAGACCAGACAGATAACAGAAGGGGACAAACTTCTTTATATGAAAACTATGAAGGCCCTGCCCACCTTGGCAAGCTTTTCCAGGTTTTCCCTTATCTTAATTGAAGATTGTCCCTCTCTGCAGTCTACCTGGGCACCACCCTTCTGATCTGGCTGAACAGTGTGACATCAGTAAAAAGGGCGGGAGGGGGACACTTTGTCATTGAATTACTCTGGAACTACAACTCTGACAGAATTGAAATAACACTCTCCAAGGTCCAAATACTCTTATGATTAATTGGAGCTGCTTTTATTATGAAACATTACTATCCCTTTAAGCTGACAATCATATGTGATTTTTCCATATGACAATTTAATGGCGATTGAATAGTATTTTATTATACTTAACCCCCACAGAATATAGGTGTTTCTAACGTTTCCAGCGTTTCCAGTGTTTCTCGTATCTAAGTGGATAACATTTTGGAACTATAATGTGTAAATTTGCTGGAATCTTGAGAGTTATCACAATTAACATTTAAATATTGAAACTTCAATGAATAGCGCCCATGGTGAACTAATGTGGACCTGTCATAAATTGTTTTTAATAGAAATAGCTTTTTATACAAGGACATAGTTAATCATCTCAAGGACAAATCTCCTCCCATTCCCTAGCCCTGGTTTACTCCATAACCACCCACCGGTCTGTCCTTATCTAGCAAAGCAGAGAGTAGTAAAAACACCTGATTCCAGGGAGCACCGGATTCCAGGGAGGGATACACTTTGTACCCCAGTGGACTAAGCAAAACATTTATTAGTAAGTCTAAAAATCCCTTTTCCTTTTATGTTCAATGGGGACCCAGGGACCATTAGAATGTCCCAAAAGCAGTCCCAAAAATACAGGGTAGGAGAGAAAACAGCTGAAACTAAATTAAAGGCAGAATGCAATATACTGCAACCAAAGCAGTGTCTGCTTAAAGGGATAGTAATATTTCACAATAAAAGCAGCTCCAATTAATCTTCATAGTATTCAGGCCACAGAGAATGTTATTTCAATACTGTCAGAGATGTAGTTCAAAAGTAATGGAATGATAAAGTATCCCCCTCCCGCCCCTTTTACTGATGTAACACTGCTCAGCTCAGAGCAGCAGGGTGGTGTCCAGATGAATTTCAGAGAGGGACAATCTTAATTAGCATAAGGTAAAAACCTGAAAAACCTGTCAAGGGGAGCAGGGTTTTCCTTATGATCACAGTAAGAAGATTGTCCCTTGCTGTGACTTGTCCGGTCAAGAGACCAGATTCCACATCTGAGGGGAGGAGGCTTACACTAGGTAAAAGGAACAGGAGGGGGATACTTTATCATTCAATTAGTCTTGAACTACAACACTGACAGTATTGAAATAACACTCTCCATGTCCCAAATACTATGAAGATTAATTGGAACTGCTGTTTTTGTGAAACATTAAAAATACAAGAGACCTAAGAGGTCTTGAAAGCTTGCATCCTAAATCTGCTTAAGTAGTCAATAAAGGTATCGACCTGACTATACTTGCCTAATGTATTTCTACTGCTAACATGGTACCTCTCATGCTTAAGACAAAACATTAACTTTTCAGATGTGTAATAAGGTAAGACTTGGAGACTAGAAAGCTGTGCTATTTATGTGTTCTATCAATCTTTGACTTCTGGTGGCCCAGGGTGTGTTGAGGGACCTTGTCAAATCACCATATGCCTAAAAATAAAGGAATTAATGTGCAGTATGCACGTAAGTCTAAAAAGAATTAATTTAATGTGCAGTATGCATATTTGTTTGATAGTCCATTTAATCCATGAGGAAAGGGTAGCCTTCCCTTTTTAGAACCTTTCAGAACAGAATCAGAGCAATGATGGTCAGATATAATCTATTTCATGGAAGTAAAAGTTCAGGCATCTTATAAAATCCAGGACCAGATTCACTAAAGGTTGATGCTGTGATTTTGTCAATGTGTTCTAAACTCTGCGACATTTTGAAGTACACACACATTGACATATTCACTAAAAATTAGGGATTCAAGGGGAGGGGAAGGGAGGAGAAGGTTCTAATTAGCATACAGGACTGTTGAAGTACTGTCAATGTGGAAGGGATGCCCTCCCTTCACACATCACCAACACTACAACAATCCTGAAGTCAGAGAGTATTCTCTCTGCTCCCCCACTTGGCCAGTAGGGGGCTGGAGAGGAGACTTTCAGCACCATGGACAGAATTACTCCCTTATCCCTTTGAGTGCAATAGGGATGTGCATTGCTCACCCCTGTGGCACTTAAAAGCTTAAAAAAAATACAAAGAACACTAAATAATTATCCCCTCAGTTCTGTATTATATTAATTTCATGCATGTTGTACATTAACAGTGTGTGGGCAGCATGTGTCCAATGAAATGGCACGATACGTCAGATATGAAGTGTGAGGGCAACATATGTCGAAAGAAAGGGGCATGGTATACAGGATTTTACAAGGGGGAAGCAGCATACGTCAAATTTTAACTGTGGGGCAGCATGGTGAATATACATATTCTGGGGGGAACATAACCATTGTGTGTTAGCCCACATACACTGACTGACACCCCCAGCTTTCTTCTCTTGCTCAGGCAGTGCCCATGGGGACTTGTGGTTAGCAGTCGGCAAGGGGAAAAGACTAGAGAGGGTCAGACAGTGTACACAGGGATCTGTGGATACCAGTGGGGAAGGGAACGAGTCTGGGGGCCAGGTAGTATACATGGGCTTCTATGACTACCACTAGACAAGGGAACAAGGCTGGGGGCAAGCTGTAGTCACAAATCCCTATGGATGCTTCCTGACCTCCAGCCTTGCTTCCTTGGGAGTGTACAACGTGTATGAAATAAATATAATTTAGAGCTGAGGGGATAATTGTGTAGTGCTCTTTGCACTTTTTTTTTTAAATTCCTTGAGTGCCATTGGGGTGAGCAATGCACATCCTTAAGGCACTCAAAGGGATAAGGGAGTGATGCTGTCCGTGGTGCTGAAAGCATTCTCTCCACTCCCCTACTGAGGCAGCCAAGAGAATGCTCTTAGATTTCAGAATTGTTGTAGTGCTGATGATTTTTGAGGGAGGAAATCCCTTCCACATCAACAACAGTTTACAACCCTCCCTGCTTGTGATTGATTGAGGGCTGTTACTGCATAGGAGACTACAGGGAGATCACAACTTCACCTGCCTCGGGTAGGCAAAGTTTAGACTGTGAGTTTAGTGAATGTAACATAGTACCATATTAACATATCAACAACCCCCTTGCATATGATACTGGCTCATTATCCTGCATTTACATATGGAAACAAGTCATTATGCTTCATTTCAATATGGAAATAAGCCTTCATCAATCTCTCCCAATGAATACAACACCAGTTATTCATCAATGTGGAATTATGACAACCTCTTGAGTTGGAAACCATGGAACTGTTCCTAATAACATCTTAGACAGAATAAGAAATAAGCGCACTGAGCTCTTAAACTCTTCAGTCAATGGAAATTGCTATCATAAACACTGCTTTGCAGGTCAGATGCCTGAGAAATGCTGAAACAACTATTTGCAGAACCTTTAAAAGGTTAAAACTAGGGATGGGCTGTCACGGTACCAACAAGAAAACACAGGACGAGTACTGAAGGTAACACCAGCTTTATTGAGGCAACAAGTTTACAGAGATATGCAAGATAAGGAGAAGCATACAACGGTGCAAGAGACGACTACCAGGAATAGAAACCTGCTACCGTGTGATTCTCTCGATAATAGGGGGGTGTAGGCCACACCTAAATTGGGGTACTCTTTCTATTGCCAAGATAGAGGGAGAGACAACACTTGTTAACATTAGTGCCATGCCTCCTGCCACCAGCAGCAGAACTACAGTGGAGCCCCAGCCAATACCACGTGCACCAATTATGGTGGTGACACCAGATGCACCACCATTGTCTCCAAGCAAACTAGATACTATTAACGATGATGGGTATTTCAGTGCACGCCATAGCTTTCTTCACCAGGCGAGCATGGAGTAGCATAGAGAGGGAATAGAATGGGGGAGTGAGGAGTTGAAAGACAGACCACAATTGGAGGCAGGTGTAGTAGGTGAGAGAGATCCTCTTGTGAGTGGGCAGCAGGAGGATATAGTGTAGGATCCTGTGAGAGGGCAGGAAAAAGAAGTGTAGGTTCCAGTGAGGGGGCAGATTCTAGCTGTGAGTAGACAAGAAGAGGGACAGGATCCTGTGAGTGGTAAGGAGGAAGAGGGGCAGGTTCTGGCTTTGAGTAGGCAGAAAGAAGGGCATGTTCCTGTGAGTGGGCAGGAAGAAGGGCAGGCTCCTGTGAGTGGGCAGGATGAGGAGCAGGCTCCTGTGAGTGGTCCTGAAGATGTGGTGGTGGGGCTGGTGACAGCAGTTAAGGAGGAGAATCAGACATAGCGCCCGATGTCCATCATGAGCTGGGCCAGACTCGGGCTCTGCAGCACATGTTTCAGGTACAACATATCTCCTCCTCCACTTCCTGCACTGAAATCCTGGTTGTGGGAATATAATAAACAAGCCACCATAAACCTAAAGTGGGTGTCTTGCATAGGACTGGAATTCTGCTGACCACATCTTCAAGTCAGTACAGTGATTGTGGCCAGCATAGCTGAGTCTCTTCTTATAATTTGTATCTTAGACAGTTACTTTCTCTGATGGGAATCCCTGCTTTGTACATCACAAAATAATGTGTTCCTTCCAGCTGTCACGTAGTAAAATGTTATTTTCCACTCTCTAAAACTAGTCCTGTTATATGTTCTTTAACGCAAAGCGTTGGACATCTCTGACCCTCAAAGGTTTAACCCTTTCAGTTCCAGAGAAATGAGCATCAGCTTGCTCTATCATTTATGGCTCACCTCTTTTGGCAGTCAGAGGGTTAAATTTCACTGTAAATAATAAGAAACAGACCTCTCATTTGTATCGTACTCATGTTTGGTATTAAAAAAAGTCCTTTAGAACATTAGCAAAGACTCTATAGCAGGCCAAACTTTCTTTTAAGTTACAAACACTCACAAAAGGTTTACATTATAAGGAGTTGCTTTGGAGATGTGCAGATTTAGTTTGTAAGTACAAAGTGAACATGCAAATTGCCTTATCTTGTGGGATTCACAAACAGCCATCATTCAGATTGATTTAATACATAGCCTTTTATCTTTAAAAGTGTTAATTAGAAAATAAGGACAGTTCTCTGAACACTTAAGAGTAATAAATAGATCAAAACATCATCCATGCTTCTATGATGGAACTTCTGAAGACTTTATAAAGGGATTAATACAATTGTCAAAAAGACCACAGTATACATATTAAATACTGCTATCGAGCAACAATAACATTTTTTTTGGATTTATATTTCCTGAATTTACAAAAACCTTTATTCTTTAAAAAAAAAAAAAAATCTGCAGTTTTCATTTGATAGATTAAAGAAATGAGCAGCTTGCTCTTTGTTTTTTATATTAATTACATTCACCAAGTTCAGGTTGGAAAACTTAATTTTTGCAGAGAAAGCAATTAAAATAACAAAGTGAAAAATTATGAAAGTATTGATGTAGAGATAAAGGAGAAGAGACAGCAATAGTTTAAACCTACAGAAATCATTGGGCAAAGTTTCTAACACTGTACATTACACGCAGGGTGAAGTGATATCCAGTTCATCAAAGAAAGTGGTGTTTTTATTGGTTCATGTCATTGTGGCAAGTTGACCAATAGGGAACTCTTGTTTATGGGAGATTTATCTGGTGTATTGGGCTTGACTGTCCATTTGAGTGGGATTAGACCACAGTTATGCAACCTTTAACTCTCCAGCTGTTGGAAACTATAAGTTCCAACCAGCTCTTGGGGATGATGGGAGTTGTATTTCCAAATAAAAGGAGAGCCAATGGTTTCTACCACTGCATTAGACTAGAGAGATTTTTTTGTTGCTGCTGGGGGGAAAAGGAAAATTTACAATTGATGCTCCATAACCCAGTTGATTTTATTGGACTACTGGTGTTGAAAATAGAAAATGTTGCAGTAAATTTTGTGCCTAGGCTCTCAATTACTAGGACCACCACAGCTGAAGGATACCTGGTACTTCCACTTTTTTAATCAAAAATAAAAGTGACATTATCTTAACATAGTTAATAAGGCTGAAAAAGACATCTATCTATCAAGTCCAGCCCATGCCAAAACACCCCTGTTGCTCCAGAGGAAGGCAAAAAAAAATCACTGAAGCCATTTCCTCAAGTGGGTAAAAAAATCCTTCCTGACTCCAAATGGCAGTCAGATAGTTCTTATATGGTATTAAGAAAAACAAAGAACAAAACAACAACAACAAAACAAACAAACAATTCCCTCATACTGATAGAATGATATGCACATGGCTATTTCTCATCAGCACTGGCACAAGAGGGTTAAACATTTCAGTGTGAACAACTCCTCAGAGCAGGTATGTCAGACTCAAATACATCCAAGAGCTCAACATTTCTCTCCAAGGACGGCTGCAACATTGGCTGCTAGGGTCCACATATGTGTGTAAGCATATTTGCAATATGATGATCACTTCTCTGACATTCAGAAGTTTAAAATGACTGAGGAAAAAGTCCCACTTTATGCTGGGCTGCAAGGTAATTAAAAGGTTTCTCTCTATGGAAGGCCTCACACTACCAGCCTGTGTGCTGCATTTGGCCCGCAGGCTGCTGGCCACAGTGAGAGACCCTCAGTAGGGAGTAACTTTGTACGTTACCTGAACTCAAATGGGGTTTTTAATGCCTTGGTGCTGGGCTGCAGGGCCCCTAAAACATTTCTCTCCATAGATGGACTCACAAATGGTGCACGTGCTTTACCATGCCTGTCTTAGAAGATACCATTGTATGGAACAAGCCACGTACATGTAATTAGTTCTTGGTAAACAACCATCACATTTTTAAAGGTAAACAGATGACAGGATCTGATTTGTAGACCGACAAAGGAATATGGATTCATATTGCTAATTACAAAGGAGTGTACAGTTCCATCAGCAAAAACACTAGTCAGAGACACTCAACTAGGAACAAACCTGCTATCAAATTTTACAGGCTTTATAGGAATAGTTTCTTACCCAGGGTGAAATCTTTTTTAGTTCATGAGTGACTTTCACAGAGAGGAAATATCCTAAAGCATATAATACGGATTCTACCAAAACAACAGTCCAGCCATGAAGTGTCAGGCAATTACGCTCTGAACAACAGAAGCAGCCAATCCCAGACATACATTCCATAAGTGTAGCTCCCACTGGCAATAGCCATCAAAGGCAAAGGTGTATGCACTACAGTGTATGAGTGCTTTAGTGCACAGTAACAAATACACTTCCACATCATTAAGACTGTAATGCCAACAAGTTCCTTACACCTGTGGAATTCCAGGGAGAATATTTGGAGTAAGTAGCTTAGTAAATTTGTGTATGCAAGTGTAGTGCTAGAATAATGATTCCAGTGTCTATTTTAGCGTGGAATCTCATTTGTACATTCCCTCAAACGTCATTTAAGGATTCATGGTTCCTTCTTAGCAAATCCCCAGGTCATAAATAAGAGGCACACCAAAACAAAGCGTATACAGCAAAATTAGCTTTGTGGTGTTCCCACAAGTATCAATAGTAGGCCATACTCTCCAGACAGCTCTATATCAGTGCTTATCAATTTCTTTTTTTAGGGCACCCCTACCATGCAATCTAGATTTTCTCAGAGTTTCCCTTATGTGGGTAACTTATGTCAAAAATGAACTGCTGAAGCCATTTTGTTATTCTGTTATATTTAATAAGAGCCTGTATGTTTAAGCGAAAAAAGGATCTCTTTACCCTAGAAGTTTTATAGCTGACTTGTAATATTATTCAAGGACATTTATAGATCATTTTTTATTCTTTCCCATTCTGGGGAAACATGAAGAAAGCATTGTTCAATGAACACATGTATCACTCCCCTAGATTGGACATGGAAGGAAGAATTACAGAATTTATCATATCAAAACTAGTTTATGTAAAAGTCTAAAATTCATTTATTTATAAATATATATATTTTATGCTAGGTGTACAAATATTTAGGGGTCTCCTTTATATTCTTAAGTTTCGCAATCAGTGTAACTAAAAACAAAATAGTGAATAAAAATGTCCATAAATACACACTATGTGGATGTCAATAGCACACCAACGTGACACAGCACCCAGGCTGAGAATCAGTTGTCTATATACTAAATGTGGTACACACTTAGAAAATAACAAGTAGTTATTAACGATTAGTTGTAATCCAAAGTCTCAGTGGTGCCAAGCAGCTTTCATCAGGGACTATGGGCGGAATGCACAAAAAATGTGCAATCGCTATCTACACTGTACTTTTGATGGCAAAATGATTAGCACCAAAATGTTACTGAATTGAGCATGTTTTTTCACAATTAGCGAACATTTGCTAATTTTTTTGAGAATGAGTTTCAAAAAGTGGGCATGGCTAAAGTGTCCGCCATTCTGTGAGAGTATTAGCGATTGCAGCAAAGCAATTAGCATATATTTTCATCCGTCTGGCTAACGTTGCCATTACTGTAGGAGCATTCACTAATTTTGCTGTTAATTTAGGAGCCTGTGCTATTCAGTACCAAGGCATTAATAGGTTTCTTGCACCAAAACATGAGCAATCGCAAATAGCACATAAACGTGTGGCTTTTATAGAATAGTGAATGCTCGACTTTCTTGCATTCCACCCTTAGTCTCTGATGAAAGTTACTTGGTTCAGTTGAAATGTTGGAATGCAGCTAATGTTTAACACTTTGAGTCCCAGAGAGGTATCTAATGCATTGCAATGTGTTGGATACCTCCCTGACACTCAAAGGGTTAATAAACTTGTTATTTTCTCAATGTGTGCCTTGCTTACTATACATAGCTTTCTAGAACTGATGTTCTCTCAAACAGATCACAATTTATTGCCACTGAGTGGCTGGAAGTTCCTCTTGGGAAATGAAGATCAGAACAAACTTCCCAAGGATACAAAATGGAACACCAGACCTTGTTCTGAAGAACTAGTAGCTAACGTTTTTAGCTCCTTCAGTGTACAGTCATGTCCAGTTCATTCCTCTGCAATTCTTTGAATATGTTTCTAGCATCCAAAAGGTTGGGTTAACTGTTATTTTTCCATTAAATTGACTTTCCTTTTTGCAGTCAAAGGGTTAGCTGTTTTTGCAGACACATTTACTTACCAAGAGTTATGTACCTTGATGTTTTTACACTATAACATGTTACTTCAAATTCCCTGTAGCCTTCATGCTGTAATTTGTTGGAAGCGAGCGGTTGGGGTGTGTGTCTAACCTTTAATTTAGCTATTGTTAGCATTTTTGTATGTCAACACAGGATTGTAAAATTCAAAGTAGAATGGTGTAATTCTTATAGAGAACTACAATTATTCCCCTAGCACTTCTCAACCAAAAGCATCATAGTGTGTGTGTATGTGTATGCAAGTGTGTGTGTGTGTGTGTCTGTGTGTGTTATATTAACAACTACGTTATGTTGACACAATTCCATATTTATATGGGTTTACAATGAAGAAAATTATTGCATTATGTAGGGATGCTATAAAACTATTGATCCTTCCTTCAGACAGGCACAGATGTAGCCAGATTTAACTTTGGGAATTATCCATAACTTTATGCACCATATTTGGTTAAAGTAAACCAAAAAATTCTATGCAAGTCAATAGAAGCTGCTTATCAGATCAAGATCTCTTATCACAGAAAACGTCTGGCTACATCTATTCTTAGATAAAATGAATAAACCAACCAAAAAACTAGCCATAATGTTCCCCACACATGTGTAGATACATCTATGATGAATTATCTTGACCTATTGCCAAGCCCTTCATTGTTCAAAGACTGCACTGCAATATGATGACAGCCTCAGTTACATCTGCACAGATGAAGTATGAATTATTTGAAACTTAGAGGCCAAGAACACTGTTTTGGTTTCAGGGGTCAAAACAATTATTAAAATCCCTGCTCCTGCAGCTCCCACCTCCTATTAGTTATTTTAATGTTATATTTAATGTTGTTCATTCTTGCATGTAAACTTGATATGATATAGATTAAATATGTGGCAACTAAATTATAAAAAAACAACAATGCCATTTTGAGAAAGAGCGGCCAATATGCAGTTTCACAGCTATTGTTGGAAAAAAACTTCCACAATAGACGTCAGGACATTATAGAGTAGAATAGGTACTCCAGTAGTAGGCTTCCTCCCAGCCATGCCCCATGTGGGAAAGCCTGCATTCTACCGGGTGTTAGCTGACATTTCCTTGTGTGTGGAGATATCTTTACAGTTAAGCCCTCTTGCCTTATGTTAGATTAAAGACACTAGGACAAAGAGTGATTTTACTCAGACTTAGGACTTTAACACCTTGACATTGGAAAGAGAATCATAGGAGAAAAGGAAGACAAGAAATGTGGCACACCACACAAAGAAGAGGACTAGTGGGCAGAAGTATTGCTGCTATCAGAGAGGGAGGGTGATGAGTGACTTTCCACTGAGGACACTATAAGTGCATTATTACTTGTGTGAGATTATGATCAATAAAATCATTACCTTTGGATTTTATTTCCCTGTGCACCCTATCTTTTCTCTTGTGTTTCTGTGTACCTTGAGGAAGCAACTGGGTGCTACTAACACTGACTGCTATCCTTATAATGATTGAACAATCTGCATCTTTTCATCCTTGCTTATCTCATCATCTTGGGTTTGTAACTATAGGGGGTGAAGTTGTAAAAGGGCCCAGCATCCAACAGGTTCTAGTTATGCATTTGTGAAAATATTTTGTTTTAAGGGGCCTTCAATCACTAGTTTTGTCACTGCCCTCATCCTGTTTTCACCAGCATCATGTCATCCCTCCGTAGCTCATCATATTAATTCTTGGGATTGATATACTGCATCAGACCATTGGGTGAAGGAATGATGGACACAGCTGATATCACCTTATACGCATTTATATTTATATATATATTTATTAAGATAATTGACACTCATTTATATCAACACTCTTCTTTTATTTATAATACTTGTTGTACCACATGTTTCTTAAAATCCACAACTGTTGATACATTACAGCAGAAGAACATCTGGTACATTATTGGGACATCTTATTACAGGGTACTTATTGTTTATTGCATTTACTTGTGGAATTTGGTAACACTGTTTTCTTGAATTAATAGTCCTTCTCTTCATTATATTATAGCTAGCTAATATACTATCTAATACAGTATTTTTGTGTGTAACAGATATGTTTGGAAAAATATAAATGTATTTATGGTGGAGGGGTGCTGGCAATTCAGACAGATATAACGGACCTTTTTTTTTTAGAATATTCTTATCTTTTTTAGTTTTAATGTAGGGCTTTGTGAAAAGCCCTTCATTTCTTGCTGCACTTGATATTTGTGTACCTGGTTATTAGGCTGATGTAGGGCCCTATATTCAGAAGGAAAAAGTAGTCTTAAAATGCTTTAAACATTTTATTTTGTATTTAAAATTACATATTTTAGAAAGAAACTATTTTTTAGAATTAAACACCATGAAAGACAATTTTAGATAAATGTTCCTAAAGTGGGTAAGGCCAAAATTAAGGTAAAAACAAATTACGTAAAAAACAAATGGCACTGGTAGTAAATCTAAAATTAAATTCAGAATAAAATATAAATAATAATAATAAATAATAATAATAATTCAAGCCACTTGTATCACAGATATAACCCCCCCCCCATAAATATCCATTGATAATGATGAAACCTCTTGTGAGGACCTCTCTGGCATTCTAGGATTTAAAAGACCCATTTATATAGTAATTATATATATTATAATTTTACATTGTTTACTTTTGTTTAACTGTTTGTTTCACAATTACTTCACTTGTTTATACATAAGGCCTAACGTATGTATAACAAGTGTTTCTTTCCTACGCTTTTTAACAAAATTATGCTAATATAGTCATATTTTTAGAAGTGACAATGCTTTTGCACAATTAAGTCTAATTAAAGATTGAAGTTAAGTTACCTTAAATTTATTTCAGACTTTCTCATTTTTTGAACTTATGGTGTGATACGGAAGAGTCCTGGGGCCAACAAAAACAAAAAATTAAAATTTTGACTTTAAAGTCAAAATTCTGACTTTTAAACTCGAAATTCTGACTTTAAAAGTCAAAATTTTGACTTTTAAAGTCAGAATTTGAAAGTCATGATTTTGTGTTTTAAAGTCAAATTTTATTTTAAAAGTCAAAATTTTGACTTTAAAAGTCAAAATTAGATTTTTTTTTTTTTGGGCCCCAGGGCTCTTCCGTGTTCAAAATGTCATCATAATAGAAAAATTGTTAGATTGTGAGTTGATGGTAAAAGAAGGACAGTATTTTTTGAAGTAAATCTGACACATTTGAAAATGTGTCATAAACAAATTAAAATGGCGTAAAGATATCTTGATGAATATTTCCCTTTAGAAATTCTGACATTAAAAATGTATTTAATTTCCTCATTGAAAATAAACCTTTATTTATTTTTTTTACCATATAACATGATATTACAGCTTCTCATTCCCATCTGCTAAGAGCACCTTAATTTGTCTTCTCAAAAACGTGGTGACTAAAATAATATTTTTTTCTGAACCATTAAACCATTACCACTTTTAAGACTGTTTTTCCCTTTGAAGATGATGGCAGAATTGGATGCAAAAAATTATTGTAATATGTCTATGAATTGATGGACCACGACGTAAGGACCTCAGACTATTTACAGACAATTTCAGTCATGATATTCAAAAAGTCGTCATAATGAAAAAAGTGTCAGATTGTGAGTTGGTGATAAAAGACAATATTTTCAGAAATAAATCTATCACATTCAAAATGTGTCATAAAGAATTAGAAATTACTTTTCTTGATGAATACTGCCCTTAAAGTGATAGTAATGTCTATGTAAAATTAGTTTCCCAAGTCTTCTGTATATTAAAAGGAACAGATTGCACTATGCCCCTTCTCCCCACATCACTCAGAAGATGCAGTCTGGTCAGGACGGGATTGCGGCAAGGGGCAAACTTCAGTAAGCAAAGGGAAATCCTGCTCTCCTTTGTCAAGGTGGGCAGGATTTCCCTTATACTTACTGAAGTTTGTTCCATGCTGCAGCTGTCGAGTAGCACGACCCGATCTCAGATTCCTTGGGAGGCGGCCAGAAAGAGGTGGGAGGTGAATCTTCAGTGCGTCATAACTTTTGAACTACAAAGAAGTAAGCTACAAGTTTTTTTTTCTGAAAATACTTTACAGTATTACAGCAGGTTAAACCACACCCACATTTAAAGGGATAGTAATACTTCGTTTTAACTTTATTTTATTTTGTAGGCATTAAAAAAAACACGAAGAATGATATAAGTCTTATCTCTCAAATCTTTATGGTTTAAGAGATATTCACAAACAAAGTATCCCCCCCTGTTCAACCAGATCAGAAGGGAAGTGCCCAGGTAGACTGCAGAGAGGGACAATCTTCAATTAAGATAAGGGAAAAAGCTGAAAAACTTGTCAAGGGGGGAAGGGCTTTCATTGTTTTCATACAAAGAAAATTGTCCCCTTCTGTTATCTGTCTGGTCATACAACCAGATTCACATCTGAGAAGAGATGGCTTACACTAGGTAAAAAGGGCGGGGAGGGGAAACTTTGCTTGTGAATATCTCATAAACCATAAAGGTTTGAGGGATAAGACTTATTTCATTCTTCATGTTTTTTTAATGCCTACAAAATAAAATAAAGTTAAAATGAAGTATTACTATCCCTTTAAGACTGCTTTTTCCCTTTGGTGGAGATGGCAGAATTGGATTAAAAAAAATATGTAATTGATGGACCATGGCATAAGAAAGCGATGGAAATACTTAATATGTAAAAAATAATATGTTGTAGGGTTTATCCCTGAGTAGAACAAGGGTACTCCCACTGCTGAAAATTTTTTATTTAAAAGTTATTATAGCTCAAACATTAATTTTTTAGGTGTAGTATCAAAGTGGCCTGAAATTGTACAGTGGCGCTTTTGCTTTACCATCCTATGGACAACTCTGGTCAATTGACCATAAATCTCCATAGGATGGTGTAGCAACAGTACCCTGTATTCTTTGAAAATGTTGCATGCAAAACAGCGTGTGACACAAAGCACAATAATGAAGTTGCAATGATTAAAAGGGTGACATGAGAATCTTGCCCTGCATCAAGTGTGCGAGATTCTCATGCTGCAATTAAACATTGCTTCCAATGTGGCAAGATGCAAGCTCAAGCACTCACTGACATACCGACAGTCTCCATACTTAACCCCTTAAGGACCAGCGGTCCCGGGGTGTGTGGTCCTTTAAGGACCAGATAGGGAAGTTCGACGTGCCTTCCACGTGACTGATCATGTGTGCTGGCTCGCCGAACGAGGGACTAAAAAGAGATTGCTACGGTCTTGGAGAGATCAACTTCAGTCCCAGGTATTACTCCCCACGCTCATACAGGAGTGCGGTGAGTAAAAGTACATGACGTACCAGGACCGTAACTGGTCCTTAAGTGCCGGTCCGGGTACATCATTGGACGCGAAGGGGTTAACTTACTTTCTAGATTTACTAGGAAACTGAAAAGTTCTGCCATGAATGTCAATGAAATTACCTGAATCTGATTGCTGAGCGCTGCTCCAGGCTCTCTCTCCCCTTCTCTGCGTGCAGAATGACAGGGTGGAGCGGAGCACGCAGAGAAGGGGAGAGAGAGCCCGGAACAGCGCTTGATAATCAGATTCAGGTAATTTCATTGATCTTCATGACAGAACTTTTCAGCCTCCTAGTAAATCTAGAACGTAAGTTAAGTATTGAGACTGTTGGTATGTCAGTGAGTGCCTGAGATGGAACTCACATCTTGCCACATTTGAAGTGATGTTTAATTGGGTGACATGAGAATCTCATGCTCTTGATGCAGGGCAAGATTCTCATGTCACCCTTTTACTCATGGTGACTTCATTATTGTCTTTTATGTCACACGCTGTTTTGCATGCAACATTTTCAAAGTGAACCATACAATTACAGGCCATTGAGCTACTGCACCTAAATTATTCAAGTTTGAGCTGTAATAATTTTTGAATAAAACACCTGTCAGCAGTGGGACTACCAGTGTTTACTCAGGGGGATAAATCCTACAGAATATTTTTTTATATATTAATTATTGCTATCCCTTTAAGCCTGATTAGAGACCATTTCAATGACCATAACCTTTTGACCATCTCATCCTTAGTGTTTTTGTGGTTTTATTTTTCCAATAATAGAAGCTTAGACATGTTATTGTAATATAAGTGAAAATGTGTATTTAAAGTGGAACTGTCAGTTTGTAACAAAGAGGGGATTTTGAAAAGCATGTAAAAATTCACCCAAATTTATGTAGTCATTTTTCATTTCACACAACAGTTTCTGAGATAGCTTTATTTATGTGTCAGTTAGGTAGGAAGTGGCAGTTGGTAGTGCAGAGCAGTGTGGAATGTCTGAGTCCTCCAGGTATGCTTCAAAGAAAATTCTCTTTGATGGTAACATACAAACACAAAAACATTTTAACCCTTTGTGTGCTAGAGAGGTCTCCAATGAATTGCTTCACAATGAAATGGACACCTCATTAGAGTCTAAGGGCTTAATTTGTAGCCAGTGAAAGTGTAACAGAACTGGTAAATAAACCAACTACCATAAAACAAGAATTAATGTCTGTGAGGGAGCATTTGAATCATTCTGGCTGAACCCACAATTCAGAATGTGGGTGTGGTCAGTGCATCTGAGTCCCTGCCCTCAAAACTTGGTGCTCTGGCCAGCTGCCTACTCTGCTACTGAAAAATCCCACCCTGCCAATTAAGTATACTGCAAATATAAGTTTAATATTAATAAATAGAATAGGATCTGATGCTGAACCAGGGAGCTATCCATCTGACATTTGGAGTCAGGAAGATTCTTGTGGCATATATGGCAATAACTTCAACTGAATATTTTGCGGCTTCCTTTGGTAAAGGCTGAATGTGATGGATGCATGTCTTTTCTTCAGAGTAATTAATTGTGTTGAGGTGAACCAAAATGAAACCAGATGTGAATTCAGTGGGCAAAAAGAGTCAGAAAAAGCATTTTAACCCTTTGAGTGCCAGAGCAATGTGTTGCGTACCCCTCTGGCACGCAAAAGGTTAAGCCCTTTTAGTGTTTCCATTCCGTTAGGGCTGTTTTATATCTCAAACTGGCAAAAGGTAGCACTGCAAACAGCCATGCTGCTATCACATTGTAAGTGGATGACATTCACAGTACTTCCTTTTGCATCCAGACAGGCCTCTGGCTCGCCAATAAGGATGGATGACAAGCCGGATTTTTATCTCGTGGGAAATGTCATAAAAAAAATTAAAAAAAACACAATTTCCTGCTTTTCCCTCAAAATGCCCCATACATGGAAAATCCATGAAATTTCCTCCTCTTTGCTAACCCCAATAACATTTTTGCTAACCCCAAGAAATTTCCCACAAGAACCTTGCCATTTTCCACCTATGCTCAAGAATTCCCTCAGCTATGCACACTTAGTGTGTGTGGTTCAATGGCTACCATTACATTGGACAAGGCTGAGAGGTCAATATGTAGGGTTCTATGGCTGCCATGGGACAAGGGTGATGGGTTAGCTTGTGTGGTTCTATGTCTACCAGTGCAGCGAAAGAAGGCTGGGGGTATAGTATATGTGGTTTTATGGCATCCATGGGGCGAGGCTGGGCTGGTGGGCCCTCCAGCTGTTTCCAGACTACAACTCCCATCATTCCCTGCAAGCCGACAGCTTGCAGGGAGTGATGGGATTTGCAGCCTGACAGCAGCTGGAGTACCTCCCATTTCCCATTATGCTCCAGGCTAATGTGGGACAAGGCTGGGGGTCAGTAAGTACGC